>OU342734.1:278996201-279531201 GCA_910589765.1 Avena atlantica | reverse complement strand
GTACACAGATACAAAGGTCGTTTATTACATTCATTCCAGAGATAAAACATAGTCTTTTACAACTCAGGGCCAAAGGCCTAATACAAGAGTTTTGGAATAAGTAAATAAACATAAGTCTTCATCTTCATGTGCCACAGGCAAGCATGTTGAGTGTAGACTCATGACTCCTACTCATCATCGGAGTAACCTGCAACATCACAAGTTACAGCCACAGAGGGTCAATACTTTGGAATAGTATTGGCAAGTGATACCTTAGTAAATTTTAAGTGGACTATATTACTATATGCATTTTGGCTAAGTGTAGCTTGGCTTGCTTTGCTTGAAAATAGGTTTTTTCCTATTAGTTGAAAACACTAAGTTTTTCTTTGTCAAAAACTTCCCAAGAAACCACCAATAGACATTGGGGTCCTTTACCCTTGTTCACCCACAAGTTTTACTTAGAAGTTGGAGTGATGAGATTCTTGTAGCTTCCATGTCTTGATGCTCAAGCTGTCCATTGCCATGGACTTGGCTAAGTACTTAGATTTTCCATCTGCAGAGGTTGTGCACTTTCCCCACCAGACTTGGTTTCCCAAGACAGGACCTTTCAGAAGCCTTTCCTTAGTCAAATGGACGCGCTCCACCTATCATTCCCACTACCACCAACTGTCCAAGTGACTAAGTTCTAGCAACCTATATGATCAAGGAAGAGCCCATATTGCCAAGTGGTTGCACTGTAAGCTTTCTCAACACTTGGCCTCCAAATCCCTTTGTGCCTGGGTGGCATACCACAAGTGAGATACACAAGCCAAATCCATGGCCTTGTGTAACCACTCAACCAAAAACCACCATTCAAGTTCCATTCCACCCAGGAAGTTCATTTACTTAGTTGTTTTATTAAGAAAAGCATGAGTCCCAAAGGACTTAGAATTATTTCACCATAGCATGTACATACTTTACCAACCCATGTTTTCTACTAGCTAGGCTAAGCATGGCATAGTAACTTAACTTAGGAAAATTCCCTAGCAATTCTACAACTCTACACTACATAGGATTTCCCATCATAGCATTTGGCAAAAGTAGCATGCAAGACTTAGCAGAAAAATAATTCTAATGCTTATTCAAAATAAAGGGTGGAAATATCATGTAGTATCACTTTCCTTGGTAATGGGGAGAGTAGCACTCTTCACATTCACAGTCACTAGCAAAATCTACACAAAAATTTGTAGCATACAATTACACACAATTTATATACAAGCAAAAATATGAATGCATGCATGCAAGAATTTACTAAGTGATGATTTTGAAAACCCTACCAAGAAAGTGCATGATACATAATCATAACAAGTCACAAAGTTTGCTAACTGAACTTATTTAGCCCTAAAACAATTTGCTAAACTAAAACTATACTCAAATTGGACCTAAACATGTTTCTGTATAAAAAGTCATTTTAACAGTTACTATTTGTTAAACACATTGGATATTCAGGAAGGTCTTGACTCACTGAATCCAACGGTATAAAGTTTGCAAAATTCCAACGTGGGAATCAAAAGTTATAGCCAATTGAAAATTTGATCCAAATCTGATTTTGAATTCTGTTTTTGAACTAACCCTAGACACGCGTCGCGTTTCAATTGGTGCGTACCGCTTCGGTTGGATCGACAGACGCGGACCGTAGGATCTAAGTGAGATCTGGCGGCTCAGATGCGCGCGTACCTCTTCGGCCACGTTCTAATCTACACCGCAGGATCTACATCTGACGCTCCTAATTGTCCTAACCATACACGGGCAGCGCTAGCGTCGTTGACTGGCGGCGGCACGTCTGACTTCGTCGGTGCCGGCGTTCTAGGTCGCCCGGGGAGGAAGGGAGATGCTTACCGGAATCGCAGTGGTGTGCTGAAGCTCGAGGTGGCTTTGGTTTATAAAGGGGCGCGCGGAGACGGTCTCTGGAGCTCGACGGAGTTGCAGGAGGCGACAGTAGCTTGCAGACGTGGTCCTTGCCGAGGTGTGGCGTCGCCCTAGCACGAACCAGTGGCATCAGGACTTGCGCAAGACACAGGCGAACAAGTTCGTGTGAAGGGGGAGGCAAAGGGCGCTCGGGATTTACCTTAATTGGTCGCCGGAGTTTATCGGCGGCGCAGGTGGTTTCGGCTGCGAACGGAGACAACGACCTGGGTCACGAGCAGGTAAAAGGAAGGTATCAGAGAATGTGCAAGAACATTCTGAACATTCTCGTTTGAACCAGAGAGAGAGGGGTGGTCGAGGCTCACCGTATTTGGTCGTCGGATTTCTCGGTACTGCGGAGCTTTGAGAGCAATTGCGCGCAGCCTGGCGACGGAGTGAGCGAGGTGAATGGGGGAAATTGCTCGCGAGGCAGAGAGGGTTAAATAGGCTCAGGTGCGACAGGAAACGCTCGCGGGTTAATGGCCAATTACGCCACGCCATTACCGGCCTTGACTACAGCAGCAAAGTGTTCGCGGGCGCGGTTTGGGGAAGACGAGGACGACGTGGACGGGTCCCGCTGGTCAGTGAAATAAACAGAGGGGGCGTGGGGTCTGGCTGTCAGTGACTGAAGGAGTGCGCTCGTGCGTGAGAGAAGAAAGGAAATGCCCCGGGTGGGCTTGTTGGGCTTGATTCGTTGCTGGGCTAGATCCCTGGAGCGCGGCCTTTTTCTTTTGTTTACTCCTTTTCTTTTTCTATTTCGATTTTCTAAATAGGTTTTCAAATGGTTTCAAGTTCAATTTAAATTCAAATCTTTCTAAGGTTTTGTAGTGGTGAATTGGTCTTAGAAATAGGTCATAACCCACGGGGTTACTTTGTATAGGCTGGTTCAAGCCTGGATTAAAAATAATCAGAGACTTTGCATCTGATTTGCAAATGTTTAAAAAAAAAGTTTTGAAATTATTTCTAAGTTGAAAACTTTGGTCCAAATTCTACACACAAACTATCCAACAATGAAGATAAGCATCTAGGTTCCTAAATTTCAAGCATTCAAATGGTGATGGCCATTTGAATTAAATCTGCTCACATAAAATCATAACATCAAGTGCTTCTGTTTTCCTGAAATGAGTTTGAATATGATCTCAAATCTATATGCATGCATGAGTGATATGCAAACTTTGAAATCATGACTTTAGGGATGTTACATTCTTGTGCTTAACTTAAAGGCGTTAAATAAAAGTACTTACTGGGCGATAACCAAAGAGTTTCCTTGAGTCTTGGAAGTTATTACTTCAGTAATGACCTCTCCTTATCCTTTTTGTTTGCTTTTTGTGCCAAGAATGACCTCTAATGAGAGGGAAGTAAGATTTGGGGAGTTGCTGTCTGAAAACAAATTTCTGTCCTCCACCATAAACATTCGTGAGGAGTCTCTGTAACTCGGATTGAGATGAAAATTTATGAATAAATCCCCCAGTATGTTACATAACTTTCTATAGTTTAACACTTTTTGATTTGAGTAACATAAGAGTTTCGAAAAAATCGGTTTCTTCCAGCTGGTCTGTTTTGACAAATTTCTGCCATTATTTGCATTTGCTTCTTATCGATTTCTTTTTGAGTTCTATTTTGGGAAATTGAGCTTTTTAAAGCAAGTTGCTTCAGTAGCTTGTGTTTTTAGTGAAATTTTTGCTGTTCCAAAGCTAATCCTAAAGGTCTATTATCTTTTGAATACACTAATGTTGCTAATGAATATTGTGTGAAGTTTTGTATGAAGGAAAAAATTTAGGTGTAGAGAAAGAATGATGTAATGAGATGAATAATGGACAAAATCTCAAGCTTGGGGATGCCACCCCAGTGTCACCCCAAGAAATATCCAAGAGGTACAAGTGTCAAAGCTTGGGGATGCCCAAGGCATCCCCTTCTTCATCAATAAAAAGCTCAGGTCTGTCTAGACACTTCGTTTTTATTGTTTCATGCACTGTTGTGTTGTTCTTGGAGCGTCTTAGTTTTTGTTTGCTTTGATTAGTTTGTTTAGTTTGCTTGAATAAAGTAGTTTGGACCCCCATTCTCGCTGTGTTATTTCAAATAAGTAGACTGGTGGTGGAAAGGAGTAGAAAGTTCTTTCTTGAAAGTGCAAGAGGAGCTTGCATTGACTGTGACTTAGACTTTAGCATGCCATGCTAGGTGTTGTTTTGACCTTATGTTTAGTCATTATTTCTGTAGCATTACTTGCTCCAAGTCATTGGGATTGCTTAGTGTGCCTTGAAAGAATCATGCGTTGTTTAAGCATACAAAAGCATAGTATTGTGGTATTCTCCTTTGATGTTTTTTTTGGTTGACTTGGCACATGATCACACCATTTTATGACTATTAACAAGTCACCATAGCCTCTATGATCATTTAGTCCTTGACTTGTAGTACCACTCTATGCTTTGATTAGTAATGTTTTGTCGCTCTACATGATTATGGCCATTATTGCTCTCTTAGTTGGTTGCTCCCAGTCTTTTGCTAGCCTCCACTTGTATGAGTAAGTTGTACTCATGCCTCCAACTACCAAGAAACCAAGTTATGCCATTGCCTATTCATGAGATACTTTTGGAAGACACTCATGGCCAAGCTCGGCATCAAGCTCCTATTCTCGTCCGCCTCGCATCCTCAAACCGATGGACAAACCGAGGTCGTCAATCGAAGCCATGGCACACTTCTACGTGTGTTGATAAAGAAGAATCTTAAAGATTGGGAGGAATGCATCCCACACGCCGAGTTCGCCTACAATCGCGCAAAGAACTCCACCACCACGATGAGCCCGTTCATGATCGTCTATGGATTCGAGCCTCTCATCGCGCTCGACATATTACCTCTTCCTCTACATGACCGCACCAACATGGACGTTGACAAGTGTGCCCAAGCAATGAAAAAGATACATGAAGACACAATAACTACGATCGAGCAACAAGTCCTTTGCCAAGCATCAAGGCTAAACAAGAACAAGAAAGAGATGATCTTCGAGGAAGGCGACCTTGTGTGGATACACTTGAGTAAAAACAGCTTCCCCAAGGATCGCGAATCCAAACTCAAGCCAAGAGGTGATGGACCGTTCAAAGTACTCAAGAGGATCAACAACAATGCCTACATCATCGATATCCCAACATCAAAGTACCTTGTGAGCCCAACGTTCAATGTTAAGGACCTTTCACCCTTCCTTGGAGATGATGATGTTGAGAAGGTTGAAGAGTCGAGGACGACTCTTTCCCAAGGGGGAGGGGAGATGATGCAACCCGTCCTACAAACGCTACTACATCTACTCCTACGAGCTCCCCAAGTGGACCTATGACTCGCGCCCGAGCCAAACTCCTACAAGCTAAGGTTAACTCGCTCCTTTCCTTGTGTGATTTTGATACGCCCCTGGATGGCTTGCTACTTCATACGCCCAGCTTGTGCATCATCAGGTATGAAGAGAAGGACCCATGGAATGGAGGAACCACAGCGGAAGGGACCAAATGCATTCAGACGCCGGCGATACTACCGGATCCGTCGACCGGTACTACCAGTGCATGCGACACTACCGGACCTAGCTACCGGACGCTCCAGGAAGAACCCATCCAAGCCCCAGACGCCAACGGTACTACCGGGTCTGGAACCGGTACTACCACCCTCTACTATCGCTCGCTACTGACGACTCCAGCTGAAGTCCCAGTTCGCCTTCGGATCGATCTTTGGATTTGGTGAGTTTTTCATGGTTTTGGACCATAGAACTGTTGCTTTTGGAGTCGATCTACAGCATTCTTATGTTCCTAGCCCAGCCTTTCGGTCAGATTACCACGAATTTGAGGATGTTTTCAGGTTAATCGCGTGCCAAGTCTGCGCCCGGCGGTACTACCGGTCGTACGAGCGGCACTACCGCAAATCACCGGTACTACTGGTCGTACCCAGCGGTACTACCGCTCACTACTAACAGTTTTCTACTTCCTTTTGACACCTCAACTTCATTTGCGGACTGACCTCTTTCGCTTGTTCGTGTTTCGCATGTTTGTCGCCATACTAACAAAAGCTTCCGCAACAAAGTTCACCACGCGCTCAACGACACCGCGACACTGGAACATCATCTACAACAGCGGGTGCAAGTCGTCAACAATACCAAAGGTATAACTTGCGCCACTTTGACAGCCCCATATCTTCCTTTGTGTGTATCTATCCTATGAGAGAAACTCATTTTGTGTTCTTCTAAGCATTGTGCACTTGCCTTTGGAAAGTGAGAGTGTGAGGGCAAATACAAAAGTTAACATAGTAGTATATAAAGGGAGAAAAAGAATAAAAACAAAATAAAAATAGAAAGATACATAGTCTCCCAATACAAAGAGAGTATCAAGCTTGTAAGCAAAAAGAGAGAGAGGAAAAAGCGCAAAAATCTGTTGCTTATTCTCTTTTGACAAACGAGTTGTGGTCTCTCCATGAGTTGGCATGACAACTGAGCGTAGTCTTCGTTAGGACCTTTTGTGCTCATTTTCATAGTCGTGCTAATCCCTTTAATATCCATGTTTACGTTCTCCCGTGTTTTTGTAGATCGAATCCTTTTTTCTTTTGATCTTTGGTTCTTTACCACTTAGAAAAATAACCTTTTTCTTAGATCGTTTCGTTTGGTTTTCCACAATCCTAGCCTTCCACCAAAAGCTTTTGAGAGTGTAGCTTATTTGTGTGTGAGTTTATTTGCGATTTCACTTTGCAAGCTATTAGCTCTCTTGTGTGGCAATTGGTTTGATACAATCTCCAAGGTGAGGTAAAAGGCTAACTCCCCGCGTTCTTATTCTCCATATACAACCCTTGCCAGCTTTGCATCATGGACAGGAATGGCGAGTCGTCCCAACCACCACCACCTCAAGAGGACGACACACAATACATGACAAGATGGGATCATTGGAAGGTCCGAGGAGAATTCAACTACCGTTGTGAAGCCCTTGAGCGGCACCAAGACGAACAATTTAGCAAAGCCCGAGTGGAATTCAAGAACATCGACAACCGCTTTGAAGAAGTCCGAGGACAAATGCATGCCATGCAACACAACCTCGGCCATCAAAATGAAGCTCTTGGTCGCGCCCTCGCCGCAATGGATGAGAAGCTTCAACTCCTCATTGATGGGATAGCAAGGCCACGATCGCGCGACTCAAGCTCGTCACGGCACTCCTAAAGTGAATCAAGCGCTCCTCGCCGTCACGCTTCAACGCACCAGGATGGACCCGTCCTTCACTCCATGAGCTCTTCTCAAGCGGTACCGTCTCCGCGACACGCCGCGACGTCAAGCTATGATGGTGACCTCTCCGCAAGAACTCCAAGACGTGAAGTGAACCTTCCACAACCAAGGGCACTCGTGATTCAACAAGAGCAACCTCACGTGGACCACCAAGCCCATCGCCAACGACATGTTCCTTCAACAACAAGTGAAGCATCCAAAGTTGACGAACAAGATCGCCGTCGGCGTGAAGCACTCGAAGATCCACCAAGGCGTCATCATCGACATGAACGTCAACATCGACAACATGATCATCATGACGATCCTCCTCCACATCAAGAAGAAATGGAGCAGCCCATTGCGCACGCGGTTCGTCATCCTCCTCGCCACATGGCACAAGACAATGCTCATCGGCATCAACCACGATAAGAACAAGAGCAAGCTCCACAAGCTCGTCGTGAGGACCAACAACCTCCTCCTCGCCCTCAACCGCGCCAACAACACGAACAAGCTCCTCAAGCTCGTCGTCAAAATCAAGTTCCACCGCCAAACGCGGCACCTCAACAACCGCAAGGGCAACGCAACCATCACCACACAAGACATGACAGCTCGGATGATGAAGATGGCTGCCAAAATCATGGCAACCGCCGACACCAGAACCACAATGAAGAAGAAACTTTCGGCAAGCTCAAATTCACCATGCCCAAGTTCACCGGTTCCAATGAACCCGAAGAATATCTCTCTTGGGAACTCAAGGTTGACAAGATCTTCCGCATGCACAACTATAGCAATGAGAAGATGATGGCCATGGCATCCCTCGAGTTTGATGAGTATGCCAACCTTTGGTGGGAACAAGTCCAACTCGCTCGTGAAGCAAAAGAAGAGCCTCCAATCTCAACTTGGCAAGATATGAAGGCTCATATGAGATCCCGCTTTGTTCCTTCGCACTACACGCGTGACCTTTTCAACAAGCTTCAAACGCTTAGTCAAGGGACAAAGACCGTGGAAGAGTACTTCAAGCAAATGGAGCTCAACATGATCCGTGCCAACATTGAAGAGCGTGATGAACAAACAATTGCATGTTTCCTCAATGGCTTGAACCATCCAATCAAGCGCATCACCGAGTTCCAAAAGTATAACAACATGGTTGAGCTTGTACACATAGCATCAAAAGCCAAACGTCAAGTGCAAGAGGACATCAAGTACAACAAGCCAAAGACGTACTTCACCTACAAGCAAGCAACAACCACTACTCCAACAACACCAAGTGGAAGCTCATGAAGTACCACCAAGCTTCCCTTCAAGCCAACACTTCCTCAAGGAAAACCGCCCCCAAGTGGAAAATACACAAAGGATGATCAACCATTCAATGGTGAGTGCTACAAGTGTGGAGGAAAAGGACACAAGTCGGCCACATGTGGAAACAAGAAAGATTTGTTCATCCAAGAATACTTGAGCGAAGATGAGTTTGATGCAAGGGTCAAGGAAGCATTGGCTAGGCAACATTTGGAAGATGACCAAGACCTACTTGTGTGTGAGCATGACGCAAGTCCATCGCTTGTGGTCACAAGGGTCTTAACTACTCAAGTCAATGAGAATGAAGACCAAAGATCAAACATCTTACAAACTCATGCCGGTATCAATGGGAAGTCCATAAAAGTTGTCATCGATGGAGGGAGTTGCCACAATCTTGCAAGCACGGAATTGTGAGAGAAACTCAACCTCACCCTCCATCCGCACAAGCATCCCTACCATATACAATGGCTAAGTGACCAAGGGTCTGTCAAGATCAAGCACACCATCTCGGTAACATTCTCAATTGGACCATACAAAGACACGGTGGAATGTGATGTGGTCCCGATGAAGGGTTGCCATATGTTACTAGGAAGGCCGTGGCAATATGACAAGCGTGCTTTGCATGATGGTCACACAAACACTTATACATTCAAATGGCTTGAAAAGACTTTTTTTTTGCAACCAATGACTCCTAGCCAAATAATTGCGGACAATGCAAAGGCTTTAGCGAGGGCGCAAAGCACAAAACCACCTTGTGAGAAGAGCGGTGAGTGAGAGCCACAAACCAAACTCGAGTGGAAAAACAAAGAGTGTTCTTATTGCCACCAAAAGTGAGATGAGAGAAGTGCAGAACAACCCATCCATCTTGCACTATGTCCTTGTATGCAAGGGACTAACGCAAGGAACTAATGAATTGACAAATGTTCCTCCTTCTTTGATGGCTATTTTGCAGGAATTCCAAGATGTATTCCCCGAAGTGACGAGGTTTCGACTCGTCAATGCCCATTGTTATGGACTTGGGTTTTGGAGAAGATGGGGATGCTAGAGATCGTGGCACGGTTAACAGACAAGCAACCAGGGGACACGAGATTTACCCAGGTTCAGGCCCCCGGAGGGAAAACCCTACTCCTGCTTGTCTACTCTTGATTACGGCGGAACCGAAGGTTACAGGGTGCGCAGATTCGATATGGCGTGGTGGTGCGTATGCGAAAGTATGAGTCGAGAGATCTAGGCCGTGCCCTCCTGGCCTTTATATAGACTTAGGCAGGTCCCGGGCATAGTCCTAGTCGGTTGCAGGTTCTAGGGTTTTACCCCTTTGAATTTCCTATCTCCTCTAGTCTTGCTCTCCAAGGATCCGAAGGCGTTATGGGCCTGGGCCACCCGAAAGTCTTCATGGGCTGGCGTATATCCACCGTGGGCCTTTCTTGGGCTAGACCAGGTATGCTGAGACCACGTACCCGTAGGGTATAACCATGTCAGTAGCCCCCGAGTGATCAGTGGAATCGTAGATTCGGCTGAGGACTCTTCAATCTTTCGGGTGTGACTATATGTTTCAACAGTATGTGTGTGTGTAGGGATTGTTGATGCGTGTGCCTGACTCACCTGACGGATCAGGGTCAGTTAACTGTCTTAGGACGAAACAACACGATCTTCCTCAGATTCAAGTCCCTCAACTCGAAACTGGAACATATGCTGGCGTAATTCGACTCAGGCCGTGGAGGACTTACAGGAGTGGAATTCCAGTGAATTTAATTTATGTACCCAACGCGTCCGTCGGGATTTTTCATCGCACCTGTTTGCACCGGTTTTTACTAGCAGAGCGCAGTCATGTGCGTTGCCAGGCCATCAGATGATATCTGTAGGTCTTATCTTTGTGTCGTAGACACAGCATCCGAATGTTTGTCACCTCGGAGGTGTTTCGGGTGGCCAAGGAGACCGCTGCTCACTAGGAATTTTGTTGGGGCAGAGTTGCCAAAAAGTTTTTACAGTCGAAGATTTCATAGGGTGCGCGACCAGCGCTCCCTATGGGAGTAGCCCCCGAGTGTCTGTTCGAGTCGTAGACTCAAGCAGAGACTTTTATTCAGGCGCTTGTTCAGTGTTAAGTCCATAGGACACAATTTTTTTTGGATGCTTAAATCCATCCTCCCTATGGGAGTAGCCCTCGAGTCCGTAGTGGAGTCGTAGACTCGACGTAGGACTCGAAGAATTATTTTGTCTTTATTCGTCTGTCGGGTGCGCGGCCGATGGTGACACACCGTTGTAGTACACCCGTAATACTGCGCTTGTACAGCTCGCCATTGATGGTGGTGAAGGCTTTTGACCGACGAGAGATGCGCCGAGCATCTGTCGGGCTGTCAGGCAGTTCTCCATTTAATAAGAACTGGAGGTATGGCCGCGTCCAAGTTTCTTTGACTGCCATGACCTGCATTAGGTTTATCATGTCGACTTCTGTGTCCAGTTTCTCGGGTCCTTCATGTCCTTCGGGCAGCGTAGCCCCCGAGTGTTCTGCTTCTTCGGGTGATCCCTTAGGGAATTTCCGCTTGATGGATGGCACACAAATCTGTTCGAGGAACACCCTTCGCGTAGGTGGGGCCGATGTTGGCGAGTCTGTCGGCTTCCTCGTTGCTTTCTCTTCCAACGTTCCCAATCTCGCAGCCGTCGAATTCTCCTTCGAGTGCGTTGTAGAGCGCGCGGTACGCGATCATGTTTTCGGCGTGTGCGTCGCACTCATTCATCGTCTGCTGGACGACGAGGTTGGAGTCACCGTAGATGACCAGGCGCGTTGCGCCGCATATTTTTGCCATCCTCATGCCGTGGATGAGGGCTTCGTATTCGGCCTCATTATTAGAAGCTCGGAATTTCATCCGAAGGACGTACTTCATCGTGTCGCCTTGCGGGGAGGTCAGTATGACCCCCGCTCCTGCTCTAGCTTCTCGCTTGGAGCCGTCGAAGTGCATCGTCCATGATTGCGACATATCTGGGGTGTCTAGCAGCTGCAGCTCCATCCAATGTACCAGGAAGTCCGGAAGGACTTGAGATTTGATTGCGAGTCGCTTCTCGTAGACAATGTCCAAGGGTGACAGCTTGATGCCCCACAGGGCCACGCGTCCTGTGGCCTCTGGATTATTCAGGATGCTGTTCAGGGGTGCTTCGTTGACGACCATCACTTGGTGCTCCTGGAAGTAATGGCTCAGTCGTCGAGCCATCATGAACACGTCGTAGGCGAGCTTCTGGTAGTGAGGGTACCTCTGCTTTGTTGGTGTCAGTACCTCGCTGAGGTAGTAAATTGGGCGCTGGACCCCGTGGGTCTTGCCTTCTTCGGGTCGTTCGACCACGAGTACGGTGCTGACCACCTGGTGTGTGGCTTCTATGTACAGCAGCAGAGGCTCGCGCTCCTTTGGCGTGACCAAGACGGGCGAGGTGGAGAGGAGCCGCTTGAGGCTTTCGAATGCATCGTTGGCTTCTGGTGTCCACACGAACTTGTCTGCCTTGCGCAACAGTTGGTAGAATGGCAGGGCCTTCTCGCCCATGCGGCTGATGAATTTGCTTAGCGCCGCTATTCGCCCTGCGAGCTGCTGGACGCCTTTGAGGTTTTTCGGCTTCTCCATTGCCATGATGGCTCTGATTTTCTTCGGGTTCGCCTCGATCCCTCGCTGAGAGATGAAGTACCCAAGCAGCTGACCCGATGGGACGCCGAAGGCGCACTATTCCGGGTTGAGCTTGATCCTGTAGCGATTAAGGTTGTCGAACGTCTCGCGGAGATCGTCGATAAGTGTTCTTCCCTCTTTGGTTTTTATCACTATGTCGTCAACATAGACTTGGACGTTGCGTCTGATCTGGTCCTTGAGGCAGGCCTACATGCATCACTGGTACGTAGCACTTGCGTTCTTTAGCCCGAAGGGCATTGTGTTGTAGCAGAATACTCTGAACGGTGTGATAAACGCCGTTTTCTCCTGATCTTCGACCTTGAGTCGAATCTGGTTATAGCCTGAGTAGGCGTCGAGGAAGGAGAGTTTCTCACAACCTGCAGTTGAATCGATGATCTGATCAATCTGATGAAGAGGGAAGTGGTCCTTTGGGCAATGCTTGTTTAGTGACGTGAAATCCACGCACATCCGTAGGATGTCCGTGTCCTTCTTTGGGACCATGACTGTGTTTGCCAGCCACTCGCTTTCCTTGATTTACCTGATGAAGTCTGCAGCGAGTAATCTGTTGATTTCCTTGCCGATGGCTTCGGCTCGTGGTTCGGACAGTCTCTGGATGGACTGCTTGACTGGCTTGGTGTCTGGAAAGACGTTGAGTGCGTGCTCGGCGAATTCCCTGGGAACTCCTGGCATGTCCGCAGGACACCAGGCGAAGATTTCCCAGCGCTCACGGAGGAATTCGACGAGCGCGCCTTCCTATGCAGGGCTGAGGTCATTGGCGGTCAGCGCCGTCTTGGAGGCGTCAGTCGGATGGACCTGCACCTTCTTTGTGTTGACGGTGGAGTCGAAAGACATGTCAGGTGCGTTTTGCCTTGTGACTGGGGGTGCCCCGTTGTCCGTCACCTCGCGGAGCCTTACGAGTTCGTCTTGCATGCCAAAAGACTGGGAGATTTTGTTGAAATCCCTGTCTCATTGGTCCGATCGGGTGAAGCTCCCGTGGACTGTGATGACGCCCTTTGGCCCTGGCATCTTGAGTAGTAGGTATGCGTAGTGTGGGACAACCAGGAACCTTGCGAATGCTACACGCCCAAGGATGGCGTGGTATTGTGATGGCCAGTCCACCACTTCGAATTCGAGTCGCTCCTGCCGGAAGTTGTCCGGCTTCCCGAAGATGACGTCGAGCCCTTTCTTGCCCAGGGGGAATATGCCCTTCCCTGGAACGATGTCGTGGAACGTTGTGTCTGACTGTTCCAGGCTACATTGCGGGATCCGCATTGCCGCTAGAGTGCTTGCGAACATGAGGTTGATGCCGCTGCCGTCGTCCATGAAGACGCGACTCATCTCGAAGCCTCCGATCTGTGCCTCCAGCACCAGGGCAGCATGACCTGGGCAAGGGATCTGGCAAGGGTGATCCGCGCGAGTGAATGTGATGCAGGACTCCGATCCACTGAGGTACTCAGGGATTGCAGGCGGAGTTTCCATGGCCAAGTTGATTTGTCGAGTGATTTTCTTCTGCACCCTATTCGTGGGGCGCCCCTTCTGGATCATATTTAGTGCTCCTTTCGGTGGGGGGTACCCGTTCCCAGCGTTGTTCTGTGCTGGTGCGACTGGTTGGTTTGGGCCTCCAATACGCGGCGGTGGAGGGGCTCCGAGCGCTATTTCGCCTGGCGCAGGTGGGTTTCCGAACGCGCGTGTTGGGGCTTGTTGCCTCATCTGCACCATGCTTTCGCTGAGTTTCTGGAACTCGCGACAATCCTTGAGCATATGGCTGGCTTTCTTTTTGCCATCTTGCTTGTCGATGTAGAAGTGGATGGTGCATGGACCCAAAAGTTTGTCGTATGCTGAGGGTCCGTTGTCGCGGTCGCGGCGTTGCCACGACTGTGCTGGGCGTCCGCTGTTGCGGAAGTTTCCTCCGCGGTATCCTCCGCTGTTGCGGCTATTGTCGTTGCGGCGGTCGGCGTAACCGGCCGCGACCATGTCGGGTCCATCGCGGTCCTCGTAGACGCGCGATCTCCTCTTGCTGCGGCGTTCCCGTCTGCGGCCGTAGTCGTCCTCTTCATCCGATTGTGCTCGGTGAATGCAATCTTTGCCGTCTGCCCACCTGTTGGCGATGTCCATGAGGTGGTCAAGTGTTTTGGGTTTGACGCGCCCAAGCTCCTCCTTGAAATCTTGGCGTTTGACGCCTTCCCTGAAGGCGTCGATGGCCCTCTCTTCGGAGATGTGTGCTGTGGAGTTCTTGGTGGTAGACCAGCGTAGTATGTACGAGCGAATAGATTCGCCCGTTCTCTGAGTGCAGGCTTGCAACTCTTCGATTGAGGCGGGCCTCTTGCTGGTGCCTTTGAAATTTCGGATGAAGCTGTAAGCTAGCTCCTCCCAACTTCGGATGGACCCTGATGATAGGCTGCTGAGCCAGACCCGCGCCGCGCCTATCAGCTGCAGCTGAAGGCATTGCATGGCGGTTTCTTTGTTGCCGCCGTGCAGCTTGACGGATGATAGATGGTCACTGAGCCAGGATTTTGGGTCTTGTGTGCCGTTGAACTTCAGAGTATCCGAAGGAAGCTTGAAATTGCGTGGCATCTGTGTTTGTCGAACAGATCTGCTGAAGCATCGAGCTCCACAGAGTTCTCCTTCGTCTTCGTCCATCTCGGATTCAGACGAGCATGCACGTTTGGCTCGTGCTTTGTCGATTTTGCGCTGTGTAAGCGCGTCTCTGGCATCGTAGTCGCGTTTATGGTGACGCGAGTTCTTAATTCGAGGAAGGTCATGCTCCTCTTCCTCTTCGGATGAAGGGATGGGGCTCCGGTCGCGCCTGGCCGGAGCTTTCTTCTTCGGCTCCACAGGAGCGTCTTCGTGGAGCGCAGCTCCGACAAGTCCGAGTCCGGTGAGTGCGGACTTATGCATGGATCTCTTCGGGTCCCCCTCCGGAGGTTGGTGGGCCGCTAGATACGTGGTGGCTGCCATGATCACAGCTTGTGGTGTCTTTGGGATGATGTTGCCGTCAACATCCATCTCCATGAACGATGTGTGGAGAGTTCGGGTCACATCACGGCGCTCCTTGGGATCCATGTTCTCCACCCGCGAGCGGTGCTTGTTTCCTTGGTTTCCGTTCGTGCTAGAGCCGGGGGCCATGGCGGAGAGCGCAGCTCGTCGCGCGCTGGACTCAGAGGCTGCTTGCTTGCGTTTGTCAAGTGTTTCCTGCATCTTGACTTGCTTCTTATGCTCCTCGATGAGGAGGTAATGGTATGCCATCAGTAGTTCACGTGAGGAGTCTACAGGCAGGACTATGTCGCCTGCTACGACGCGGCGTGCCTAGACCCATCCTTCTTTGCTAAATTGGATGACATGGCCGTTGTTTTCCCCTTCGGGTGGGCGGGACTGGCTTCTTCTGTTCCCGCCGTTTCCGCCGTTTCTGTCCTGCGGGTTGGGGTTCGTGTTAGGCGGCGGGTTAGGCGTTTGCTGTTCCTGGATGACTGCGGCGCATTGGTAGCGCTCATAGATTGGTCCGCTGCTGCCGCAGCTTTCGGACCCGGAACCGTAGGTCCCTTCATCCAAAGGTGGATCGCACAGATCAGAGTTGCAGCTGTTGTTGTCGTAGAACTCATCTGTCGATGGTGATGTGCGTAGCACATGGTGTGGAGCCCACGAGGCGGGCCTGATTGATGGCACGGGCACCCGCTCAGGAAGGCGGAGGGTGGCAGTTTGTCCCACCTGGAAGCAGAAGCTCCCGAACAAGATTTCGAGTCCGTCGCCTACGGGCTCGAAGTCCTTCATGGTGGCCGGCGAGTGAGCGGTGAAGTCAAAAGCGCCGAAGAGGAGGTGACTCTCCGTCGTCGCAGAGTTGTAGATCGATCGGGTCGGAACCGTCACGATCGCACGATCAGCAGCCCCGATTCCCATAGACGGCGCCAATTGACGAGGTTTCAACTCGTCAATGCCCATTGTTATGGACTTGGGTTTTGGAGAAGATGGGGATGCTGGAGATCGTGGCACGGTTAACAGACAAGCAACCAGGGGACACGAGATTTACCCAGGTTCAGGCCCCCGGAGGGAAAACCCTACTCCTGCTTGTCTGCTCTTGATTATGGCGGAACCGAAGGTTACAGGGTGCGCAGATTCGATCTGGCGTGGTGGTGCGTATGCGAAAGTATGAGTCGAGAGATCTAGGTCGTGCCCTCCTGGCCTTTATATAGACTTAGCCAGGTCCCGGGCATAGTCCTAGTCGGTTACAGGTTCTAGGGTTTTACCCCTTTGAATTTCCTATCTACTCTAGTCTTGCTCTCCAAGGATCCGAAGGCGTTATGGGCCTGGGCCACCCGAAAGTCTTCATGGGCCGGCGTATATCCACCGTGGGCCTTCCTTGGGCTAGACCAGGTATGTTGAGACCACGTACGCGTAGGGTATAACCATGTCATGAAGAGCTTCCTCATGGACTACCCCCTCTTCGCGGAATCGAGCACCGCCTCGACCTCATACCCGGCGCTCCACTCCCAAACCACGCCGCGTATCGCACGAACCCGGAAGAGACGAAGGAGATAGAACGACAAATCAACCAACTCGTCTCCAAAGGTTTGATCCAAATAAGCACTAGCCCAAGCGCGGTACCCGTGCTTGTGCCAAAAACGGATGATACATTGCGGTTATGCATGGACTGCCGTCCAATCAATGCTATCACCGTGCGTTATCGACATCCTATACCGCGCCTTGATGACATGCTTGATGAGTTATGTGGAGCCACTATATTTTTTAAAATTGATCTTCGTAGTGGTTACCATCAAATTCGCATGGCCGAAGGTGATGAGTGGAAAACCGCCTTCAATACCAAGCTTGGTCTCTATGAATGGTTGGTTATGCCTTTTGGCTTATAAAATGCCCTATCTACTTTCATGCGCCTCATGAACCATATTTTGAGATCTCTCATTGGGAAGAGTGTCGTTGTTTACTTTGATGACATCCTTGTGTATAGCAAGTCACTAGAGGAGCATGTTACTCATGTTAAGGAGGTCCTTCAAAGCCTTCGTCATGAAAAGCTCTATGCTAATCTCCCAAAGTGCACTTTTGTAAAAGACAAACTGATTTTCCTTGGTTTTGTTGTGTCTTCTAATGGCATTGAAGTTGATGTCTCAAAAGTTAAGGACATACGAGATTGGCCCATACCTACCAATGTTAGTGAACTCCGTAGTTTTCATGGGTTGGCCGGTTTCTACCGTCGCTTTGTGAAAGATTTTTCTACCATTTCTTGCCCTCTCAACGAGTTGGCCAAGAAAAATGTCACATTCGTTTGGGGCAAAGCACAAAAAAAAGCGTTTGATGAGCTCAAAAAGAGGCTCACCGAAGCACCACTCCTCGCTTTATCGGATTTCACAAAAACTTTTGAGATCGACTGTGATGCTAGTGGTATTGGCATTGGAGGCGTCGTTATGCAAAATGGGCGTCCTATTGCATACCATAGTGAGAAACTTGACGGCACACGCCTTAACTATCCAATTTATGACAAAGAGCTTTTTGCCTTGGTTCGTGTCCTTCAAGTGTGGCAACACTACCTTTGGCCCAAAGAATTTATCATCCATTCCGACCATGAGTCGTTGAAATATCTTATGGGCCAAGCCAATTTGAGTAAAAGACACGCCAAATGGGTTGAGTTCATGGAATCCTTTCCTTACATTGTCAAGTACAAGAAGGGCAAAGAAAATTTAGTAGCGGACGCCTTGTCTCGCAACAACACAAACCTTCGTACGCGAGTCGAAGTAAATGTCTTGGGTCTTGATGACATAAAATATTTGTACGAGTTCGACCCATTCTTTCGATCAATTTTTGCAAAGTGTTAAATAGACAAAGGGATTGATGATTTCTATTTGCATAAGGGTTTTCTTTTCAAACAAAACAAGCTTTGCATTCCGAAGTCGTCTCTCCAAATTTTGCTTCTTCAAGAGTCCCATGGTGGAGGACTTATGGGTCACTTTGGCCGTGACAAGACATATGACATGCTCTCCACTCACTACTATTGGCCCAAGATGAAGCGCGACGTGGAGCGCCACGTCCAACGATGCACTACGTGTCTCCAAGCTAAGTCCAAGTCTAACCCCTTTGGTATTTATATGTCGTTGCCTATTCATGAGCTACTATGGGAAGACACTCATGGCCAAGCTCGGCATCAAGATCCTATTCTCGTCCGCCTCGCATCCTCAAACCGATGGACAAACCGAGGTCGTCAATCGAAGCCTTGGCACACTTCTACGTGTGTTGATAAAGAAGAATCTTAAAGATTGGGAGGAATGCATCCCACACACCGAGTTCGCCTACAATCGCGCAAAGCACTCCACCACCACGATGAGCCCGTTCATGATCGTCTATGGATTCGAGCCTCTCACCGCTCTCGACATATTACCTCTTCCTATACACGACCGTACCAACATGGACGTTGACAAGCGTGCCCAAGCAATGAAAAAGCTACATGAAGACACAAGAACTACGATCGAGCAACAAGTCCTTCGCCAAGCATCCATGCTAAACAAGAACAAGAAAGAGATGATCTTCGAGGAAGGCGACCTTGTGTGGATACACTTGAGTAAAGACCGCTTCCCCAAGGATCGCGACTCCAAACTCAAGCCAAGAGGTGATGGACCGTTCAAAGTACTCAAGAGGATCAACAACAACGCCTACATCATCGATATCCCAACATCAAAGTACCTTGTGAGCCCAACGTTCAATGTTAAGGACCTTTCACCCTTCCAAGGAGATGATGATGTTGAGAAGGTTGAAGAGTCGAGGACGACTCTTTCCCAAGGGTGGGCGAGCTGATGCAGCCCGTCCTACGAACGCTACTACATCTACTCCTACGAGCTCCCCAAGTGGACCTATGACTCGCGCCCGAGCCAAACTCCTACAAGCTAAGGTTAACTCGCTCCTTTCCTTGTGTGATTTTGATACGCCCCTGGATGGCTTGCTACTTCATACGCCCACCCTGTGCATCATCAGGTATGAAGAGAAGGACCCATGGAACGGAGGAACCACAGCGGAAGGGACGAACTGCATTCAGACGCCGGTGATACTACCGGATCCGTCGACCGGTACTACCGGTGCATGCGACACTACCGGACCTAGCTACTGGACGCTCCAGGAGGAACCCATCCAAGCCCCAGACGCCAATGGTACTACCGGGTCTGGAAACGGTACTACCACCCTCTACTACCGCTCGCTACTAACGACTCCAGCTGAAGTCCTAGTTCACCTTCGGATCGATCTTTGGATTTGGTGAGTTTTTCATGGTTTTGGACCATAGAACTGTTGCTTTTGGAGTCGATCTACAACATTCTTATGTTTCTAGCCCAGCCTTTCGGTCAGATTACCACGAATTTGAGGATGTTTTCAGGTTGATCGTGTGCCAGGTCTGCGCCTGGCGGTACTACCGGTCGTACGAGCGGTACTACCGCAAATCACCGGTACTACCAGTCGTACCCGGCGGTACTACCGCTCACTACTAACAGTTTTCCAGTTCCTTTTGACACCTCAACTTCGTTTGCAGACTGACCTCTTTCGCTTGTTCGTGTTTCGCATGTTTGTCGCCATACTAACAAAAGCTTCCGCAAAAAAGTTCACCACGCGCTCAACGACACCACGACACTGGAACATCATCCACAACAATGGTTGCAAATCGTCAACAATACCAAAGGTATAACTTGCGCCACTTTGACAGCCCCATATCTTCCTTTGTGTGTATATATCCTATGAGAGCAACTCATTTTGTGTTTTTCTAAGCATTGTGCACTTGCCTTTGGAAAGTGAGAGTGTGAGGGCAAATACAGAAGTTAACATAGTAGTATAGAAAGGGAGAAAAATAATAAAAAAAACAAAAGAAAAATAGAAAGATACATAGTCTCCCAATACAAACAGAGTATCAAGATTGTAAGCAAAAAGAGAGAAAAAGCGCGCCAAGGCAAGTGCAAAAATCCGTTGCTTATCCTCTTTTGACAAACGAGTTGTGGTCTCTCCTTGAGTTGGTACGACAACTGAGCGTAGTCTTCGTTAGGACCTTTTGTGCTCATTTTCATAGTCGTGCTAACCCCTTTAATCTCCATGTTTGCGTTCTCCCGTGTTTTGTAGATCGTATCTGTAAGGTTCCCAACCTTTAATAAGGTAGAGTCCCCTGTGTTTACAATGCTAGTCCCTGGATCAATAGCTAGCATCCACAGTTAAGATGTAATATCAAGAAACAAAGGTCATAATACAACTTTATAACCAGGAATAAAATAATCTATTACATCTTTCATAGCTCATTTGGCTATTACATTACATTGCAGCAGAATATCTATAAGCATGGGGTCCTTCATCTTCAAAGTGCCACAGGCAGACATGTTGGTTGTAGACTTTGTAATCCTAATCAACACACTTCACTAAATCAATCAAACCTGCAACATACCAAGTTACAGCCACAAGGGTCAATACATTTGAATTGTATTGGCAAGTGATACTATGGTAGTATAGTGGAGTCTATCATCTATATGCATTTGGCTAAGTGGAGCTTTAGGCTTGCATTGCTCAAAAATAGATTTTCCTTGTCATTTGAAATCACTAAGTTTTTGCTTGACAAAATAACCTTTCCCAAGGCATCTCCCAATCAAAGATTGAAGATCCTTTAACCCTTGTTCAACCACAAGTTTTTAACTTAGAAATTTGGATGATGAGATTCTTGATTGCTTCCATGTCTTGATGCTCAAATTGTCCTTTACCAGGAACATGGCTAAGTACTTAGATTTTACACTCTGCAGAGGTGGTGCACTTTCCCCACAAGACTTGGTTTCACCAAGACAAGATCTTTCAGAAGCCTTCCCTTAGACCAAAATGGACGCGCTCCAACCTATCAAACCCTACCACCAATTGTCCACATGGCTAAGTTCTTGCAACCTTTATGATCCAGGCAGAGCCCATATTGCCAAGTGGCTGCACTAGAAGCTTCTCAACATTTGACATCTCAAATCTCTTTGTTCCTGGGTGGCAATCCACAAGTATGATACACAAGGTAAACCATAGCCATGGGCCTTGTGTAACCACTCAACCAAAAACCACCAAGCAATTACCATTCCACCCAGGCGATTCATTAACTTATTTGTTTTATTAAACAAAACACAAGTCCTCAGACTTAGAAATTTTTCCATAGTATGAATGTATATTCCACCCTTGTTTTCTATTAGCTAAGCTAAGCTTGATAGTAGTAGGAATCTTAACTTAGGAAATTTTCTACTAAGGTTTCATCTATTAGGATGTAGCATCCCAATTGTCTAACTATTGTAATGCTACTTGGTCTAGTAATATAATGGCTACTTCCTATATATAATTGTTGCATCATAATTATATCATGCTCATGTCATCATGCCACCTTGCATTTTGAGCATCATATAAAACCCTTTTTGTGTTGGTTCTTCTCTCATATGCATTATAAATTGTATTTGCCTCTTGATATTGTATTTGGTTCTTGATATATTGTTTAAATGCCCAAGTTGAGTTGGGGGCATATCTTTTATTCAACTCCATCACCTTTCTCTGCCACCACCTTATAATTCCACCATCCAACTAAAAATGAGCTTTGCACTTTATTGGGTTTTACCTCTAGCTCATGGGAGGTTGGATGGCTCTACTTACAATTCCACATGCTCTCATATAAGCATCATGTTGTTTTCACATTATTGATATGTGGAGTCACCTTTGCATGCATTATGAGTAGTGCTCCTTTTTCCTAGCTTTCATATGGATCATCATGGATTTATGCTCATGTTGGGATATTTTTGGGACTATTAAACATCTAGTGGAACATACACACTAGCAAGTCCCAATTATAATCAAATGTGATCATATCCATCTACTCCATCTGAAGCTTCCTTCAAATTCTTTTGCTTGGCTTTAGTCCAATGTTGGGGAATGCATAAGAATAATGCCATGTTAATATTATTGTTTTCACAATATTTTAATCATGGCAATTATCATTTTTGCATGGGCCATGCAACCTTCTCCAACTTTGGTCCTCCTTTGTTTTTATTTGCATTTTGAATGGCTCATCTCTCATCTCTCTCTCTTCCTTCTTTTGTTTGATCTAGTTTTGGTCTTGCCAAAAAAACCACCACCACCCCCTCTCACTTTATCCTCTCTCTAAACCCTATATCTAAGATCCTAACCCTAATCACCTACATCTCTACTACCATCTATCATCATACCCCTTCTCTCCAAAACCCTAAACCGAGCCTCCCTAGTCCCACCCCCTCTCTTGGCCTCTCTCCTCTCCCTTACATGCTGGACCACCTGGCCACACCCCAGCTACCCTCCCCAACCCTAGCACCAACCCTACCCGAGCCATACCCCCTCTCTCCAACACTAGCATCTACCCGAGCCTCCCCTCTCTCTCTCTAGCTCTCTCCCCCTGCCTCAGCAGCCCCACCCCGAGCTCCCTCACCCGCCTGGCCCACCTGCAGTCCCTTCCCCCATGCATACCTGCCCCTGCCCTGCCTCCCAGCTCGATCACGTGAGGAGAGGCAGAAAAGGTGGCCGAAGCCACCTTTATCTTCACCACCTCCCCCACGACATCTCCCTCTCCCTCTCCGCTTTCACCTCCTCCCACACGGCTTCTCTGGCGTCGCCAGATCCCCCCGAGCCTCCCCTCTCCTTCCCCTTCTTCCTCTCCGACCACCAGCAGCCGAAGCCGGCCGCCGCCAGCACCTCGTCGCCCTCGCCGATCCGGCCATCCAGCACGTCGTGGAGGTGGCCTGGGCGACCGAGAGGGATCCTCTACTTCGCCCCGTACCCGCTGGAGAGAAGGAGAAGGACCAGAGCCACCAGGCCGACGCCGCTCCGACGCCAAACCCTAGCTCGCCGTCCGTCTGCATCGCCGTAGTTCCACCGCGTCCCAGCCCGATCCGACCCCACCAACCCAACCGCAGTGAGCCTCTCTCCCTCCTAGACACGCCCCTCTTCACCGTTGCTTCCTGTGCTCGCCGGACCAAGCGTCGAGCGCCCTCGGTGCACCGCCGCTCGCTGTCTGCTCGCTCCCGCACCGCAAAAACCCTATCTAGGCCCCGTCCGCCCTCCTAACAACTACCCCCGCCTAGCCCAGTGGTCGCCGCGTCCGCGCGCGCGCCCCAGGTCCTGGGTTCGAACCCCGCCTCGCCGTGCCGTTCTCTGTCTTTCCGTCAGATGCAGAGAAGAAAAACAGTAGCCGCCGAACGATTTGCACATACCCCCCAAACCTTTTTCCTCCTCCCGCAGTCCGTAGAGCCCCACCGTCAGCCTCTCTGGCCGTTTTGCAGAAACACCCCCGCAGTTTTGCGCACTCAACCCGCGCTCCCGGGCTCCCCCACGTGGCACGTCCCCGCTGGCGCGCCCGCGTGTGTGGCCCTGAGGCTGCCGTGGCCCCACCCGTCAGTCGCAGTGGCTGGGAAGCGCCGCGGTGAGGAAAGCTTTTACCGCGCCAGATCGTCCAGTCAGCACCTGGCCCCACTTGTCTGTGACTGTGGCTAGGTCTGGTATGAGTACAAAAAGGCTTTTCTGTTTCCTGTTTTAATTTAAACTTTTCAAATCTTTTTAAATTGAAATTCAAATCTGTATTTAAATAACTTTTAAATTATAAATCCAAATTAAACATGTAATATATGTTTTGAAATCAGAAAAATATGAGAAATTCAAATATGCTATCCAAAATATATTTTGAACACTTAAAATTTCAAGTTGATTTAAATTATATTAAAATGCCCTTTTGCATTAATTAATTAATAACTTTTGATTTATAACTCCAAATTTATCAAATGATATGTCTAAAATGATTAGCTCGACGAGACCTTTCGGTTTACGCATTCCATGTTCTGAATTGCAGCATGCATCATATAAATATAAAGTATACAACAACTAATATGTGGTTAAAATGTGACCAAAACTCAATAAAAGGCTTTAATCTTGTATTCCACATCTCACCCATGCCATGCTACTTTATTGCCATGCAAATTGTGCATCATTCATCATGGAATGATTGTTTGCTTGTCGTATTTTATTCCTATGCTTGTGCACTTTATTTATGTTGGCCCTTGTTTGTTTGGTTCTTCTTCGAATAGACGCTGAGCAGGGGATATATCAAGAAAAACAAGAGCACTACCCAGATCCTTCTCTCGCTTCAACTGAGCTGCCAGGCAAGCACTACCACATGCTTGCATACATATAGTACCTATTGCCTCTATCTTATTCTTGCATCATTGAGTCGCGATTGCATTAAACTGAATCCCAAGTATTGCATAGCCTTTACTTTTAAACCCCACCAAAGCTTGTTCCTCCATCCCATGAGCCATTACTACAGGAGTTGTTTGAGCCATGCGAGTCGTAGAACAGCATGTGTAGGGTATGTGAGTGTCTGATGGATAACGAGGTACCTAAACAACTTAACCTGAGTAGTATGGGATAACTAATGAAAGTGGCACCGGTGAGCAATATCTGCTATTTGGTTTTTCATGCTCACTTGTGTCCCGTAGGACCCCGAGTACTTGATTCCTGTTCCTTGAATATTCGCGCTATCCACATCCGGGAGGCTTATGGGACCCCCCTGAGCCAGAGCTTGATTCATTCTTATTTCTTGGGGCCACAATTAGTTTGGGGCTTTATTACTATCCTGTACTTATGCCATGCTTTACTGCTTTATTTATGATTGTGCGAGGTACTGCACCTGTACTGTTTAGGTAAGCGGAGTGTTTTCGCGGTATCGACAAGCCCAGTCACATTTTCGGGTTCCCAGTCGTTTACAGCCATTGGCGCAAACCTTGAGTCTGTCTCGGAACCGGCCAGTTTCGTTGCGGGTAGCTTAATGGGGTGGCCCCCTGAAATATTTCTGAATCTTGTGATTGCTTTGTCGTGACTGCCTCGTTGGGTTTTGATTTGGTTTTTCCGAGGTTGATCGAGTGTGTGTTGCTATTTGTGCACCCCTGCAGGGTAAAACTTTCTGAAAGCCGTGTCCGCGGTCATGGACGACTTGGAGCACAGTTTCTTGATCATAGACAAGTATAACTAAAGTACCGCTGTTAAATTGACTAAGTAACTGACTAGTAAATAGTGCAATACTCATGGAATGGATAATAAAACTGCCAACGGATGGGGGGGGGGGGGTTCGTCCGCTTCCTCGTTGGTAAGCGAGGAGGAGGATGGATCTGTTAATATTACTGTTATAACTGTTGTCCTTAAATCACGGAGATCCGTCTATCTTTGGTTAGGAGGATGGTTAGCGAGTATCTATAGAATTGCTAGGTATTATCTTTTGCTGCAATTGCGTCACCCCAGGTTGTGTCCCCTTTAGAGGCATAAAGACTTGCTGAGTACCCCTAGGGTCTCACACGATAAATTATTTGATTCAGATGAACAGGTACACTCACAAGATGGATACTAGGTGGAGGAGACGGACAATGTGGACAACGATCATTCGGTGTAGAGATTCCGGGAATGGGGATCCGTGAGATCTGTGGGCGGGATGTGTTTATTTATGGGGCATCTTATGCCGATTTGCTTCTTATCCGTACTCGGATATTGTTTGCCGCTTCCGCCTGATACTCTGATGTTTGATGTGTGAGGAGATATCCTAAACTATTATATCTATCTAGGATATTTGGATCTTGCCGTATGGCGTTGCAATATTTCTATTTCTTTTAGATGGAATGGCTCTGATGTACTGTTGTATGGTGGCTTGCATACGTACTCATTTGTGTATGTAGTTGATCCCTTCGCCTGCCGATTACGCCGCCTGTTCTTGTCCCGATGTTTGGAAATGGTTGGGACGGCCGAAAGGTCTACCTGTGAGTGGCATTTGGGCCCCACCATACTATTTCAACCATTTCCGCTCATCCAGGCTTGTAACTAGGAGCGTAATTCACCGAGGTAGTTACAATTGGTATCAGAGCCATCCTGCCCTTCAGGGTCTCAGCCAAATGGTCGTTGTCAGTCTAGCAAATATTTTTGATAGTTATGTATACTAGGGAAAAACAAAACGTGAGAGTAGGACCGCTTCCACTTTTCTTCTTACCCACCCACCCACCCTTTTCTGGTAAGGAAGTGTAACATTTTGAATCCTCTTCTTAACAGTTCAAACTAGGATTCACGTGTTCTGGGTTTCCGTAGTACCATAGGTTGTGTGCGTGTGTGTGTGTAATTCCTTGTCTATCTGTCGCATCCAAGTTGTTATCACAATCGGCCTTTTGGTTATCAACTGTTGGTACATTCCATACCGACAGGCTTTTGCAAACCGACGCGATCTATCTGTTTCGTTGTACACCGCCGCGATCTGTCTTACTCTTTGTTATCCGACGTTATCTTGTTTGGGGTGTTCGTTTCCGTAGTTACTAATCTTTAGGTTCGTCGTGAGAAGAAAGGGTTAGGATATGTGTTCTACTTATTCATGTGCGGAGTAATGATTTGAGTGCGGGGTGGAGTCGCGACCATACCACTACTCTTATCATTCGCTCTTGTATATTGAATTGGTAGAGTCACTAATCTTGATTCGTTAAGTGATTTTGCGCATCTACTGGTATTTTAATGCCGAAATTTGCGGAAAATTTTTCTTTGATATATCTGTGTACCACACTCCTTTTCAGTCGTGTGCGATATGCTTAATATCTTCTAGGTGCTTTGAACTTTGTTGATATTTTAATATCATCTTAGTAAATTGTATCCTTTAATCTTGTTTAATTCCATCTTGGTACTATTTTGGATTATTATTATTCTCCATTATAGTACTGACTTGTGTTTTATATCAATCACAGGATGGCACCACCACGCCGTTCTGATGAGGACATTCCACCTGAACTGGGGTCCGCGTTGTCAAACATCGCCAATGCCTTGGCAGCAATGCAGCAGAACCAACAGCATTTTGAAGAGAGTGTTCGGAGGAATGAGTTTGCTCCGCTACCTCCACCTCCCAAGCGAGGAGACATCAAAAGCTTCCTGAAGTTCAACCCACGCCAATTTGATGTTTCTGATCAACCACTTGATGTTGATGATTGGTTGCGTGAGATGTCAAGGCTACTGACGACTGCTGATGTTCCTGAGCAAGAATGGGTAAACTGTGCCACTCACCTTCTGAAGGGAGATGCAGCTCTCTGGTGGGAGAATTACCTGAAGGCAAACTGCATTGGTTTTTAGCCTACTTGGGAACAGTTCACTGGAGCGTTCAACGAGTAGTATCTGTCAGAAATTGGCATGGAGAGGATGAAGGAAGTGTTTCTCAACCTCAAGCAGGGAAATGACAATGTCAATACCTACATCAGGAACTTCATGAACCTTTCTTGTTATGGTGGCGATGAGATCTCTGATGACAAGAAGAAGCAAAAGAGGTTCCGGCAAGGGCTCAATGCATCGATTAAATATGCAATCACACATGCAAGACCGGCGTCTTTTCTGGAACTTCAGCATACAGCTCTGCAGGAAGAAGCAAGTAAGCAAGTGTTTGAGGAGTCAAAGAAACACAACCGCGATGCAGCAAGCCCTTCAGCTATGTCAACTCCTTCTAAGCGTCGTGTTTGGGTTCCTAACACCCCACCGTCTCTCCCGGCTCCACCAAGACCTGCAAGCTACGCGGCAAGGCCACCAAACTTCCTCACTGCTGCTCCCAGGGGCTACAACCACCACTACCCTGGAGCGCCTGGCGGAGTCCCTGGCTACGTTGCTCCACGTCCACCTGGGGCTTGTTTCACTTGTGGAGACACTGGGCATCAGTACTGGAACTGTCCGATGAAAAACAGAGCTCTTCGTCCACCACCTCCAAGATCTGCGGCAAGCTCTCCTATGGTTCGTGCACCACCACCTCGGGCTCTCAACATCAACACCAAGCCCAGGTCTACTGTAGCTCATGCCAACTGTGTCAACGCCTCTCAAGCTGAGCATGCACCTGGAGTTGTGATGGGTATGCTTCCTGTTAACTCAGTCCCTGCATGAGTTTTGTTTGATTCTGGTGCATTGCATTCTTTTGTTTCTAACAAGTTTGCAAATGAGAATGGGTTAGCGTTGGATCCTCTCCTTAAGCGGTTAATGTTCCTTTCTCCTGGAGCAACAATGGCAGCTTCTAAAATCAGCCATGGCAATCAAATTGAGATTGGTGGCTCTTCGTTCTCGGCGTCCTTAATTGTTCTGGGCAATTCTGACATTGATGTCATCTTGGGCATGGATTGGTTGACAACAAATGCATCTGTGATTGATTGTGCTGAACGCTCGGTTTCTCTGAAGATTCCTGAAGGTCATATAGTCTATTCTCCAAGTCTGACTCCTGCTATCCAGCTTTTCTCTTTGGCGGCTCTGAATGATGATGCTATGGAAGCTATTCAGAGTGTTCCGGTGGTCTGTGAGTTCCCAGATGTCTTTCCTGAAGAGTTGCCGGGTATGCCTCCGGATCGTGAGGTTGAGTTTGTAATTGAGCTTGAACCTGGAACGGCTCCTATCTCCAAGCGGCCTTATAAAATGGGTCCTACTGAGTTGGCTGAACTCAAACGTCAGCTTGATGAACAAGAGAAGTTGGGTTTCATTCAACACAGTACTTCTTCTTGGGGTAGCCCAACAATCTTTGTGAGGAAGCGAGACAGGACTGATAGACTTTGTGTTGACTATCGGGCTCTTAATGCTAAAACCATCAAGAATAAATATCCCCTTCCGCGGATTAATGATCTCTTCGATCAGCTAGCTGGAGCTGTGGTATTCTCTAAGCTTGACTTGAGACGTGGTTATCACCAAATCAAGATTCGCAAGGAAGATGTTCCTAAAACAGCTTTCACCACCCGCTATGGCCTGTATGAGTACACGGTCATGTCTTTCGGTCTCACCAACGCACCTGCCACCTTCTCGAGGCTCATGAACTCGGTTTTCATGGAGTATCTTGATAAGTTCGTTGTGGTCTATCTGGATGACATCCTAGTCTATTCTAAGTCAAAGGAAGAGCATGAAGAACACCTTCGGTGTGTCCTAAACAAGCTTCGTGAGAACCGCTTGTATGCAAAGTTCTCCAAGTGTGAGTTTTGGCTGCCTCAAGTAACCTATCTTGGTCACGTCATCTCTGCCAAGGGCATTGCAGTCAACCCGGAAACTGTGAAGACAATTGTTGAATGGCTTCCTCCTGTAAATGTCAAAGAAGTGCGGAGTTTCCTTGGTTTGGCTAGTTATTGCCGTCGCTTCGTTCAGAACTTTTCGAAGATAGCGAAGCCTCTTTCCGATCTCCTCAAGAAAGGCAAGAAATACCTATGGACTCCTGCATGTCAAGCAAGCTTTGAGACACTCAAAGAGAAGCTCACTTCCACGCCAGTCTTGGTTCCTCTGGACACATCTAAGCCTTTCCAGATATTCTGTGACGCCTCTTTGCAAGGATTGGGTGCGGTCCTTATGCAAGAAAAACAAGTTGTTGCTTATGCCTCTCGACAGTTGAAGACTCATGAGATCAACTATCCTACACATGACCTCGAGCTCGCAGCAGTTGTCTTTGCTTTGAAACTATGGAGGCATTACTTGCTGGGCAACCGTTGTGAAATCTTTTCTGATCACAAGAGTCTAAAGTATATCTTCACTCAGCCTGATCTCAACCTTCGGCAGAGGAGGTGGATTGAAGCAATCAATGATTTTGATTTGACCATCAACTACACTCCGGGCAAAGCTAATGTCATGGCCGATGCTCTCAGTCGCAAAGCTTATGTCAATAACCTCATGATGGAAGAACAACAGCCTCTCTTGTGCGAGGAATTCCGTCAGCTCAGCCTTGAAATTGTGGAACAAGGGCATCTCCTGAACCTTCTGGCTACTCCTCTCTTGGAAGAAAAGGTTCGCTCCTTTCAGCGTGGTGATCCGCACACCAAAAAGATCATCTCAAAACTTCAGCTTCCGAAGTATGAGTCCTTCCACGTCGATGATCAAGGCGCGCTTTTCTTCGAACACCGGATGTTTGTTCCGAACTACCCGGGTTTGAGAGAGAAAGTTCTCAAGGAGGCGCATGAATCTGTTCTTTCTATCCACCCTGGCAGCACAAAGATGTACATGGACTTGAAAACACAATATTGGTGGCCGGGATTGAAACGATATTGTGCCAAGTATGTCTCGGAGTGTGATGTCTGCCGTAGAGTGAAATCTGTCCATTAGAAACCTTCCGGTCTTCTACAGCCATTGAAACCCCCGGAATGGAAATGGGAGAAAGTAGAGATGGACTTCATCACTGGTTTTCCAAGGTCGCAGAAGGGCAACAATGCAATCTTTGTTGTCATTGACAGGCTTTCTAAAGTGGCTCACTTCTTCCCCGTCAAGGAAACAATTTCTGCAATTCAGTTGGCTGAGCTCTATATCAACAGAATTGTCTCTCTGTATGGGGTTCCGCTTGAGATCAGTTCAGACAGTGGGAGCATCTTCACTTCCAAGTTCTGGGAAAGTTTCCAAAATGCTTTGGGAACAAAATTGAACTTCAGCACAGCTTACCACCCTCAGTCGCAAGGACAAGTTGAAAGGATCAATCAGATTCTGGAGGATATGCTCCGTGCTTGCGTCATCTCTTTTGGCATGAAGTGGGAAGAATGTCTTCCTTATGCTGAATTCTCTTACAACAACAGCTTCCAGAAAAGTCTGAAGATGGCACCATTTGAGGCTCTCTATGGCCGCAAATGCAGAACTCCGATTGGTTGGTCGGGTGCAGGAGAAAGAATATGGTTTGGCCCTGACATTGTAACTCAAGCGGAGGAGAAGGTGCACATCATTCTTGAAAATCTGAAGATTGCTCAAAGTCGCCAGAAGAGCAATTATGACAGAAAGCACACGGACATGGAGTATGTCCCTGGTGATCTCGTTTACCTTCGTGTCACTCCCATGAAAGGCACGCACCGTTTTGGTATCAAAGGAAAGCTGGCTCCTAGATACATCGGTCCATTCAAAATTCGTGGAAGAAGAGGAGAAGTTGCTTATGCTCTTGAGCTCCCGGAAAAACTCAAGGTCCATCATGTTTTCCACATCTCTCAACTCAAGAAGTGCTTCAAGGATCCCGACAGGAGCGTGGATCATGAGCTAATCAATCTCCAAGAAGACCTGTCTTATCAAGAACACCCCACAAAAATCCTTGAGATCGCAGAAAGAAGGACTCGCAAAAAGTCCATCAAGTTCTGCAAGGTGTAGTGGTCACACCATTCCGTTGATGAAGCCACTTGGGAGCGTGAAGATGAGCTCCGTGCCAACTATCCTACCCTCTTTGAGTCTTCTTGTTCTTCCTAGAATCTCGGGGCGAGATTCCTGTTTAGTGGGGGAGAGTTGTAGCATCCCAATTGTCTAACTATTGTAATGCTACTTGGTCTAGTAATATAATGGCTACTTCCTATATATAATTGTTGCATCATAATTATATCATGCTCATGTCATCATGCCACCTTGCATTTTGAGCATCATATAAAACCCTTTTTGTGTTGGTTCTTCTCTCATATGCATTGTAAATTGTATTTGCCTCTTGATATTGTATTTGGTTCTTGATATATTGTTTAAATGCCCAAGTTGAGTTGGGGGCATATCTTTTATTCAACTCCATCACCTTTCTCTGCCACCACCTTATAATTCCACCATCCAACTAAAAATGAGCTTTGCACTTTATTGGGTTTTACCTCTAGCTCATGGGAGGTTGGATGGCTCTACTTACAATTCCACATGCTCTCATATAAGCATCATGTTGTTTTCACATTATTGATATGTGGAGTCACCTTTGCATGCATTATGAATAGTGCTCCTTTTTCCTAGCTTTCATATGGATCATCATGGATTTATGCTCATGTTGGGATATTTTTGGGACTATTAAACATCTAGTGGAACATACACACTAGTAAGTCCCAATTATAATCAAATGTGATCATATCCATCTACTCCATCTAGAACTTCCTTCAAATTCTTTTGCTTGGCTTTAGTCCAATGTTGGGGAATGCATAAGAATAATGCCATGTTAATATTATTGTTTTCACAATATTTTAATCTTGGAAATTATCATTTTTGCATGGGCCATGCAACCTTCTCCAACTTTGGTCCTCCTTTGTTTTTATTTGAATTTTGAATGGCTCATCTCTCATCTCTCTCTTCCTTCTTTTGTTTGATCTAGTTTTGGTCTTGCCAAAAAAACCACCACCACCCCCTCTCACTTTATCCTCTCTCTAAACCCTATATCTAAGATCCTAACCCTAATCACCTACATCTCTACTACCATCTATCATCATACCCCTTCTCGCCAAAACCCTAAACCGAGCCTCCCTAGTCCCACCCCCTCTCTCGGCCTCTCTCCTCTCCCTAACATGCTGGACCACCTGGCCACACCCCAGCTACCCTCGCCAACCCTAGCACCAACCCTACCCGAGCCATACCCCCTCTCTCCAACCCTAGCATCTACCCGAGCCTCCCCTCTCTCTCTAGCTCTCTCTCCCTGCCTTAGCAGCCCCACCCCGAGCTCCCTCACCCGCCTGGCCCACCTGCAGTCCCTTCCCCCATGCCTACCTGCCCCTGCCTTGCCTCCCAGCTCGATCACGTAAGGAGAGGCAGAAAAGGTGGCCGAAAACACCTTTATCTTCACCACCTCCCCCATGGCATCTCCCTCTCCCTCTCCGCTTTCCCCTCCTCCCACACGGCTTCTCTGGCATCGCCAGATCCCCCGAGCCTCCCCTCTCCTTCCCCTTCTTCCTCTCCGACCACCAGCAGCCGAAGCCGGCCGCCGCCAGCACCTCGTCGCCCTCGCCGATCCGGCCATCCAGCACGTCGTGGAGGTGGCCTGGGCGACCGAGAGGGATCCTCTGCTTCGCCCCATACCCGCTAGAGAGAAGGAGAAGGACCAGAGCCACCAGGCCGACGCCGCTCCGACGCCAAACCCTAGCTCGCCGTCCATCTGCATCGCCGTTGTTCCACCGCGTCCCAGCCTGATCCGACCCCACCAACCCAACCGCGGTGAGCCTCTCTCCCTCCTAGACACGCCCCTCTTCACCGTTGCTTCCTGTGCTCGCCGGACCAAGCATCGAGCGCCCTCGGTGCACCGCCGCTCGCTGTTGTCTGCTCGCTCCCGCACCGCAAAAACCCTATCTAGGCCCCGTCCGCCCTCCTAACAACTACCCCCGCATAGCCCAGTGGTCGCCGCGTCCGCGCGCGCGCCCCAGGTCCTGGGTTCGAACCCCGCCTCGCCGCGCCGTTCTCTGTCTTTCCGTCAGATGCAGAGAAGAAAAACAGTAGCCGCCGCGCGATTTGCACAAACCCCCCCAAACCTTTTTCCTCCTCCCGCAGTCCGCAGAGCCCCACCGTCAGCCTCTCTGGCCGTTTTGCAGAAACACCCCTGCAGTTTTGCGCACTCAACCCGTGCTCCCGGGCTCCCCCACGTGGCACGTCCCCGCTGGCGCGCCCGCGTGTGTGGCCCTGAGGCTTCCGTGGCCCCACCCGTCAGTCGCAGTGGCTGGGAAGCGCCGCGGTGAGGAAAGCTTTTACCGCGCCAGATCGTCCAGTCAGCACCTGGCCCCACTTATCTGTGACTGTGGCTAGGTCTGGTCTGAGTACAAAAAGGCTTTTCTGTTTCCTGTTTTAATTTAAGCTTTTCAAATCTTTTTAAATTCAAATTTAAATATGTATTTAAATAACTTTTAAATTATAAATCCAAATTAAACATGTAATATATGTTTTGAAATCAGAAAAATATGAGAAATTCAAATATGTTATCCAAAATATATTTTGAACACTTAAAATTTCAAGTTGATTTAAATAACATTAAAATGCCCTTTTGCATTAATTAATTAATAACTTTTGATTTATAACTCCAAATTTAACAAATGATATGTCTAAAATGATTAGCTCGACGAGACCTTTCTGTTTACGCATTCCATGTTCTGAATTGCAGCATGCATCATATAAATATAAAGTATACAGCAACTAATATGAGGTTAAAATGTGACCAAAACTCAATAGAAGGCTTTAATCTTGTATTTCACATCTCACCCATGCCATGCTACTTTATTGCCATGCAAATTGTGCATCATTCATCATGGCATGATTGTTTGCTTGTCGTATTTTATTCCTATGCTTGTGCACTTTATTTATGTTGTCCCTTGTTTGTTTGGTTCTTCTTCGAATAGACGCTGAGCAGGGGATATATCAAGAAAAACAGGAGCACTACCCAGATCCTTCTCTCGCTTCAACTGAGCTGCCAGGCAAGCACTACCACATGCTTGCATACATATAGTACCTATTGCCTCTATCTTATTCTTGCATCATTGAGTCGCGATTGCATTAAACTGAATCCCAAGTATTGCATAGCCTTTACTTTTAAACCCCACCAAAGCTTGTTCCTCCATCCCATGAGCCATTACTACAGGAGTTGTTTGAGCCATGCGAGTCGTAGAACAGCATGTGTAGGGTATGTGAGTGTCTGATGGATAACGAGGTACCTAAACAACTTAACCTGAGTAGTATGGGATAACTAATGAAAGTGGCACCGGTGAGCAATATCTGCTATTTGGTTTTTCATGCTCACTTGTGTCCCGTAGGACCCCGAGTACTTGATTCATGTTCCTTGAATATTCGCGCTATCCACATCCGGGAGGCTTATGGGACCCCCCTGAGCCAGAGCTTGATTCATTCTTATTTCTTGGGGCCACAATTAGTTTGGGGCTTTATTACTATCCTGTACTTATGCCATGCTTTACTGCTTTATTTATGATTGTGCGAGGTACTGCACCTGTACTGTTTAGGTAAGCGGAGTGTTTTCGCGGTATCGACAAGCCCAGTCACATTTTTGGGTTCCTAGTCGTTTACAGCCATTGGCGCAAACCTTGTGTCCGTCTCGGAGCCGGCCAGTTTCGTTGCGGGTAGCTTAATGGGGTGGCCCCCTGAAATATTTCTGAATCTTTTGATTGCTTTGTCGTGACTGCCTCGTTGGGTTTTGATTTGGTTTTTCCGAGGTTGATCGAGTGTGTGTTGCTATTTGTGCACCCCTGCAGGGTAAAACTTTCTGAAAGCCGTGTCCGCGGTTATGGACGACTTGGAGAACAGTTTCTTGATCATAGACAAGTATAACTAAAGTACCGCTGTTAAATTGACTAAGTAACTGACTAGTAAATAGTGCAATACTCATGGAATGGATAATAAAACTGCCAACGGATGGGGGGGTTGTTCGTCCGCTTCCTCGTTGGTAAGCGAGGAGGAGGATGGATCTGTTAATATTACTGTTATAACTGTTGTCCTTAAATCACGGACATCCCTCTATCTTTGGTTAGGCGGATGGTTAGCGAGTATCTATAGAATTGCTAGGTATTATCTTTTGCTGCAATTGCGTCACCCCAGGTTGTGTCCCCTTTAGAGGCATAAAGACTTGCTGAGTACCCCTAGGGTCTCACACGATAAATTATTTGATTCAGATGAACAGGTACACTCACAAGATGGATACTGGGTGGAGGAGACAGACGATGTGGACAACGATCATTCGGTGTAGAGATTCCGGGAATGGGGATCCATGAGATCTGTGGGCGGGATGTGTTTATTTATGGGGCATCTTATGCCGATTTGCTTCTTATCCGTACTCGAATCTTGTTTGCCGCTTCCGCCTGATACTCTGATGTTTGATGTATGAGGAGATATCCTAAACTATTATATCTATCTAGGATATTTGGATCTTGCCGTATGGCGTTGCAATATTTCTATTTCTTTTAGATGGAATGGCTCTGATGTACTGTTGTATGGTGGCTTGCATACATACTCATTTGTGTATGTAGTTGATCCCTTCGCCTGCCGATTACGCCGCCTGTTCTTGTCCCGATGTTTGGAAATGGTTGGGACGGCCGAAAGGTCTACCTGTGAGTGGCATTTGGGCCCCACCGTACTATTTCAACCATTTCCGCTCATCCAGGCTTGTAACTAGGAGCGTAATTCACCGAGGTAGTTACATAGGATTTCCCATAGCATGGTTTATACTTAGCAAAAATTCCATGCAAGTTTTACTTAGAAAAATCACTAATGCATAGTGAAAGTAATGGGACAAAAGTATGAAGAATCACTTGCCTTTTTGGTAGAGTATAAGTTCACCCCTTGTCCTTGCTACAATCACACTCTTCAAGTCACTACAATTTAATCAAGCAAGGCACAAGTTCAATCTACCAATCAAGCAATTCATCACATAAAATCATATAAACAAGATAATGCATGCAAGCATGCCAAGCTTTGTTTTATTTGAAAAAGTGGTTCCTAATGGGTCATAAACATTTGGAAACACCTATTGGTCATTTTATAAAGTGGCAAAGTCATTTGCAAAAGATTTCACTTCATAAACCATTTTCAAAACAAGGTATCATTTTATGTGGTGTAGAAATGTTTTTACTAAGGCATTAATCTATAGGGTTCACCAAATATGTTTTCAAACCATAAAACTTGGTGTTTGGGGTTAGAGAGTTTAAAACAAAACATTTCCCAAAGGTTTTCATTCAAAAACTATTTTTAATAAATAAACCACATTTTTATTTGACTAGAATTGGTTTTAAATCAAAGAATCATTCTTTTGTTTCACCAAATACATTTTTGAATCAACAAAGTGTTTCCTATGGTCAGTAGGTTCAAAACAAACCATTTGTCAAAGATTTTATCCCCCAAAATCAATTTTGAACAATTTTTACATTCTAAACAAGCATACATATGTTTCTGCAAAAACAAACCATTTAACAGAAACTTTTTACTAAACAAAAGGCATTGTTGGCTAGGGCTTGTCTTCCTGATTCCATTTATATAAAGTTTGCAAAATTTGGACGTGTGGAACTAAAGTTATGGATTTTACAAAATCACAAATCTAATAGATTCAAATCTGTTTTTATAACTAGAGTCTGGCCACGCGTCTTAATACTATTCGTCGAAAATGTTTCGCGCGGATCACGCTCTCTGGTGTGTTGGATCAAGTCAGATCGAGCGGCACAGGTTTCATACCTCTTCAGCGTTTAGTGATCTATCGTATCCATTGGATCGTTATCTAACGGCCATCGTCGCCTTGACCAAGTTCAGGCGGCGCTCGACGGTTGCGCGCAGCGGCGACGGTCAGACGACGGCGAAACTGGCGATGCAGGAAGCGAGGAAGGAAGGGAGTATGCTCACCGTTTTCGCAACGTCGTGGGGAAGCTCAAGGTGTGGTCAGTTTGTCGAGGGGCGCTCTGGTCCAACGTGGATTGCTCATCGGAGTCCACACGACGTCGGGCGTGCTCCGGTCGTTGTTGGGTGCGGGGATACAAGGCACAGGAGAGCGAGATAAGGGGTCAGTTAGACGCGCGACGGAGAGTAGAACCTGCGTGTGTCAACGATAGGGGAAGGGGCGGACGGAAGCTACCTGGGGCACTCGCCGGAGTTGAAACAGACGGTGGCGGCGTTTGGAGTCGTTGTTGTCGAGGCTCAGAGGCGCGCGCGAGCGAGCTGCGGATGCAGAAAGATGCGCCAGGTCCTGGGGAACTTTCCTGTGTGCTCAAGGAGGCAAGGGGTGGCGCGGGGCTGCCGGAATTCGGTTGCAAGCTCGTCGGAGCAGGGCGGAGTCTAGGGGCTAATTGGAGCGGCCTGGGGGGGTATAGGTTCTAGCGATAGAGGGAAAATGGAGAGGGCGCGTGGACGTTTAAGCGTGCGTGATCACAGCGAGTAATGGTTGCCGCATTAAGACGAATTTAAGCCGCAAAATCACAGCCAGAAACGGCATCGAGGGGAGGAAGAACAGGTTGTGGGTTGACGACGAGGTGAGCTGGCGGTGGGGTCCAATGTCAGCGTGAGAGAGGAGAGGGGAGTAGGGTCCACCTGTCATTGGCTCTGCGCGTGCGGGTGTGGGTGAAATCGTTTCGCGCGTGGGGGTACGCCGGGTGGGCTGGAATGGGCTTAGTGGACCAGGTTGGGTTGGGCCGTCCTTGTTCTATTTTTTTTCTGTTCTGAAACTTTTTCTTTTTCCATTTCTTTTTCTATTTTGAAATTCAATCAACCAATTCAAACATTCAATTCAATCAAATTTCTACCACACTTTGTATTGCGTTTTAGTTCTGTTTAACAACATAAACCAAAGTCCCAAAATAAAATAATATTTTTATTTTAGGATCCATTTATTAATTAAATAAAATGGACCTTTGTTATTAAATCAAATAGGGTTTGATTTATTTAAAATCTCCATTTGAAATCTAAATAAAACCAAAAACACTTCAGTAGGTTTTATTGGAGAATTCAAAACACTTGGAAAACTTATTTAAAATAAAAATAACAAGTTTTAGTGTTTATTTAAAATGGGAAAACCTTTACTTCAATAAAATTGGTTTATTAATAAACTCTCATTTATTTTATTTAAATAAACCTTTACTCTTTTAATCAAAGCAAAACCTTTTTTTTCAAAAATCTTGGCCAAGGTTTAATTTGGCTCTATAAAATAATCCTTATTTATAAATCTACCTTTTCTTTTGAAAACCAAATCCTTTTATTAAAAGATTCAAAAATAGTAATTTTAAATATTTTTAAGTTTATTGTTTATTTATCCTTTTAAATCCCTTTAGGATTTTATTTGATCCAAATAGGTTTTGAAAGTTTCCAATTGGATTCAAAAGTTTCTTCTCACCCTGAAAATGAACAAGGTTTTATTTTTTCATTTATTTTTCAAATTACAAGATTTGGAAAATCTTGGGATGTGACAGTATCCTTTTTGCTTTTGATCTTTGATTCTTTACCACTTAGAACAATAACCTTTTGCTTGGATCGTTTCGTTTGGTTTTCCACAATCCTAACCTTCCACCAAAAGCTTTTGTGAGTGTAGCTTATTTGTGTGTGAGTTTATTTGCGATTTCACTTTGCAAGCTATTAGCTCTCTTGTGTGGCAATTGGTTTGATTCAATCTCCAAGGTGAGGTAAAAGGATAACTCCCCGCGTTCTTCTTCTCCATATATAACCCTTGTCAGCTTTGCATCATGGACAGGAATGGCGAGTCATCCCAACCACCACCACCTCAAGAGGACGACACACAATACATGACAAGATGGGATCATTGGAAGGTCCGAGGAGAATTCAACTACCGTTGTGAAGCCCTTGAGCGGCGCCAAGACGAACAATTTAGCGAAGCCCGAGTGGAATTCAAGAACATCGACAACTGCTTCGAAGAAGTCCGAGGACAAATGCATGCCATGCAACACAACCTCGTCCATCAAAATGAAGCTCTTGGTCGCGCCCTCGCCGCAATGGATGAGAAGCTTCAACGCCTCATTGATGGGCTAGCAAGGCCACGATCGCGCGACTAAAGCTCGTCACGGCACTCCTCAAGTGAATCAAGCGCTCCTCGCCGTCACGCTTCAAAGCACCAGGATGGACCCGTCCTTCACTCCATGAGCTCTTCTCAAGCGGTACCATCTCCGCGACACGCCACGACGTCAAGATATGATGGTGACCTCTCCGCAAGACCTCCAAGACGTGAAGCGAACCTTCCACAACCAAGGGCACTCGTGATTCAACAAGAGCAACCTCACGTGGACCACCAAGCCCATCACCAACGACATGTTACTTCAACAACAAGTTAAGCATCCAAAGTGGACGAACAAGATCGTCGTCGGCGTGAAGCACTCGAAGATCCACCAAGGCGTCATCATCGACATGAACGTCAACATCGACAACATGATCATCATGACGAGCCTCCTCCACATCAAGAAGAAATGGAGCAGCCCATTGCGCACGCGGTTCGTCATCCTCCTCGCCACATGGCACAAGACAATGCTCATCGGCATCAACCACGACAAGAACAAGAGCAAGCTCCCCAAGCTCGTCGTGAGGACCAACAACCTCCTCCTCGCCCTCAACCGCGCCAACAACACGAGCAAGCTCCGCAAGCTCGTCGTCAAAATCAAGTTCCACCACCAAACGCGGCACCTCAACAACCTCAAGGGCAACGCAACCATCGGCACGCAAGACATGACAGCTCGGATGATGAAGATGGCCGCCAAAATCATGGCAACCGCCGACACCAGAACCGCAATGAAGAAGAAACTTTCGGCAAGCTCAAATTCACCATGCCCAAGTTCACCGGTTCCAATGAACCCGAAGAATATCTCTCGTGGGAACTCAAGGTTGACAAGATCTTCCGCATGCACAACTATAGCAATGAGAATATGATGGCCATGGCATCCCTCGAGTTTGATGAGTATGCCAACCTTTGGTGGGAACAAGTCCAACTCGCTCGTGAAGCAAAAGAAGAGCCTCCAATCTCAACTTGAAAGATATGAAGGCTCATATGAGATCCCGCTTTGTTCCTTCGCACTACACGCGTGACCTTTTCAACAAGCTTCAAACGCTTAGTCAAGGGACAAAGACCGTGGAAGAGTACTTCAAGCAAATGGAGCTCAACATGATCCATGCCAACATTGAAGAGCGTGATGAACAAACAATGGCACGTTTCCTCAATGGCTTGAACTATCCAATCAAGCGCATCACCGAGTTCCAAAAGTATAACAACATGGTTGAGCTTGTACACATAGCATCAAAAGCCAAACGTCAAGTGCAACAGGACATCAAGTACAACAAGCCAAAGACTTACTTCACCTACAAGAAAGCAACAACCACTACTCCAACAACACCAAGTGGAAGCTCATGAAGTACCACCAAGCTTCCCTTCAAGCCAACACTTCCTCAAGGAAAACCGCCCCCAAGTGGCAAATACACGAAGGATGATCAACCATTCAATGGTGAGTGCTACAACTGTGGAGGCAAAGGACACAAGTCGAGCGCATGTGGAAACAAGAAAGTTTTGTTCATCCACGACGATGAAGAATACTTGAGCGAAGATGAGTTTGATGCAAGGGTCAAGGAAGCATTGGCTAGGCAACATTTGGAAGATGACCAAGACCTACTTGTGTGTGAGAATGACACAAGTCCATCGCTTGTGGTCACAAGGGTCTTAACTACTCAAGTCAATGAGAATGAAGACCAAAGATCAAACATCTTCCAAACTCGTGCCGGTATCAATGGGAAGTCCATAAAAGTTGTCATCGATGGAGGGAGTTGCCACAATCTTGCAAGCATGGAATTGTGTGAGAAACTCAACCTCACCCTCCATCCGCACAAGAATTCCTACCATATACAATGGCTAAGTGACCATGGGTCCGTCAAGATCAAGCACACCGTCTCGGTAACGTTCTCAATTGGACCATACAAAGACACGGTGGAATGTGATGTGGTCCCCATGACGGTTTGCCATATGTTACTAGGAAGGCCGTGGCAATTTGACATGCATGCTTTGCATGATGGTCACACAAACACTTATACATTCAAATGGCTTGAAAAGACTTGTGTTTTGCAACCAATGACTCCTAGACAAATAATTGCGGACAATGCAAAGGCTTTAGCGAGGGCGCAAAGCACAAAATCACCTTGTGAGAAGAGCGGTGAGTGAGAGCCACAAAACAAACTCGAGTGGAAAAACAAAGAGTGTTCTTCTTGCCACCAAAAGTGAGATGAGAGAAGTGCGGAACAACCCATCCATCTTGCACTATGTCCTTATATGCAAGGGACTAGCGCAAGGAACTAATGACTTGAAAAATGTTCCTCCTTCTTTTATGGCTATTTTGCAGGAATTCCAAGATGTATTCCCCGAAGAGCTTCCTCATGGACTACCCCCTCTTCGCGGAATCGAGCACCGCCTCGACCTCATACCCGGCGCTCCACTCCCAAACCACGCCGCGTATCACACGAACCCGTAAGAGACGAAGGAGATAGAACGACAAATCAACCAACTCGTCTCCAAAGGTTTGATCCAAATAAGCACTAGCCCAAGCGCAGTACCCATGATTCTTGTGCCAAAAACGGACGATACGTTGCGGTTATGCATGGAGTGCCGTCCAATCAATGCTATCACCGTGCGTTATCCACATCCTATACCGTGCCTTGATGACATGCTTGATGAGTTTTGTGGAGCCACTATATTTTTGAAAATTGATCTTCGTAGTGGTTACCATCAAATTCGCATGGCCGAAGGCGATGAGTGGAAAACCGCCTTCTATACCAAGCTTGGTCTATATGAATGGTTGGTTATGCCTTTTGGCTTATCAAATGCCCCATCTACTTTCATGCGCCTCATGAACCATATTTTGAGATCTCTCATTGGGAAGAGTGTCGTTGTTTACTTTGATGACATCATTGTGTATAGCAAGTCACTAGAGGAGCATGTTACTCATGTTAAGGAGGTCCTTCAAAGCCTTCGTCATGAAAAGATCTATGCTAATCTCCCAAAGTGCACTTTTGCAAAAGACAAACTGATTTTCCTTGGTTTTGTTGTGTCTTCTAATGGTATTGAAGTTGATGTCTCAAAAGTTAAGGACATAAGAGATTGGCCCATACCTACCAATGTTAGTGAACTCCGTAGTTTTCATGGGTTGGCCGGTTTCTACCGTCGCTTTGTGAAAGATTTTTCTACCATTGCTTGCCCTCTCAACGAGTTGGCCAAGAAAAATGTCACATTCGTTTGGGGGAAAGCACAACAAAAAGCGTTTGATGAGCTCAAAAATAGGCTCACCGAAGCACCACTCCTCACTTTACCGGATTTCACAAAAACTTTTGAGATCGACTGTGATGCTAGTGGTATTGGCATTGGAGGCGTCCTTATGCAAAATGGGCGTCCTATTGCATACCATAGTGAGAAACTTGACGGCGCACGCCTTAACTATCCAATTTATGACAAAGAGCTTTTTGCCTTGGTTCGTGTCCTTCAAGTGTGGCAACACTACCTTTGGCCCAAAGAATTTATCATCCATTCCGACCATGAGTCGTTGAAATATCTTAAGGGCCAAGCCAATTTGAGTAAAAGACATGCCAAATGGGTTGAGTTCATGGAATCCTTTCCTTACATTGTCAAGTACAAGAAGGGCAAAGAAAATGTAGTAGAGGACGCCTTGTCTCGCAAAAACACAAACCTTCGTACGCGACTCGAAGTAAATGTCTTGGGTCTTGATGACATAAAATCTTTGTACGAGTTCGACCCATTCTTTGGATCAATTTTTGCAAAGTGTTCAATAGACAAGGGGATTGATGATTTCTATTTGCATAAGGGTTTTGTTTTCAACAAAACAAGCTTTGCATTCCGAAGTCGTCTCTCCAAATTTTGCTTCTTCAAGAGTCCCTTGGTGGAGGACTTATGGGTCACTTTGGCCGTGACAAGACATATGACATGCTCTCCACTCACTACTATTGGCCCAAGATGAAGCGCGACTTGGAGCGCCACGTCCAACGATGCACTACGTGTGTCCAAGCTAAGTCCAAGTCTAACCCCTTTGGTATTTATATGCCATTGCCTATTCATGAGCTACTTTTCGAAGACACTCATGGTCAAGCTCGGCATCAAGCTCCTATTCTCGTCCGCCTCGCATCCTCAAACCGATGGACAAACCGAGGTCGTCAATCGAAGCCTTGGCACACTTCTACGTGTGTTGATAAAAAAGAATCTTAAAGATTGGGAGGAATGCATCCCACACGCCGAGTTCGCCTACAATCGCACAAATCACTCCACCACCATGATGAGCCCGTTCATGATCGTCTATGGATTCGAGCCTCTCACCGCGCTCAACATATTACCTCTTCCTCTACACGACCGCACCAACATGGACGTTGACAAGCGTGCCCAAGCAATGAAAAAGCTACATGAAGACACAAGAACTACGATCGAGCAACAAGTCCTTCGCCAAGCATCCAGGCTAAACAAGAACAAGAAAGAGATGAGCTTCGAGGAAGGCGACCTTGTGTGGATACACTTGAGTAAAGACCGCTTCCCCAAGGATCGCGACTCCAAACTCAAGCCAAGAGGTTATGGACCGTTCAAAGTACTCAAGAGGATCAACAACAATGCCTACATCATCGATATCCCAACATCAAAGTACCTTGTGAGCCCAACGTTCAATGTTAAGGACCTTTCACCCTTCCATGGAGATGATGATGTTGAGAAGGTTGAAGATCCGAGGACACTCTTTCCCAAGGGGGGGGGAGCTGATGCAGCCCGTCCTACGAATGCTACTACATCTACTACTACGAGCTCCCCAAGTGAACCTATGACTCGCGCCCGAGCCAAACTCCTACAAGCTAAGGTTAACTCGCTCCTTTCCTTGTGTGATTTCGATACGCCCCTGGATGGCTTGCTAATTCATACGCCCAACCTATGCATCATCAGGTATGAAGAGAAGGACCCATGGAACGGAGGAACCACAGCGGAAGGGACCAACTGCATTCAGACGCCGGCGGTACTACCGGATCTGTCGACCGGTACTACCGGATCCGTCGACCGGTACTACCGGTGCATGTGGCACTACCGGACCTAGCTACCGGACGCTCCAGGAGGAACCCATCCAAGCCCCAGACGCCAGCGGTACTATCGGGTCTGGAACCGGTACTACCGGTCAGCGGTACTGCCGCCCTCTACTACCGCTCGCTACTGACGACTCCAGCTGAAGTCCAAGGACCGCAAGCGGTGTTACCGGACCCTGAGCGGTACTACCGGTCGTGAGCCCGGTACTACCGGTCATGACTGAACCTGTTCGCGTCAGCTCGGCCCAACGCCTCTCTATATTTTTCCATTTCGTTCCTAAACCACCCCTGTTTGTGTGTCTGACCTATAAATAGACCCCACCCAGTATTGTAAACCCTAGACTTGGATAATTGTAGTTGAAGACACCCCTTTGAGGATCTATCAACTATTTGTCTCATGCTCCTTGAGAAGGAGCACCAAATTATCCACAAAACTCTTTGATTTTGCCTAGTGCGTTCAAGTTGTACAAGTCCTTGGGATCTCGGTGTCTCGTGTCCAAGTAGTCAAGATCTCATCAAGCCTCTCACCCCCGTTGTTGGCCGTGGGAGAGTGTCTTGCCCAACACCGATCCTAGGGATTATGTTGGACCGGTTGCCACCAGCGTGAGCTATCGTCTTGTATCGTGTTTTTGTGTGTGTGTGTTCATCTAGTTCTTCGCGTGTGTGTTCGTGGATTTCATCCCCTTCCCCCTTCCACCGCTTTCCCCTTGATTCCCACGAAATTCGTGAAAGATCGGGCCACCCCAAGGGGTCACCCATACACTTTGCCCCTAATAAACTTGAACCTGTGTCGTCTATGTTGTATATGCTTGCACTTATACGTTGGAATTAGCAGAAGCATGATGTCACGGGGAATGTTTTCAACATTGCACTTGTACTTTGTACGTAGTTGATATCATGCTCTTTTGTCTATGGATGTCACCGGTGTGAAATAAAAAGGGAGCTTGTAAGTCCATGGAGTTATGTATTTTGTGTTAGATAAACGCCTGGGCTGCTAGCCTAAGCCATGCCTAATCATGGTGGAAACTTGCAGCATCACCGTAATGAGCTATCTGTGAAGCATCCTCAACAAAAAGCTATGCACATAGTAAATAAAAAGATCGTTGACATTCTCATTGTCGGCTTGCCTTGTCATTTTGGTTATGGGATAGCTCCTGTACCATGTGCAAGGGTTACCCCGTTGGCGGTTCTCTATGATACGCATGTACTGACTATGCCAATAACTTACATGTGATTGAAGTTGAGTAGCATGAGATGTGGCCCTCATATTCAAGGGACATGAGATTGCCAGCTTATACTTTGTCAAGCATATACTCCATAGTTTGTTCACTTTGACCTTAATCACTTCAAGATGCTTATGATAGGGGCAATGAGGGCTGAAAGCTAACAAGTACCATAATTTTTGGAAGCTCTTTTTGAAACCTGAAATCCCTGCTTCCCTTTATGAAGGGCCTTTCTACACTATTATGTTGAGTCTCCACCTTCTACCTTTATGCACCATTAAGATAGCATAGTTGCCATTCTTAGTTCTATGTGCAGCGTTCCAAACTTATTGATTGATGCATATTGTTGATATTGCGTGTTCTTGTCCTATTTGTATCTAGTCACTCTTATGAACTTTGAAGGTGTCCTATGCATCTATTTTCTACTCTATGAGGGACAAGCTGATTGCCACTATGCTATGTTTTCTGTATGTGAAACAAACAAACGTTTTTCAATGCATGCTATTCATGATCTTTGTTTGTAGCCTTTCATGTTGCATGCATAGTTACTTTGTCTTATTGTCAGAACTCCATCTTTCATGCACATGTTTAGAGTTCTTTGATCCCAGCTTTCAATGCTTGCAAATGGTTTGATCTTTATTGTGAAGGTGCATGTCACCTCAAAAATTATTCTTTTATCACTTACCTACTCGAGGGCGAGTAGGAGTTAAGCTTGGGGATGCTTGAAATGTCGGAAACGTATCTATAATTTTTGATGCCTCATGCTTGTTTAGTATCTACTTTGCTTTGCTTTGTCTACACTCTGAGGTGTTTTTATATGTTTTATGGAACTAACCTATTAACAAGTTGCCATAGTGCCAATTGCATGTTTTTCTTCTATTTTTGGTTCCCGGAAGGCAGAAAATCAATATTCTCGGAATTGGACGGGACAAAAGCCAAAGTCAATATTTTACCGTGGGAAACACGGAGTCCAGAGGAGAGACGGAGGGGCGACATAGGGCGGCAGACCCCCCTAGGCGCAACCAAGCCTGGCCCACGCCTGGGCAGGGTGTGCCCCCCTGGCTGCCTCCCAGCCTCGCCTCTTCGCCTATAAGAAGCCCCCGATGCAGAAACCCTAGGCACCTGATCAAACCCTCACAAAACCTTCTATAGCCTCCGCCACCATCGTACCTAGATCGGGTGGATCTGAAGTTCTTCCCGGCACCCGACCGGAGGGGAAATCATCCCGGAGGCCTTCTCCAATATGAAGCGTAAGTAGTTCCACCTTGGACTTCGGGTCCATGTAGTAGCTAGATGGTTGTATCTCCTCCTTGTGCTTTCATTTATAGATCTTGTGAGGTCCGTTCATGATCAAGATCTAATCTATTTGTAATCATGCATGTTGTGTTTACAGGGATCCGATGGATATTGAGATTACTATGTCAGATTGATTAATGGTTTTGTCTATTTGATTCTATCATGTCTATGTTGTTTGTGATCTTACTTGCTCTCCGCTGTTAGTAGATATCTTGGCCAAGTAGTTGCTAGTGACTCCAAGAGGGGGTATTTATTCTCGATAGTGGGTTCATGCCTCTAGTTTCCAAGGGAAGTGATAGAAATAGCTTCGGTTGTAGATGTGTTGTTGCCACTGGGGATAAAACAACGGTCTCTTGTTCATGGAACAAGTGGATTGTTTACCTTACACACTTTGCTTAAAGCAGTTGTCTGTTGCTTGCAACTTAATACTGGAGGGGGTTCGGATGATAAACTGAAGGTGGACTTCTAGTCATAGATGTAGTTGGATGGCGGTCTATGTATCTTGTTGTATTTCCCAATCGAATCTCATAGGATCTTTTTGTCTAGTATTGCATTGTTATGCCTTGCTCAGTTCCTGTCAATGGCCCTGCTGTAATTTGTTTACCCTTCATGCCATGTTGTTTATCTAAGGAGAGAACCTCTAGTGAACTATGGACCCCGGTCCAATCTTTACCATTGATACATCTTCCACTGTTACTGTTTACTTGCTGCAAATCACTCATCACCTTTCACACCGTACAGCTAATCCTTTGTTACAGCAAACCGGTGAGCTTGACAACCTCACTGTTCGTTGCGGGCAAAGTCTTGAGTTTGTGTTGTGAAGGTTTCCATGTTGCTTGCAACACTTGTGTGACGTTTCGTTCCAACTACTGGTTCGATAACCTTGGTTTCTTACTAAGGGAAGGCTTGCTGCCGTGCTCTTCACACCTTGCTCTTGGGGTTTCCAACGAAGCGCTCCTACATCAACCCAACGCTCCATTAGTGCTCCCCCTTCCCATCATCCTTTTTGGTGGAGGGATTAGCAGTTTCATTTCCCCCCACCACCCCGCGGGTTGGTGGCGCCTAGAAGCGCTTCATCGGGAAACCCCAAGAGCAAGGTGTGGAGCAGCACAACAGCAAGTCTTCCCTTAGTAAGAAACCGCGGTTATCGAACCACTAGGAGGAAGGAAACGTCACATAGGTGTTGCAAGCAATGTGGAAACCTGCACAACACAAACTCAAGACTTTGCCCCAACAAACGGTGAGGTTATCAATCTCACCGGTTGCTGTAACAAAGGATTAACTGTATGGTGTGGAAGGTGATGATGGTTTGCAGCAAGAAAACAGTAATAGTGGAAGATGTATCAATGGTAATGATTGTACCTGGGTCCATAGTTCACTAGAGGTGCTCTCCTTAGATAAACAACATGGCATGAAGGGTAAACAAATTACAGCAGGGCAATTGACAGGAACTGAGCAAGGCATAACAATGCAATACTAGACAAAAATATCCTACAGGATTCGATTGGGCAATACAACAATATACATAGACCGCCATCCAACTCCATCTATGACTAGAAGTCCACCTTCAGGTTGTCATCCGAACCCCCTCTAGTATTAAGTTACAAGCAACATAAAACTTCTTTAAGCAAAGTGTGTAAGGTAAACAATCCACTTGTTCCATGAACAATAGACCGTTGTTTTCTCCCTAGTGGCAACAACACATCTACCATCGAAGAGATTTCTTTCACTTCCCTTGCAAAGTAGAGGCATGAACCCACTATCGAGCATAAATGCCCCCTCTTGGAGTCACTAGCAACTACTTGGCCAAGATAGCTACTAACAACGGAAATCATGCAGGATCACAAACAACATAGACATGATAGAATCAAATAGACAAAACCATTAACCAATCTAACATAGTAATCTCAATATCCATCGGATCCCCGCAAACACAACATGCATGATTACAAATAGATTAGATCTTGATCATGAATGAACCTCACAAGATCTATACATGAAAGCACAAGGAGGAGATACAACCATCTAGCTACTACATGGACCCGTAATCCAAGGTGGAACTATTGACGCTTCATACCGTAGGCTGGCATGATGAAGAATAAGACCTTCAGGATGATATCCCCTCTGGCAGGGTGCCAGGAAAAGTTCAGATCCCCCCGATCTAGGGACGATGGTGGCGGAGGCTATAGATGGTTTCGTGGAATATTGATCGGGTCTTTAGGGTTTTGGCATCAGGGGAATTTATAGGCAAAGATGTGAGGCAGGGGGGCACCAGGGCGGCTGCACCCCCAGGCGCGACCATCCCTAGTGCGCGCCGCCAGGGGGTGTGGCCCCCTGGTGAGCCTCCTCCGTCTCGTATTCTGGCTTCGTGTTGTCCATATTAAAATATTGACTTTGGCTTTTGTCCCGTCCAATTCCGAGAATATTGATTTTCTGCCTTTCTGGAACAGAAAACAGAAGAAATAGACAACTGGCACTGTGGCAACTTGTTAATAGGTTAGTTCCAGAAAACATATAAAAACACCTCAAAGTGTAGACAAAGCAAAGCAAAGTAGACACTAAACAAGCATGGAACATCAAAAATTATAGATACGTTTCCGATGTATCAAGCATCCCTAAGCTTAACTCCTGCTCATCCTCGAGTAGGTAAGTGATAAACGAATAATTTTTTAGGTGACATGCACCTTCAAAACCAAGATCAAACCATTTGCAAGCATTGAAAGCTAGGATCAAAGAACTCTAAACATGTGCATGAAAGATGGAGTTCTAACAGTAAGAGAAATTAACTATGCATGCAACATGAAAGGCTACAAACAAAGATCATGAATAACATGCATCGAAAAATGTTTGTTTGTTTCACATACAAAAAACATGGCATAGTGGCATTCAGCTTGTCCCTCATAGAGTTGAAAATAGATGCATAGGACACCTTCAAAGTTCATAAGAGTGACTAGATACAAATAACACAAGAATAAGCAATATCAACAATATGCATCAATCAATAAGTTTTGGGACACTACACATAGAACTAAGAATGGCAACTATGCTCTCTTAATGGTGCCTAAAGGTAGAAGGTGGAGACTCAACATAATAGTGGAAGAAAGGCCCTTCATAAAGGGAAGTAGGGATTTCAAGTTTCAAAAAGAGCTTCCAAAAATTATGGTACTTGTTAGCTTTCAGCCCTCATTGCCCCTATCATAAGCATCTTGAAGTGAACAAACTATGGAGTATATGATTGACAAAGTATAAGTTGGCAATCTCATGTCCCTTGAATACGTGGTCCACACCTCATGCTACTCAACTTCAGTCACCTGTAAGTTCTTGTCCTAGTAAGTACATGTGTATCATAGAGAACCGCCAACGGGGTACCCCTTGCACATGGTACCTGAGCTATCCCATAACCAAAATGACAAGGCAAGCAATCAATGAGCATCTCAGCAATCTTTTATTTACTATTTGCATAGATTTTTATGGAGGATGCTTCACAGATAGCTCATTATGGTGATGCTGCAAGTTTCCACCATGATAAGGCATGGCTTAGGCTAGCGTCCCAGGCGTTTCTCTAACACAAAATACATAACTCCATGGACTTACAAGATCCCTCTTTATTTCACACCGGTGACATCCATAGACAAAAGAGCATGATATCAACTGTGTACAAAGTACAAGTGCAATGTTTAAAATGTTCCCCATGACAATATGGTTCTGCTAATTCAAACGTATAAGTGCAAGCATATACAACATAGACGACACAATGGTTCAAGTTTATTAGGGGCAAGGAATATAAAGTGTGCCATCAAGTTCGTGAGGGCTTTAATCACTAAGTTTTCACATAACAAAATACTTTTTAATTGGAAGGTAGCTGAAAACAAGAATATACTTGGAATGGTGTAACACACTGTAACATCCTAGTATTTAGGAACTAACGAAGGGTAGATTTAGGAATTTGGAATGTTGCATGCATTCATCTGTGAAAATGTGGGTAAATTTTTTGCCAAATAAAAACCTTAAGTGATCAAGGTTTCTTTCATACTTTGAGATTATGTTTAATCTTAAAGGATGATTGCTATAGACTTTGATATGATCTTTCAGGAATTATGTGTTTGGGAAAATGAATTTGAATTCTAAACTTGAGTGTTTGAATTATAATTCAAATGAATTAGGAATAAGGTTTGAATCTTTGTTTAATTAAGAGTAATTATTATAACTCAAACTTTATTCAAAAGAAAAAATAAGAATATGAAAACTTATTTTATATTTTCAATCCATAAATAAATTACAAAAATGTAACTTATTGAAATTATCCACAACTTCACAATAGCAAATAAATAAAGAATAAGAATGTTTCTTTATTGATAATCATATAATCTTTATTACAGAAGAATAAAATGAATATTACAAAATAATAAAATAAAATTACAAAAGAATAAAGAAGATTACATTAAATATCCTATAAAGAAAACTTAAACTAAAATCTTCATATTCAAATATGTACCTGCAAGACAAACACTAATAAAACAATAATAAAGGTTAGGGTTAGAATAGTTTTACTCTCATACATGTCAGTGAGATGCACTAAACAAGTTTCATCATTGAGAAATTTATAAAAGGGGCAAGTTTCACCAATATGAAAGAATCTATCTTTCATAAATTTTAAGCCAAAGAGTCAAATTGACAGCAAGGAGGGGCAAGTTTCACCAGCCAGATAAAAGTAATTAGATCAAAGTAGCTTTCAAGTCCAAAGCATATCCACAAGTGCACAGCAAGAACACAAGCAGGACACACACCTAAATGCATGTGGTGTGCTGTCAGCTTCATAACACAGCTCCAACACACAAAACCATCAGCACAGCCGTGGAGAGGCACTAGTGCATCTCTTCACTGCTCACACACAAGAACAACCAACAGCTAAACCAAGCACAACAGCCAGCAATCAAACCAACCAAAGCCAAGATCTCATCACCGGGATGGTGACATAAGCAGGGGGAAGGATCAGGTGGACAACAAGACCAAGTCCAGGAGCTAGGAGGAGCAGGCTAGCCCCAGGTCAAGCACAAGATCTCAGCAAAACAAGATCAACATCATCACCCAACTCCATAATCATCAGTTTTTGTGGTGAGTATCATAAAACCTTCACATGATCTAATCATATTATCTAGACAGAAGCATATGTTGTTTTATGAAACAAACTCTCAGAAAGCACCCAAGTGGGGTGAATCCATCATTGAGATTTTCAACTCTAAAAGCAAACAACAAAGTATAAGGATCCAACCAAAACTCATAACAACATCATGGATTTGGTTGTCAAGCTATATATTTCAATTGAAGCACAAATATAGCCAAGATCTAACTTCTAGGCACATCCCTAAGATAAGGGTAGCACCTTAGAGGTTAATCTTTTGGATCCATATAGTGATCAAGCCTACTATCATTTTTGCAAGCTTTGATTCAAGAAACAATAGATGGTACCACTACCAGGACTATCTATATGAATCAACTAGATAAGGCCTAAACCCCTAAGCCTCAGACCAACATCATTGGTCTTAGGGATTTCAGAAAAGAACATTTCTATTTATCTTTTAAAGCCAAGCTTGTCTTAAGCTTAAACCAACCCAATCAATGGATTGGAATCAACCTTGTGTGCCATACCAAGATGGTGTCACAAGAATAATTCTACATGAATCAGGATAAACGTTCAATCATCACAAACAATTAATCTACCAATCATTTTCCTGTCATCACAGGAATCATAATTAAGACATTCCTATGTTTATCTTCACTATTTGAGATCATTGTGATCTCAAAGCACACATTAAATCTCAAGCCAACATCACTAAGACAGTGATTTTATCACACCATACCCATTATCATCAACCAAGAAATGACAGTGGAAAGTTAGCAAACCCACTGACTTTACCAAGCATTGGTTTCAGAGCAACTAGGGTCATCTGAATCATATGAAATCTAAGCATATAAACATCTAATAAGCCACCAGAACCATTATAGTTCATCTCAAGCAACAAGCCCCAGGCTAATAACCATTTAGCATGCTTACAAACCATCCACACATGGTTTAATTCATCCAGTATATGATCCATCACAGGATAAGAACCCTAAATGGAATAAATCATCTTAATCAGGACAAGACAGTAACCAGAGAGGTCACTGCCAACATCTAGCATAGGATGAGCGAGCATAGAGAGAACTAGGGGAGAGGAACAGAACTCACCAAAGGTCCTCGCTGAAGACTAGAAGAGGAAGTAGACGTGGCCGACGACCATGGCGGCACGGGGAGCACCCCAGGAGGGGCGCTGCGACCCATACAGCTCCACGGCGGCGACCATGAACACGCATAGAGGCGAGGGGAATCACCATGACGCACGACGGTGGCGGCAGCACCAAGATCCACGCCAACCCCGAAACCCTAGGGTTCGGGACAACATCGATCCGTCGCAGGAGGCCCCATGCTCAGATCCAATTGGACAGGATGGAGTGGCATAGTCGACAACCTCCTACTGCACCACGATGGTGACCAGAACGGCCCACGACGGCGGGAATCGCCGGCGGCGATATCACCAACCACGGGGTTGGGGGCAAAGGAGGAGAGGAGTGAGCTCGCGGGAGAAAGGCAGCAGGGGAGTGGGCTAAGTTGGGCCAGACCCTTTCGGGGTGGCTATTTTGGCTATGTCTAATGGGCCACCAGGGCCCAATGAGATTAAGCCAGCTCAAAAACCTTTAAGGCCTTTTTTAATAAATAGGAAAAGACCAAAATACCCTAAACTTAATTAAATTCTAGAAAATAAAATAAAGGTCCAAAAAATATAAATAAAATATTTTTGGACTCACAATAATCCACACTGTCTAAATAAATTAAGATATAAAATTTTAAGACATTTAAACTTTATTAAGAATTTTGTAATTTATATATTCCTTATGGAATTTTACAAAATTATTGAAAGATGATAAAAATAAATAAAAATGACTTTCATTATATATTAATATTGTAGTATTTTTGAAAATGCTAAATAAATATTCAATAACAATTTTTGTATATTTAAGTGATAATTCCTCAAAGAATTATTAAATCCATAAAAGTTAAATAAAAGGGAAATAAAATAAAATAATTCAATATTTTTTATAAATATTATAAAGTAATATTTATACATCCTTTATTATTAAAAAGACTTTTTATAATAATGGGGTCAATGCATATCAAGTTAAATGATTCATTGCATTATTGCATAATAATTTTTCTTCTTTAAATATTGTCCTTACCATTCAATAATGATGTTTTTGTAGACATAGAAGCTCAAGGTCCAGTGCAAGCATCAGACTTCACTACCTTGCCATCACAAGGCAAGTTCATCACTTGCTCATGTCCTTTGAAGAGTCTTTATCAAAGTATTTGCAAATTGTGTGTTATCATATATAATATAAAAGAAAGAAAATATTATTTTCACAAATAAAGAAATCATAGCTATCATCCTAAGTGATGATATAATGGAGCAATAGAACTTAAGGTTCTATTTGCAACAATGATTATCAAGTAGGGACTTAATAACCCTTGACATCAGTGATTCTAGCGCCGTATATTACGCGTTAGCCATGAGATTTGGAATGGGACAGAGAAGTCACCTGTATCTTCTTCCTCTCGCGTGAAGCCGGATGTGCAGGTCGTGGCTGTTATCCTCGCATATTAATTGGTAATTCGTAGAGGGTATGCAGCATATGGGTGGGAACCCTCATCATACCACGATAGTTCTGGAATCTAACGGTTTGTACAAACCATTATCGTAATTCATTATGTGGGCATGATGTACACCAAGGAGGCATGCGAGGTCGCAAAGGGGGCAGTGATTGGCTTGGACCAACTATTGGGACCCACATCATGGAATTGTGGACGGGAAAGTACGCCCGGTTGTGCAACAAGGAGTTGATCTCTCATGGGTAAAGTAACGCACCTCTGCAAAGTGTAAGAATTGTAACTGGTTACTCCCTGTTCCGGGAAGGAGCTGCGAATGCGGCAGGAAAGGAACTCCATGAAAGTTCTGGTCAACCTGTGAAGGCTGATTGTCATAGATTTTCATAATAAAATCAATCTTTGATGAAAGATGTAAAAAAAATTGCATAGTGCCAAGGAATAATAATCCGAGGTGGTAGTTAGAGCATCAAACTTCCCACCTTGCATATAATGAACTTGTTGGGTAACGCTGTTACTCATTCTTTCCTTTGATCCCTGTCAACACCCGGATTTTTAATCCCAGATGCCTATTATGCCATACATCGCAATCCCAGGATTACCATTTTTGCGAGACATAACAGATTTGGATACCAAAGTACATCATCCATTACAAACCATACATAAGGTCTTACACAAATAAGGATCTCATGATCCAGTTCTTAATATAACTCAAGCAGCGTAATAACGTAATAATAAAGGTAGCGTAGACGAAGCTCCATCTTCGGGGTCACAGGCAATGCTGACGATGGGAGATGATCCTAGTTGTCGTAACCTTCCTGGGGTCCATCATCCTGGTACTCCTATTCATAGTCTGGCCACGGGAATAGCCAGGTACAAAGCCATGAGTACTCTTTAAGTACTCGCAAACTAATACTAACAAGTGAAGGGGGTTTTTGTAGTAGGACACTAAGCTCTAGGGTTGTTTTGCAAAAATCCAGATTTACTTCTACTAAGTTCAGAAGCAAAGAATGCTAGTTGAAATTTTAGAACACCTAAGTGGGAACTTGAATTTCATATCACAACTCTGTTGTGGTCAAGTCAAATTCTCAATTCATTTCACAAGTCATTTTGAAAACATCTAACGGGGGAACATTATGGCCACTCCAACTGTCCATAACCGCGGACGCGGCTATTCGAATAGTTTGACACTCTGCAGAGATTGTACACTTTCACCACAACATTCTATACATCCGTCAGGAACAAATCCTGAATTCACCATACTCAGTATGCGGATAATCAATCCTAACCTTTCCATTACACGCCCTAGTATAGGCACCTCCCTTGTGAGTTTAGCCTCCCAACCATGACCAACTGTCATCTTGGGTACTGCATAGGTGGACAATCTTCAAAAGGTAGCCTCAGCTTAGACCTTGGCCGTGAGGGAACCCATACTAAGGTATATAAGTTTCCAGTCAATCCCTACCCAAATTTTGGGTATTGTGGTTGTACAGTAAAATTGGAATGGTATCGCATCTAGACAACCATCAGTTTTATAAAGGTCTAAGGCTCATGCCTCAACATTTTCATCATCAAAAATCATCTGGTGTTCGGAAACACATGTCAAAACATCTCAGTAGAATGACTCATCATTCTAAGGTTTTCATAACCATTTTCCACTAAGTATTCCCATCCAAAGTTGATCAAGTTTTATTCTTAGCACTAGCATCTATGAGTGGGGGTAAGTACTAATGAGGGGTGGTAAACAAGTGGAGCTTAACTAAGTTTAATCTCATGCCTTAGGATGACATCAAGATTATCTAGCTTAGGCCAAATTTAATGCTCTTTATGCAACCTTCAATTATCTTCCTAGAATCTACAAATCACTTAAGTAAGCTCTAAGTAATATCTTTGATAAAGAAATAAAGTAGAAAGCTTGCAAGTAAAACTAGGAAGGGGTATCAAGTGGGTATGATCACATATGCTTAAGGCATCTAGTGGTCATGGTAACAAGCAAGTATTAGATTGCATCAGTATCAATATAGGCTTGCTAAAGTAGAGTAGCTTGCAAGTGTTAGCTTGCTCAATCAACTAGTAGTATTAGTCTTGCCTTGTGCAGAGCAGTGGTTGAAGATCTCCTCGGCTTCTTCTTCGTAGTATTCTCCTTCCTCCTCGTATCCTTGGTCGGTACTAGCGTCTATGAATAAATACGAGGTACACAATCACCAAACAATACTTAAGTACTTTCAATCATCACACAAAAGGGTTCTATATGTGATCTAGCATCATCACTAACATTACAAGATTAAAGCTTTGGTCTTATTATTATTTTTTTAGAAAATCAATTTCTACTCATTGAAAAACTACTTAAGATTTAATATTCTCCAAACCAAACATGGGATCATGTTAACACATGTCATCACCACATATTTCAGTACATGAGAATGTTATTTAAAGTGGTGTCACAATTTAATAAGGTTTAACCTTTTATTTTAAATAAAAGAATTGACTAGAAATGCCTATGTGGCATTCTTTTATTACTTGAACATTATTTCTGTAAGTAAACCCATATGTTTTTATATATTCTGAAAGGTATGGTCAAATATGATTTTTGAGAGTTGGAATCAATTCAAAAGCTATTACGATTGAAATTTGAAAAATGTTTGAATGCAGAAAATCTTCTGCCTTGTTATTTTTACCAAGGTTGATCTATATATCCAAATGATTTGAATCCAACGGGCTTGGATTAAGCATTTCAATACCTTTCTAACAAAATTGGTTTCATTCAATTTGGTTCACTGAATCGAGATGGGTTGATTTTTGAAACTAGATACAGAACTGAGTTTGAATATAAATTGAAAAAGCTAAATTCAAACGAGTGGGTTGCGCGGGAAAGGTTAATGGGCCGGTCCAGTGTCACTCCGCAGCGTGGGGCTCAACTGACAGGGGGGGTCTATTGGTCAGTGGCTTATAAAACGCGAAGCGGTACGGGGCGATGTGGTGCGTTGGATTAGAATGAAGATCGACGGCTGAGGGTCGTCATCGACGATGAACAAGTCATCGGCGAGATCGAACCCTATCGGCTCGTTGGGGGTGCATAGGGGGCATACCGGGGCTCCAGTGACGACGGCGAGGCGGGCGAACGACAAAGTCGACGACGACGAACTCAGGGGTGGTCGCGGCAGCTCCGGGGGTGGTCGAAATCAACGGCTCCCTTCTTTTCCAGAGGCGGCCTGCTCCGGCGCAATTCCGGCGAACTGCTGCTCCTTGTGCTCTGGATAAGGGGTGGAAGGATCAGTGAGGTGAGGGGAGTGAGATGGTGTGAAGAAATCAAGCAGGGGAGGCCTCTATTTATAGTGGCGAGAGGGGACCGACGGGTGCGGGCTGAGCTCGTCGTGGTCGACGGTACAGAGGACTATCGGCATGGGCGACGGTAGGGGCGGTGCTGTGCTCCCTGGCGAAGCTCAACGGCATGGTGGCGAGGCGTGGGGCGGTGCTGATCAGTCGGAATGCTTCGGTGCTCTGAGCGGGCCCGACGGAGGTTTTGATGGCGCACAGCACGCATGGTCCGCGCGGCGGCGAACGGGCGTGTCTATGGGGTTGCTGGGGTGGTGGTGATCATGCGTGCACGCGGCGAGGGCGGCGCGTGGTCTATGGGCGTGTGTGGAGGGTGGTGCACGGGCGCGCTCTCGGCATGCTCACAGAGAGGCTTGGCATGGCTTGGGCGTGTGGTCCAGTAGCTGGCATTGCTCGAGGCTGGGACAGGGAGTGGCGGTGGGGTGCTAGATAGCTCCCAGACAAGGTTGGCGAGGCTAGTGTTGCTGGTAGCTTGCTGTCGACCATGGGGTGCCAATGGTGCGCTCGGCATGCTTGACATTAATGGATAGGCTTGCTCACAGTGGTGCTAAAGATAGTTAAAAGAGCTAGATGATCTACTAAGGACTAGCTGTAACCAGAGAGGGAACAAGTTAGGCCCAAAACACTATTAAAAACAGTAAATTTGATTTGGTTGATTTGAATCTACAACCTGTTTGATGATATGGCCGAATGAACTTTAGTTTGAAATTTTGAAAAGATTTTTGGTGTGTGTGCTAGGAATGTGCTGAGGATTCTGTGGATGCTTGGGTTTTGAAAATGGATCTTGTTTGAGTGGTTTTTGAAATAGTGGGATCTTCCCATATGAAATAGATTCAATTTTAAATTGTCATTTAAACTAAGCATTTAAATGTTTTTGGATGATCACAAAGTGGGCCTAGGTACCTTGTTATGAGTACTATCAAGGGGTGCAAAGATCCATACATGTTTTGGTTAAGTTCTGAAAGTTAGGGATAGCCAAAGTAGGCATCGAAGTTAATTTGGCCAAAGTGACCATTCCTCTAATTTGTTTGTTTTGACTTGTTTGTCTTTGGGAAAAGTTTGGGGATTGTTTAGATGATGTTTATTTCACCTAAGAATCATTTTACAAGCAAAGAAACACAGAACAATGGCAATTCAAAAGAATCCAAATGTTAATACATACACATATGAATGCTTTCATATTTTTAATTGGAAAAGTTTTTGTTAACCCTAATTTTGATGATTAGAGTTTGATGATCCAAGTTTTGTATTTTTGGGATGTTACAAACCTTCCCCCCTTAAACAAAATCTCGTCCTGAGATTTGAAAAAGGACGAAAAAGATTACCTAGGATTTGAAGAGATCGGGAAACTCCGTCCTGATGTGATCTTCGCGCTCCCAGGTAGCTTCCTCTTCTATGTGGTTTCTCCACTGAATCTTGAGAAACTTGATGCTCTAGGTTCTGGTAGTTCTGAAAGCTTCTTCGAAAATACGGATGGGTACTTCAGGATAGGTCAGGTCATCCTTGATTTCTATGGTCCGCTGATCGATATTCTTGAACACTTCAGTCTTATCCGGAACTTCGAGGCACTTGCGAAGTAATGAGATATGGAACACATTGTGCACGGCTGACATTTCTTCAGGCAGTTCCAATTGATACGACACTTCTCCTCGACGGTTCAAAATCTTGAAGGGGCCTATATATCTGGGGGCTAACTTTCCTTTGAGTCGGAAATGCTGCATTCCCTTCAATGGCGACACTTTCAGATACACAAATTCTCCTATGTTGAAGGCGAGGTCTCGAAGTCTCTTGTCGGCGTAACTCTTCTGCCTTGACTGGGCTGTCTTGAGGTGCTCACGGATCTTGTGAACCTTCTCTTCTGCTTCTCGTAGGATATCGGGTCCAAAAATATGACTCTCTCCTACTTCTGATAAATTCAAAGGGGTGCGACACTTCCTTCCATACATGAATTCAAATGGGGCCATTTGCAAACTGGCTTGATAACTGTTGTTGTATGAAAATTTTGCGAACGGCAGACAGTCTTCCCATTTTGATCCATTCTCTAACACACATGCTCTCAACATGTCTTCGAGTATTTGATTTACTCGCTCTATTTGTCCGTCGGTCTGAGGATGATAAGCTGTGCTGAAATCTAGTCGGGTTCCTAAACCTTCTTGGAATTTCTTCCAGAATCTCGAGGTAAACTGAGTTCTTTAATCCGATACGATGTTCTTGGGGACTCCGTGCAAACTAACAATTCTAGCGATGTATAACTCCGCTAGCTTCGAATTCTAATATGTGGTCTTGACGGGTAAGAAATGGGCGACTTTGGACAATCTGTCCACTATGACCCAGATAGAGTCATTTCCCCTACTAGAAGTAGGCAATCCGGTGATAAAGTCCATTCCAACAGAATCCCATTTCCATTCCGGAATCTGCAATGGTTGCAACAATCCTGCGGGTCTTTGATGTCCCGCCTTGACTTGCTGACATATATCACACTTGGCGATATAGCTTCCGATTTCTCTCTTCATCTTATGCCACCAAAATTGTTCTTTCAAATCTTGATACATCTTCGTTCCTCCGGGGTGGATAGAATAAAGAGTATCATGAGCTTCCTTCAGAATAACTTATTTCAACTCAGAATATGCTGGTACACAAAGGCGTCCTTTGTACCACAGAACTCCTTCTTCGTCTTCGGTGAATCCGGGTACTTTGCCTATACCGATACGACGCTTGATTCCGTCGATACTAGCATTTCCTTTCTGTGCCTCTTTGATCTGGCTGATCAAAGTGGGTTGCAGTTCTATGCTAGCCAAAAATCCTTCACTTACTAATTCCATTCGGAAATCTTCCATCTCTTTGTTCAAGCTTGGTTGCTCCTTAAAAATCATGGAGTTCAAGCGGCACGGCAATCTGCTAAGGGCATCTGCTACCACATTGGCTTTACCAGGGTGATAGTGAATGTCTAGATCGTAATCCTTGATTAGCTCAATCCATCTTCTCTGTCTCATATTAAGCTCCTTCCGAGTGAATATATACTTCAGGCTCTTCTGATCTGTATAAATCTCACAATGGTTTCCCATCAGGTAATTCCTCCATGTATTCTGGTCTAGAACTACGGCTGCGAGTTCGAGGTCATGGGTTGGGTAATTTTGCTCATATTGTTTCAGTTGTCGAGATATATAAGATATGAATTTTCCTTCTTGCATTAGCACACATCCGAGACCGATCTTGGATGCATCACAATACACGTCAAAGGGCTTCGTGATATCCGGCATGATTAAGATTGGGGCTAAAATCAATCTCTTCTTGAGTTCTTGAAAACTTGCTTCACATTTGTCCGTCCATTCAAACTTCTTGTCCTTCTTCAACAATTGGGTCATGGGTCTGGCGATACTCGAGAATCCTTCTACGAACTTGCGGTAGTATCCCGCCAATCCGAGAAATGCACGAACTTGGGTCTGAGTGGTTGGGGCTTGCCAATCTTCAACATCTTTCACCTTTGCAGGGTCAACGGCAATTCCTCCGGCTGATACAGTGTGCCCGAGGAATCCTACCTCCTGTAACCATAATTCACATTTGCTAAACTTAGCATACAGCTGATGCTCTCTATGGGTTCCAAGAATGGTCCCTAGGTGTAGCTCATGTTCTTCTTATGATTTGGAATAAATCAGAATGTCATCGATGAAAACAACGACAAACTTATCCAGGAAGTCCATAAAAATCTTATTCATGAGATTCATGAAATAAGAGGGGGCATTGCTTAATCCAAAAGACATGACAGTATACTCGTATAATCCATATCTGGTGGTAAAGGCAGTCATGAGTTGATGATGGCCTGTTCTAAGATCAATCTTAGAAAACACTTTGGCACCGGTCAACTGATCAAACAAATCTTCTATCTTGGGCAATGGGTACTTGTTCTTGATAGTGACATCATTCAACTTCCGATAATCCATACACAAACGGTTACCTCCATCCTTCTTGTCCACGAACAAAACAGGTGATCTCCATGGTGACGCACTTGGTTGAATCAATCCAATTTCCAACATGGAATCCAGTTGCTTCTTCAGTTCTACTAGTTCAGACGGGTTCATACTATATGGTCTCTGGGCTATGGGTCCTGTTCCGAGGATTAGTTCGATGATAAACTCGATATCCCGATCTGGGGGCATACTGGGCAAAACATCTGGAAATACATCGGGGTATTCACAGACTATCCGGACTTGGTCAATGGTAGGTTGGGCTATACTCTTGTTGGGCTTGAATTGGCGAGGTAAGGTTTTAGATACAAGCTCGACTGATATTACGGTTGTACTAGTCATGGTTATGGCTTTCTTGGCATAGTCAATTATTCCTTTATGTTTGGACATCCAATCCATTCCTAGTACGACTTCCAAACCTTTAGTTCCGAGTACTATCAGATTAGCATAAAAAACTATGCCATGGATTCGGATAGGTACGGCTTTGCAAATTTGCCTAGCTTTGGTGGTTGAATCTTACTAGTGCATGAAAATTCTTCGGTGACAAATGAGTGCGATGCACCAGAATCAAACAACACTCTGGAAAGTACTGAATTAACAGAAAACATACCCAGCACGACGTCTGGCGCTTCCTGAGCTTCTTCAACATGCATGAGAAAAATACGGCTGTTGCGGTTGAGTGAATTCCCTGGGGCAAACCTTCTTCCGGGCTGAACACGGCGCTTTTGCTAAGCTGGGGCATTGGCATTGGGGGCTGCGACATTCTTCTTGGGCACTCATTGGAGTAGTGACCCTTATTTCCACAGTCATAACAAGTCACTTGCGACTTGTCCTTTGCTGCAACAGGCACAACGTTGCTTCCAGTCCTCGGGGCAGTGTTGGTGTTGGCGGCAGCGTTGTTGTTGTTGTTGAACTTGGGTGGTGCACGATAGAAATTGTTAGAGTTGCCGGGGTTGTTGTGATTTCCTCCGGGCCTTGGGTTTCCACGGTTGGGATAGGTCGGATGGTTCATCGGGGGTTTGTTGGTTCTCAGGGCAAATCCTGGAGATGGGTTAGGGCGATGCTTTGGGGTCTGATGGGTTCCTGGCTGATGCATCATGCAACGCTTGCGGTTCTCATTGGCTTGGTTGATCTTTCCTTCCATCTGGATGGCAGAGTCGACAAGGGCTTCAATATAGGAAAAGGGGATATTGACCAACACAGTCTGCATCTCATCGTGCAGACCATTCAAGAATCTCTCTTTCTTCTTGGCTTCGGTGTCGATCTCATCCGGGGCATACCTAGATAATGACAAGAATTTGTCACGGTATTCCACTACGGTCATCCGTCCTTGCTTCAGTTCTCTGAACTCATCTCTCATTCTCTTGATCAAACCCGGTGGCACATGGGTTCTGCTGAACTTGACCTTGAATTCCTCCCAGGTCATCATCTGTCCTCCGGTCATTGCACGAACGCTGTTCCACCATGCTCTTGCATCTCCGGCTAGATAGTGAGTGGTGAACAGAACTTTCTCGTTGGCTTCCACTCCGGCGACTTCTAGGTTGTTTTCCATGGTTTGCAGCAAATTGTCTGCGTCTAGGGGCTCTTCTAACTTAGTGAAAACAGGTGGGTTGGTGTTCTGGAAATTCTTGAGCTTAGATCCATGGTTGTCCTGATTTCCTTGGCCTTGATTGTTGTGGGCTAGCTGAGCTATCTGCTGCAGGGTGGCTAGGATGGCTTGACATTCGGCTCTTTCAGCTTCACGGTCAGAAACCAACATTTGCAGGATCTGCAACATCGGGTCCAGGGATGAACCACTTCCTCCGCGTGGCAACTGAAGATTGAGATAGATCATGAGAAAAGAGGGAAATTTCTAAGGTTTAGGGACTTTGAAAAGTTTTTAAAGTTTGACTTGGATTTTCTAGCAACTTGCTTTTCATTCATTCATTCATAGCACACGATATAAACACACACCACAACAAAGGTAAACATATGGTTTTAAGAACCATTCTGGAAACTATGATACAATGGGACCGAATACAACTCACTACGCTAGTGCTCAAGTGCTAATACTCCTCGGAGTCGGTGTAGTCGTCATACTCATCATCCTCATCGTCATCGATGAAGGCGAAATCATCCTCATCGGTGAAGAAGTCCATAGCCTGATCCTCCAGAAAATCATCGTCATCGCTGAGATAGGAGTAGGGGTCTCCACGAAGATCTTCTCCGGCATTCTCCCTTTCCTCCAACTGCATGTCTCTCTCATGGATGGTCTCCTCCAAATCCGAGGTAGTTTTGTGATTATACCTATATGGTATATGTTGTAATGACTTTGTATTATTTTGATATTATGTGTCATATGTGTAATGCACATTTGTATTTTCTTTGGATCTTCATTGTGTGACTAGTTCTGTGCATAAAGTCGAGTTCAGAACACATGTGCATGATGTAATTATGAGTATTCGTTTTATGTTGCAGGACTAGGGGGTCATGGATACGGGTGTAGAAATGGAAACTGAGCAGCAGCGGATGGAGCGAGAGGCCAAGGAGAAGGCCGATGCCGATGCAGCAAATCAAGGAGCATTACCACCACCACCACCAATGAGGCCGTTAATGGAGCAGAATTTTATGCAATGCATGCAAATGATGCAAGAGACCCATATTAAGTTCATGGAAGAGTTGCTGGGGCAAGCAAATCAGAGGGCACCTGAAGGTGGAGGAGTGATTCTATCTGATTTCCAGAATGCAAGACCGTTACCTTTTGCATCAGCTCCTGAACGACTGGATGCAGAAGATTGGCTAGCAGATACTGAAAGGAAGCTGAAAACTGTAGGTTGCAATGATGAGGAGAAATTGAGGTATGCAACTCATCTTCTGACTGGACCTGCAACATCATGGTGGGAAAATCAGTTGGCCATGCAACAACCAGGAAGGGAGTTTACCTGGGAAGAGTTCAAGCAGACATTCCGTGAATATCATGTTCCGGAAAGTGTTATGGAGTTGAAGCGAAGAGAATTTGAGGAGCTTCAGCAAGGATATACTAGTGTCATGAAGTACATCCGGGAGTTTAGTCAACTGTCTCGCTATGCTGAGGAGGATGTCAACACTGAAGAGAAGCGGAAGAAGCGTTTCCTGCGTGGATTAAATCCATTTGTGAAGATGCAGCTAAGGTTAGCCAATAAGCAAACTTATCAGCAGTTGTTGGATGCAGCCATTACTTTTGAAGATGATTATAAGAATGTCCAAGAGGACCGGAGGAAGAGAGCCAAGAAGGAAACCAAGAGAATTCAGGGAAGCAAACCTAAACCCAATCTGGAGTTCAAACCTTGGAATAGGAATTATGGCAACAATAACAATAACAAGGGCAGCGGTGGAAATCAATCCAATCCGAGAAGGAATGTTATTTGTAACAATTGTGGAATTCCAGGGCATTTCCAAAGGAAATGCAAAAAGCCTGTAGTGATCTGTTACGGTTGTGGTCAGAAGGGGCATATCAAGCCCGATTTTCCGAGCAAACCACCAGGAGGTTGGCCTACCAAGGGAGGAGGACAAGCCAGTGGAGGAAATGGACAGTCCAATAAAGGAGGAAATAATGGCAAGAACAACAATGGCAAGAGGAACCGACCTACCGGGAAACTGAACTGTGCACCCCTCGAGGAGGTGGATAATTTGAAGCATGCAGTGATAGGTACGCTCAATATCCTTACCAATCCCGGCAAAGTTCTATTTGATACTAGTGCAACTACTTCATTCATTTCTGAAGACTTTTGTGATAAGTTCGGGATTAGAAGGGCAACGTTAGAAAGTCGTATGACCGTAGTTACAACAGGAGGGAATGTGATTGTACGCCACATAAAACAAGATCAGGATATCTCGATCTATGGTTGTACATATTTCGTAGACCTTTATGTGATCCCTTTGAAGGGAATTGCAGTAGTGCTGGGAATGGATTGGATGATGGAACACGGAGCTCAAATAAATTGTGAGGAGAAAACTGTCTTAATCAAAACTCCAAGTGGAGCAAGGATAATCTACCAAGCAGATAAGCATAGTCATATCATGGTAGATCTGCAGTTGAACTCACTGAAAGAGGTCAAATTGGAAGAGATTCCTATAGTAAATGAATTCCAAGATGTTTTTCCAGTAGAGCTACCGGGAATGCCACCAGACCGGGAGATAGAATTCACTATTGACCTAATTCCTGGTACAGCACCAATAGCTCAAGCACCATATAAAATGGGACCCAAGGAGTTAAAAGAACTCAAGGAGCAAATTTATGAATTAGCCAGAAAAGGATTTATTTAGGAAATGTATCTCCATGGGGAACACCAGTAATCTTTGTGGATAAGAGAGATGGTGGAAGAAGAATGTGTGGTGATTATAGAAACCTAAACAACGTTACTATCAGGAATAAGTATCCTTTACCAAGAATTCAAGATTTGTTTGATCAAGTGAAAGGAGCTGGAGTATTTTCAAAGATCAATTTAAGATCTGGATACCATCAAATAAAAATCAAACCGGAAGATGTTCCAAAGACAGCATTTGTCTCAAGATATGGACACCATGATTATCTGGTAGTACCATTTGGTTTGACCAATGCACCGACGATATTCATGAATCTGATGAACAAGATATTCATGCCATATTTGGACAAGTTCGTCATAGTTTATATTGATGATATTCTGATATATTCCAAGGATAAGGAAGAGCATGTTGATCATTTGAGAATAGCACTGCAGACTTTAAGAGAACACAAACTTTATGCTAAGTTCAGTAAATGTGAATTTTGGCTTGATGAGGTAGAATTCCTCGGTCATGTGATCAGTAAGGATGGAAGTGTTGTGAATCCATCCAAAGTACTAGAGTGGACTGCACCGACCAATGTGAATCAAATTCGAGGTTTCTTAGGAATGGCTGGTTATTATCGGAGATTCATTGAGGGTTTCTCCAAAATAGACGGACCAATGACCAAATTATTAAGGAAGAATACACCATTCAAGTGGGATGAGAAATGTGAAGCAAGTTTTCAAGAGTTGAAGACAAGGTTAACCACAACTCCAATCTTAGCAGTTCCTAAAACAGGGAAGGACTTCACAATATACTATGATGCATCTAAAGAAGGTTTGGGTTGTGTATTAATGCAAGATCGGAAAGTGATTTCTTATGGTTCAAGACAACTGAAACCACATGAAGTCAACTATCCAACTCATGATTTAGAGTTAGCATCAGTAGTTTTTGCGCTGAAAGGATGGAGGCATTTTCTATATGGAGCCAGATGTGAGTTATACACTTACCATAAAAGTCTCAAATATTTCTTCACTCAAAAGGAATTGAATATGAGACAAAAGCGTTGGTTGGAACTAATCAAGGATTATTACTTAACAATCAACTATACTACAGGAAAAGCAAATGTTGTAGCTGATGCTTTAAGCAGAAAGAGTGCAGATATTCAACCTAGCAATAGGGAGCTACCAAAGGAGTTACAAATGGACTTGGAAAGATTAGAACTTCAATTCATTAGAACAAAGGTTCTTGGAGGATTAGCTACTAGGTAGGTAATTGCAGAGTAGGACAGTGATCTTAAGCAAGAAATTTTTAGACATCAAGCAAAAGATCCTCTTATTGCTGAGGAAATTCGGAGGATATCTCAAGGGCAAAAATTAGTTTTTTTGCCTTGGGGATTATGAGTCTTTATGGTTTCAAGACCGTCTATTTGTTCCAGATGTGACTGAGATTAGAGATGTCATACTCAGAGAAGCATATGAAACACCATATTCTATACATCCAGGGAGTACTAAGATGTATATGGATTTGAAAGAACTATTCTGGTGGAATAACATGAAAAGAGATATTGCTAAATATGTATCTGAATGCCATACTTGACAAAGGGTGAAAGATGAACATCAAAGTCCAGCAGGACCATTACAACCCTTGGAAATTCCTGAATGAACGTGGGAGGAAATAGGTATGGACTTCATCACAGGATTGCCCATGACACCAAAAAGGAAGGATATGATATGGGTAATTATGGACAGACTCACTAAGAGTGCACATTTTATTCCGGTAAATCAAAAAGATAATGCCGAGAAGTTAGTTGAAGTATATGTCAAAGAGATAGTAAGTAAGCATGGAGTACCCAAGAAGATCGTAACTGATAGGGGATCAGTGTTTACTTCCGCATTTTGGAAGCAATTGCATGAAGCACTTGGTTCAAAGTTAGATTTCAGCACAACATATCATCCTGAGACAGGAGGTCAAACTGAAAGAACAAATCAAATATTAGAATACATGTGAAGAGCTTGTGCACTAGATTTTGGAGGTACATGGGAAGATCATCTACCATTGGCAGAATTTTCTTATAACAATAGCTATCGGAGTAGTCTGAAGGCAGCTGCATACCAAATTTTGTATGGAAGGAAGTGTAGATCACCAATATGTTGGTATGAGCCTAGAAGCAGAAAAGAATTTGCGCCATATTATATCAAGGAAAGACAAGATATCACTGATAAGATCAGGGATAGACTAAAAATAGCCCAGAGTAGGCAGAAAAGTTATACAGATCAAAGTCGAAGATCATGGCATCCAGAAGTGGGAGATATGGTATATTCGAAAGTAAGTCCAATGAAAGGGGTGAAAAGGTTTGGAGTTAAAGGAAAATTGGGTCCAAGATACATCGAACCATTCAAGATATTGAGTCAAAACAGAACTATAGCTTATGCTTTAGAGTTACCATCAAGATTAGCTCAAGTGCATAATGTTTTCCATGTGTCACAACTTCGTAAATGTTTGAAAGTTCCGGATGATGCAATCACACACCAAGAGATAGAACTACAAGAAGACCTGACCTATATTGAAAAGCCCTGTAAAATTCTGGAAGAAAACTGGAAAAGATTGTGGAACAGAGCAATCAAATATTGCAAGGTACAGTGGGACATCACCCTGAAAGGGACGCCACGTGGGAGAAAGAAGAGGATTTAAGAAAACCCTATCCAGAACTATTCAGGTACATCTCCGCAAACTTCGGGATGAAGTTTAATTTAAGGGGGGAAGTCTATAACATCCCAGTATTTAGGAACTAACGAAGGGTAGATTTAGGAATTTGTAATGTTGCATGCATTCATCTGTGAAAATGTGGGTAAAATTTTCGCCAAATAAAAACCTTAAGTGATTAAGGTTTCTTTCATACTTTGAGATTAGGTTTAATCTTAAAGGATGATTGCTATAGACTTTGATATGATCTATGAGGAATTATGTGTTTTGGAAAATGAATTTTAATTTTAAACTTGAGTGTTTGAATTATAATTCAAATGAATTAGGAATAAGGTTTGAATCTTGATTTAATTAATATTAATTATTATAACTCAAACTTTATTCAAAAGAAAACAATTAATAATATGAAAACTTATTTCATATTTTCAATCCATAAATAAGTTACAAAAATGCAACTTATCGAAATTATCCACAAACTTCACAATAGCAAATGAATAAAGAATAAGAATATTTATTTATTGATAATCATATAATATTTATTATAGAAGAATAAAATGAAGATTACAAAATAATAAAATAAAAATTACAAAAGAATAAAGAAGATTACATTAAATATCCTATAAAGAAAACTTAAACTAAAATCTTCATCTTCAAATTTGTACCTGCAAGACAAACACTAATAAAACAATAATAAAGGTTAGGGTTAGAATTGTTTTACTCTCAGACATGTCAGTGAGATGCACTAAACAAGTTTCATCATTGAGAAATTTATAAAATGGGCAAGTTTCACCAATATGAAAGAATCTATCTTTCATAAATTTTAAGCCAAAGAGTCAAATTGACAGCAAGGAGGGGAAAGTTTCACCAGCCAGATAAAAGTAATTAGATCAAAGTAACTTTCAAGTCCAAAGCATATCCACAAGTGCATAGCAAGCACACAAGCAGGACACACACCTAAATGCATGTGGTGTGCAGTCAGCTTCACAGCACAGCTCCAACACACAAAAACATCTGCACAGCCGTGGAGAGGCACTAGTGCATCTCTTCACTGCTCACACACAAGAACAACCAGCAGCTAAACCAAGCACAACATCTAGCAATCAAACCAACCAAAGCCAAGATCTCATCACCAGGATGGTGACATAAGGAGGGGGAAGGATCAGGTGGATAGCAAGACCAAGTACAGGAGCAGGCTAGCCCCAGGTCAAGCACAGGATCTCAGCAAAACAAGATCAACATCATCACCCAACTCCATAATCATCAGTTTTTGTGATGAGTATCATAAAACCTTCACATGATCTAATCATATTATCTAGACAGAATCATATGTTGTTTTATGAAACAAACTCTCAGAAAGCACCCAAGTGGGGTGAATCCATCATTGAGATTTTCAACTCTAAAAGCAAACAAAAAAGTACAAGGATCCAACCAAAACTCAGAACAACATCATGGATTTGATTGTCAAGCTATATATTTCAATTCAAGCACAAATATAGCCAAGATCTAACTTCTAGGCACATCCCTAAGATAAGGGTAGCACCTTAGAGATTAATCTTTTGGATCCATATAGTGATCAAGCCTACTATCATTTTTCCAAGCTTTGATTCAAGAAACAATAGCTGGTACCACTACCAGGACTATCTATATGAATCAACTAGATAAGGCATAAACCCCTAAGCCTCAGACCAACATCATTGGTCTTAGGGATTTCAGAAAAGAACATTTCTATTTATCTTTTAAAGCCAAGCTTGTCTTAAGCTTAAACCAACCCGATTAATGGATTGGAATCAACCTTGTGTGCCATACCAAGATGGTGTCACAAGAATAATTCTACATGAATCGGGATAAACATTTAATCATCACAGATTCAAACAATTAATCTACCAATCATTTTCCTGTCATCATAGGAATCATAATTAAGACATTCCTATGTTTATCTTCACTGTTTGAGATCATTGTGATCTCAAACCACACATTAAATCTCAAGCCAACATCACTAAGACATTTATTTTATCACAACATATCCATTATCATCAACCAAGAAATGACAGTGGAAAGTTAGCAAACCCACTGACTTTACCAAGCATTGGTTTTAGAGCAACTAGGTCATCTGAATCATATGAAATCTAAGTATATAAACATATAATAAGCCACCAGAACCATTATAGTTCATCTCAAGCAACAAGCCCCAGGCTAATAACCATTTAGCATGCTTACAAACCATCCACACATGGTTTAATTCATCCAGTATATGCTCCATCACAGGATAAGAACCCTAAATGGAATAAATCATCTTAATCAGGACAAGACAGTAACCAGAGAGGTCACTGCCAACATCTAGCATAGGATGAGCGAGCACAGAGAGCACTAAGGGAGAGGAACAGAACTCACCAAAGGTCCTCGCTGAAGACTAGAAGAGGAAGCAGACGTGGCTGATGACCATGGCGGCACGAGGAGCACCCCAGGAGGGGCACTGCGACCCATACAGCGCCACGGCGGCGACCATGAACATGCATAGAGGCGAGGCGAATCACCACGACGCATGACGGCGGCGGCAGCACCAAGATCCACGCCAACCCCTAAACCCTAGGGTTCGGGACGGCATCGATCCGTCGCAGGAGAGCCCCGTGCTCAAATCCAATTGGACAGGATGGAGTGGCGTAGTCGACAACCTCCTACTGTACCACGGCGGCAACCAGAATGGCCCACGATGGCAGGAATCGCCGGCGGCGATATCACCAACCACAGGGTCGGAGGCAGAGGAGGAGAGGAGTGAGCTCGAGGGTGAGAGGCAGCAGGGGAGTGGGCTGAGTTGGGCCAGACCCTTTCGGGGTGGCTATTTTGGCTATGTCTAATGGGCCACTAGGGCCCAATGAGATTAAGCCAGCCCAAAAACCTTTAAGGCCTGTTTTAATAAATAGGAAAAGACCAAAATACCCCTGAACTTAATTAAATTCTAGAAAATAAAATAAAGGTCCAAAAATTATAAATAAAATATTTTTGGATTCACAATAATCCACATTATCCAAATAAATTAAGATATAAAATTTTAAGACATTTAAACTTTATTAAGAATTTTGTAATTTATATATTCCTTATGGAATTTTACAAAATTATTGAAAGATGATAAAAATAAATAATAATCACTTTCATTATATATTAATATTGTAGTATTTTTGAAAAATACTAAATAAATATTTCATAACAATTTTTGGATATTTAAGTGATAATTCCTAAAAGAATTATTAAATCCATAAAAGTTAAATAAAATAAAATAATTCAATATATGTTATAAATATTAAAAAGTAATATTTATACATCCTTTATTATTAAAAAGACTTTTTTATAATAATGGGGTGAATGCATATCAAGTAAAATGATGCATTACATTATTGCATAATCATTTTGCTTCTTTAAATATTGTCCTTACCGAGAAATAATGATGTTTTTGTAGACATAGAAGCTCAAGGTCCAGTGCAAGCATCAGACTTCACTACCTTGCCATCACAAGGCAATTAATCACTTGCTCATGTCCTTTGAAGAGTCTTTATCAAAGTATTTGCAAATTGTGTGTTATCATATATAATATAAAAGAAAGAAAATATTATTTTCACAAATAAAGAAATCATAGATATCATCCTAAGTGATGATATAATGGAGCAATAGAACTTAAGGTTCTATTTGCAACAATGATGATCAAGTAGGGACTTAATAACCCCTGACATCAGTGATTCTAGCGCCGTATATTACGCATTAGCCATGAGATTTGGAATGGGACAGAGAAGTCAGGTGTATCTTCTTCCTCTCGCATGAAGCCGGATGTGCAGTTCGTGGCTGTTATCCTCATAGCGTGCATATTAATTGGTAATTCATAGAGGGTATGCAGCATATGGGTGGGAACCCTCATCGTCCCATGATAGTTCTGGCATCTAACGGTTTGTACAAACCATTGTCGTAATTCATTATGTGGGCATGATGTACACCAAGGAGGCATGCGAGGTCACGAAGGGGGTAGTGATTGGCTTGGACCAACTACTGGGACCCACATCATGGAATTGTGGACGGGAAAGTACGCCCGGTTGTGCAACAAGGAGTTGATCTCCCATGGGTAAAGTAACGCACCTCTGCAGAGTGTAATAATTGTAACTGGTTACTCCCTATTCCGGGAAGGAGCTATGAACGTGGCAGGAAAGGAACTCCATGAAAGTTTTGGTCAACCTGTGAAGGCTGATTGTCATAGATTTTCATAATAAAATCAATCTTTGAAGAAAGATTTTTAGAAAAATTGCATAGTTCCAAGGAATTATAATCCGAGGTGGTAGTTAGAGCATCAAACTTCCCACCTTGCATATAACGAACTTGTTTGGTAACGTTGTTACTCATTCTTTCCTTTGATCCCCTTGCTTAGACTCTGAGGATCCCGAAGACATGCCAATGTATGCAGCTGAATGTCAAGAAGATGTGTTCTACGAGGAGCCTGACCTGTTAGGAGGTGTTGAAGGAGTGGATTACGAAATCCGCTATGGTGTTGATGATAACGAGCCCGACTAAGTATCTCTAGTCAGTAGTAACCAACGGAGCCGAGCAGCATGAACTCTATAGAATAAGCTGCTGAGCTCAACTCCTAGTCGGAGTTGCTACTTTTAAATTCCTCTGAAACACTATATTTTGGTTTGTAAGTTGAATATTTAGGAAGTCTTGAACTTCTGGTATTGTAATAATAATAATGTGTGTATATTTGTAATATGGACCCGCAATGTTTCTGTTGTACCACTCTGAGGGATGTGATATTTACGGAACGGTGTTCTGTGGATGTCGTGTCAACCACTATAGTGTACTACACATGAAGTGGTATGCTGGGTCACCGCACACACCATGCAGAGGAATTTATAGTGGACACTTTGGAATAACTTGGTTTCTTATGAGTTGGAAGCATGAGTAGAGCTCACTCATACAAGTGGAAGCTAGCAAAAGACTGGGAGCAACAACCTAAGTGAGCAATAATGGCCATAATCATGAAGAGCAACAAAACATTACTAATCAAAGCATAGAGTGGTACTACAAGTCAAGGACTAAATGATCACAGAGGCTATGGTTACTTGTTCATAGTCATAACATGGTGTGAGCATGTGCCAAGTCAACCCAAACAAAACATCAAAGGAGAATACGATAATACTATGCTTTTGCATGCTAAAACAACGCACGATTCTTTCAAGGCACACTAAGCAATCCCAATTGTTTGGAACAAGTCATGCTACAACAATAATCACTAATAATAATATCAAAACACCACCTAGCATGACATGCTAATGTCTAAGTGTCACATCCCAAGATTTTCCAAATCTTGTAATGTGAAAATAAATGAATAAAATAAAACTTTGTTTGATTTCCAGGGCCAGAAGAAACTTTTTGAATTCAATTGGAACTTCAAACCCATTTGAATTAAATAAAACCTAAAGGGATTTAGAAAGATAAACATTTAATAAAAGGAAAATAAAATATTTTGGAAATACTATTTTGGATCATTTAATAAAAGATTTGGTATTCAAAAGAAAAGATGAGTTTATAAATAAAGAATATTTTATAAAGCCAAATTAAAACCTTGGCCAAGCTTTTGAATTAAAACATTTTATTTTAAATAAAATTAGCAAAGATTTAATTAAATAAATTCATAAGGATTTAATATCCAACTTTATTTAAATAAAAGGTTTTACCAATTTAATTGAAACATCAAAACTTATTAAAATTATTTAAAATAAGTTTTTCCAAATATTTTATATTCTCTAATAAAACCTACTAAAAGTGTTTTGGCTTTATTTTAGATATCAAAATAAATATTCTAATAAAACAAATCTTATTTGAAGTAAATGAATAAGGCCCATTTTATTAAATTGATAATGGAACAAGTATTTCAAGTATCTTATATTTTCAAATAAAACCTACTGATTTTGTTTTGAAAATATTTGGATTTCAAATGGAGATTTTATTAAAATAAATCAAACCCAATTTGATTAAATAACTTTGGTCTATTTTAATTAATTATTAAATAAGATCCAAAAAGGAAAAATAATATTATTTTGGAATTTGGAATTTAGGTTTATAAATAAACCAGAACCAAATTTCAAATTGTAAGTGTTGTGTTATTTTAATTATTTGGTTGATATTTGTTTGTTTGAAAATTCAATTAGATTCAGAAAAAGAAAAAGAGAAAAGAGAAAAAATAGAGTCGGACCTGAAGAAACTGGCCAAGCCCAACTAAGCCCCAGAACCAGCTGCCCAACTAAGCCCAGCAGCCCACCCTCCCTCCCGAAAGAAAATAATTAGCACCCAGATTCTGACCCACAGAACCAATGACCAGTGGACCCTCCCCCTCGTTTCTTTTCCCCACTGACGACTGGACCAATTTTCCTGTTCATCCTCCTTCTTCCTCGCGGTGACAGCGCCCCCTCTCCTCGACCGTTTCTGGCGACATTTGCGAGCATCAATTGACATTAACGCGGCAGTTAATCGCTCCTGCGACCGCGCATTCTTAAGCACCTCCCCCTCCGCGACATTTTCCCCCAGACCACTCCTCCTCTCTGCCCCTAGGCTGTCGCCAATCCCTTCTGCACCGCCGCCGTCTCCGACGAAGTTCAGTGTCGATTCCGGCCAAGCCACACCACCCCGAGCCTCCCTGAGCACCCTAGTAGCTTCCCCACCTCCTGACGCATCCGTTCGTGCCCCTCGTTCGACCACGCGCGTCCCCTGTGCATCGGCAACGACGACACCGAGCGTGCGCCGCCGTCTGCCATTTCTCTGTCAAGCATTCCAGGTGAACACCGACCACCCCGTGCCTCCTAGATCATGCACACAGCACCGCTTTGCTCTTGCGCATCTGAACGTGCTCCTGTCTTGCCTTAGGGCAATCTGCAGCGACGACTTCGACCACCGTCTGGCTTAACTCCGACGAGCACTTCCGGTATGTATCTGTCCACCCCTTTCCCTCTCGTTCAGGCATGCAAGATCTACACTTCCTCGCGCGTCTAACAGACCTCCTATCTTGTCCTCCTGTGCCTTGTAGCCTCGCCCCACCGTCGACCAGAGCCGCCCGACGTCGCCACCTACTCCAGCGAGCAATTCACATCGGACCAGAACTCCCCTCGTTGAACCATCGGCACGTTGAGCATCGCCGTGACCTCCTGAACCCGGTGAGCATCCTCTCCCCCTTCCTTGCTTCCTGAATCGCCGGTGCCGCCGCGAAGCAGAGTCGCCGCCGCCAATCGCCGTCACCAGCGCCGCCACTCGATGGCTAACGTGCTATGCACCGTAGGATGTAGATCCAAGCGCTGCGATTAGATCACTTACCGCGAAGAGGTACGCGTCCTGTGCCGCACGATCCGATTAGATCCAATGGCTGAAACCACGCGATCCGGCCGAACCCTTACCAACGAATGACGACGTGACGCGTGGCTAGTATTAAAACTAAAAACAGATTTGAATCAGAATTATTTGCAAACTTCAAACCTCTGTAACTTTCAAACCACACATCCAAAAATTACAAATTTTATGTCGTTGGATTCAGAAGAGAAAGACCTAACCAACCCTGGCCTTAGTTTAGAAAATAGTATCTGTCTGTTTGCTTGTTTTTGCAGATTCAATTGTGAGCTTGTTTAGAGTAGAGAAATTGTTTAAAATTGATTTTTGGGTTAAATCTTTTGCAAATTGGTATGTTGTGACCTTACTGACCCTAGGAACCAACCCATGGTTTTGAAAATGAAATTGGGAAAATTTAGAATGGATTAATTGAATTAGTCTATTTCTAACTAAATAAAGAAAATGGTTTTATTATGAAAAAGATTTTGGAATAAAAACCTTGGGAAAATATTTTGATTCAAAGCTACTGAACCAAGACACCAAGACTTGAGAGTTAGAAACTTTTGGTGAGAAACTTAAAGATTTTTGATTTGATAAAACCATTTTCCACCACATAAAATGTTGAATGGATTTTAAGATAGTTTTTGGGCAAAACCCTTTAACTAATGACTTTGCCATTTTGGTAAATGACCAATTTGGATCTTACAAAGATTATAAACCTAGTCGAGACCAACCTTGCAATAGAACCCTCCTTTGCATGACTTAGGTTCCATTGCTTTGTGAGTCTGAAATTGTTTGTTTAACCTTGGTTTGGAATGTTAGTTGATTTTGTGTTTTGCTTGATTGACTTGTAGTGAATTTAACAAAGTGTGAGACTAGCAAGATCAAGGAGTGAACCACCATTCTCTTCCAAAAAGGCAAGTGACACTATCATCAAAATTCCTACTATTTTCATTATACTTAGTGGATTTTGAAACATGCATGAAAATACTTTTTTATACTTAAGCTATGCTAATCCTAATAGGATTCCCTATACACTCCTTAGTGAAAATAATGTAGTTGTACATGCTTAGCCATACTTTATTTGGAAAAGAGATACATGTTGAGATTTTACAAAGGTTGATAAAAGGACTTGTGTTTTACATAATAAAACAAGGACTCGATGAACCACCTGGGTGGTGGACACTTTAAGTTTTGGAGAAGGTGTCAACAAAAGGGACCATGTCTATGGGAATCACTTTGTGTTGTGCTCCAAAAGAAAACCACCTAGGAAACTTAGAGATTGAACATGTTTCTCCAATTGTGGCTTTCGTGTGCAACCACAGGCTATTATGGCTCTGGCTTAGTCGACTACATTGGGAAGACCCATGCACTGTCTTCAGTTAACCGGACATGGGGATCTGGAATGCTTCATGGGTGCTGAAGCCAAGCTAGCAATGGTGTATGGAAGGACCCTTTGGAAAGACTTCGTCACATTCTCAATCTGCCATTACTCCATCTTGGTGAGCACTAAGTAAAGTGTACTCCTTCTGCAGAAGTTAATAAAATCTAAGTACTTAGCCGTGTCCCCGGTTATGGACAACACTGAGCAACTAAAGTTTGAACCATGGGAGATCTCGACATTCCAACTTCTAATATAAAAACTTGATGCACTTGGGGGTACCAAGGAATTCAAAGAGATTTTGTTAAGCTTGTTGCACTTGGGGTTACCAAGGTGCTCAAGAGCATGATGTACTTGGAGTTACCAAGGAACTCATGAGATTTGATAAAACTTGTTGCACTTGGGGTTACCAAGTAGCTCAAGGGATTTTTGACAAGGACTTGAACACTTGAGTTTCTACCAAGGAGTTCAAGGAACTTGGAAAAGTGATTTGACAAAGGACCAAAACCATTTTGAAAAGATAGGATAAATATTGCTTTATGCAAATAAGCCTTAAACTCTACTTAGCCAAATATGCATGTAATGATAGGATCCACTAATAATTTACAAAGTAGTGAAACTTGCCAATACAATTCAAATGTATTGACCTTTGTGGCTGTAACTTGTATGTTGTAGGTTTGATTGTTTTTAGTGAAGATTGTTTGATTAGGATTACAAAGTCTACAACCAACATCTGCTTGTGGCACTTTGAAGATGAAGGACCCCATGATTATAGTTATTCCGCTGCAATGTAATGTAATAGCCAAATGAGCTATGTTTGATGTAATAAACTTATGTTATTCCTGGTTGTAAAGTTATGTTATGACCTTTGTTTCTTGATATTACATCTTAACTGTGGATGCTAGCTATTGATCCAGGGACTAGCATTGTAAAACACAGGAGGAATCTACCTTATTAGGTTGAGACCTCTACAGATGGTATCAGAGCATTGTGTTGCCTGTAGGATTTGTAAACCCTAGGATTGGACAAAAACCCTTAGAAAAATAGGAGTTGTATTTGTTCCAAAAACTTATTTACAAAAACACTTGTAAACTCTTCCCTCAACCATTTTGGTTTCAACTCTACACCTCTTCTATTTTAACTTGATGGAAAAACCAACCCCATGGCCAAAGACTACACCATATGCAAAGGACTTCTTCAGCTTCTTCAACTCTAATGACTTCAACATCTTCAGCTCTAATGACTTCAACATCTTCAGCATGTTCTCCAAAGATTTCCAACATGGATACCACTAAGGACTACAAGTGAGACAAGGAGATCTTACTCAAGATTTAGAGACTGAGGGAATGCAAAATAAGAAGGAACCATCAACAACTTTGAAGTATTGTGACCAAGAGCTTTTCTCAAAGAAACCATAATCCCATACAAGAAGAATCATGAAGGAAGGAAAGATCACAAGTGAACCATATAGATGGACCACCATATTTTAGTTAAGACAAAACCACCAACTTATGTGGTGTAACAAAAATATTTTGTTGCCTAAGTATGTGCTTGAACTTTGTTGTTTGAGTGCAAAGTTGTTTGTGAATGTTTGGTTTGTGATTGCATGCACATTGCTTGTGTGAATTGTGATGTGTGTGAATAGAAATATTTCCTTAGAATTATCTTGTCTATTCTAATCTCCCTTCAACCCAAACAGATGACTACTCCAAAAGACTCCAAGGTTGATGACATCAACACCAACCAAGCTGATAGCATGAGAGAACTCATAGCAACCCAACACCAGTTGAACCAACTGACAGCTCAGTTCATAGCCAACAATAGTGATAAAGATCCAGCACTACAAAGGTTTTTGGAGGAACAATCCCAACTGATGCTTAAGGTGACTAATCAAATGATCAGCATGGAAGAAAACTACCCCAAAGAAGTTTATGATAACAAATATGACAAGAATGTTGTTCTAGATGGAGCCCCAGCTTGCATTATTTGTGGAGACAAGGATCATACTTCCAAGGAGCATGAAGGTCAATGCCCTAACTGTGAAGGAAATCATCCTGTTGGACAATGTCCCACCTCTCAAGCTACATGTTACCTTTGTGAAGGAAATGACCATGTCCCTACCCAATGCCCCATCTACTCCATGGTGGAACAAAGGAAACAAGAAGGATCCAAGTATGCCAAGAATGTTGATGGCAAAGGAAAAGGACCACTTATACCTCCAAACAAGACAACCCAGTTCAAAGGATCAAAGAAACCCAAGAAACCAAGACCAGACATGAACCTTGTGCAATGTCGTAAATGTAAAGAAATGGGACACTATTCCAGTGAGTGCCCAGAGAACAAGAAGAATAAAGTGATTAGCCAAGTAGTGTGCAACAACTGCAAAGAACCAGGCCACTATGTAGCAACTTGTCCACAAGAACAACGCAAAGAACTCCAGGACATCCACTGTTTCAATTGCAAGGAACCAGGACATTATGCAGCCAACTGTCTAGAAAGGATGAAAAACAAGTTGAACAAGCCTATGGAGAAACTCAACCTTGGCCCATGAGTCAAGCCTGGAAACAAAGGACTCAATGCAAATGTTTTCTTAGAGAAGTTTCCCCAGGATCCCAAGAAGGACAATGTGTAATTTTTGTTTGAAAATTTTAAGGGTGGTAGTACCCTAGTTGGTTTGAACTTGCTTGTAACCCCAGCCTCCCCAAATCTCGGGACGAGATTTATTTTAAGGGTGGTAGACTGTCACATCCCAAGATTTTCCAAATCTTGTAATGTGAAAATAAATGAATAAAATAAAACTTTGTTTGATTTCCAGGGCCAGAAGAAACTTTTTGAATTCAATTGTAACTTCAAACCCATTTGAATTAAATAAAACCTAAAGGGATTTAGAAAGATAAACATTTAATAAAAGGAAAATAAAATATTTTGGAAATACTATTTTGGATCATTTAATAAAAGATTTGGTATTCAAAAGAAAAGATGAGTTTATAAATAAAGAATATTTTATAAAGCCAAATTAAAACCTTGGCCAAGCTTTTGAATTAAAACATTTTATTTTAAATAAAATTAGCAAAGATTTAATTAAATAAATTAATAAGGATTTAATATCCAACTTTATTTAAATAAAAGGTTTTACCAATTTAATTGAAACATCAAAACTTATTAAAATTATTTAAAATAAGTTTTTCCAAATATTTTATATTCTCTAATAAAACCTACTAAAAGTGTTTTGGCTTTATTTTAGATATCAAAATAAATATTCTAATAAAACAAATCTTATTTGAAGTAAATGAATAAGGCCCATTTTATTAAATTTATAATGGACCTAAAATAAAATGTTATTTTATTTTAGAACAAGTATTTCAAGTATCTTATATTTTCAAATAAAACCTACTAATTTTGTTTTGAAAATATTTGGATTTCAAATGGAGATTTTATTAAAATAAATCAAACCCAATTTTATTAAATAACTTTGGTCTATTTTAATTAATTATTAAATAAGATCCAAAAAGGAATAAAATATTATTTTATTTTGGAATTTAGGTTTATGCTGATAAACAGAACCAAGTTCAAATTTTGAAGTGTGGTGTTATTTGAATTGATTTGGTTGATATTTGTTTGTTTGAAAATTCAAAATAGAAATTAGATTCAGAAAAAGAAAAAGAGAACAGGAAGAAAAAAATAGAGTCGGACCTGACCCAACTGGCCAAGCCCAACTAAGCCCAGCAGCCCAGCTCCCCTCTCCCCGAAAGAAAATAATTTGCACCCAGATTCTGACCCACAGAACCAATGACCAGTGGACCCTCCCCCTCGTTTCTTTTCCCCACTGACGACTGGACCCATTTTCCTGTTCATCCTCCTTCTTCCTCGCGGTGATAGCGCCCCCTCTCCTCGACCGTTTTCTGGTGACATTTGCGAGCATCAATTGACATTAACGCAGCACTTAATCGCTCCTGCGATCGCGCATTCTTAAGCACCTCCCCCTCCGCGACATTTTCCCCCAGACCACTCCTCCTCTCTGCCCCTAGGCTGTCGCCAATCCCTTCTGCACCGCCGCCGTCTCCGACGAAGTTCAGTGTCGATTCCGGCCAAGCCACACCACCCCGAGCCTCCCTGAGCACTCTAGTAGCTTCCCCACCTCCTGACGCATCCGTCCGTGCCCCTCGTTCGACCACGCGCGTCCCCTGAGCATCGGCAACGACGACACCGAGCGTGCGCCGCCGTCTTCCATTTCTCCGTCAAGCATTCCAGGTGAACACCGACCACCCCGCGCCTCCTAGATAACGCACACAGCACCGCTTTTCTCTTGCGCATCTGAACGTGCTCCTGTCTTGCCTTAGGGAAATCTGCAGCGATGACTTCGACCACCGTCTGGCTTAACTCCGACGAGCACTTCCGGTATGTATCTGTCCACCCCTTTCCCTCTCGTTCAGGCATGCAAGATCTACACTTCCTCGCGCGCCTAACAGACCTCCTATCTTGTCCTCCTGTGCCTTGTAGCCTCGCCCCAGCGTCGACCAGAGCCGCCCGACGCTGCCACCTACTCCGGCGAGCAATTCACATCGGACCAGAACACCCCTCGTTGAACCATCGGCACGTTGAGCATCGTCGTGACCTCCTGAACCCGGTGAGCATCCTCTCCCCCTTCCTTGCTTCCTGAATCGCCGGCGCCGCCGCGAAGCAGAGTCGCCGCCGCCAGTCACCGTCACCAGCGCCGCCACTCGATGGCTAACGTGCTATGCACCGTAGGATGTAGATCCAAGCGCTGCGATTAGATCACTTACCGCGAAGAGGTACGCGTCCTGTGCCGCACGATCCGATTAGATCCAATGGCTGAAACCACGCGATCCGGCCGAACCATTACCAACTAATGACGACGTGACGCGTGGCTAGTATTAAAACTAAAAACAGATTTGAATCAGAATTATTTGCAAACTTCAAACCTCTGTAACATTCAAACCACATGTCCAAAAATTACAAATTTTATGTTGTTGGATTCAGAAGAGCAAGACCTAACCAACCCTGGCCTTAGTTTAGAAAATAGTATCTGTTTGTTTGCTTGTTTTTGCAGATTCAATTGTGAGCTTGTTTAGAGTAGAGAAATTGTTTAAAATTGATTTTTGGGTTAAATCTTTTGCAAATTGGTATGTTGTGACCTTACTGACCCTAGGAACCAACCCATGGTTTTGAAAATGAAATTGGAAAAATTTAGAATGGATTAATTGAATTAGTCTATTTCTAACTAAATAAAGAAAATGGTTTTATTATGAAAAAGATTTTGGAATAAAAACCTTGGGAAAATATTTTGATTCAAAACTAATGAACCAAGACACCAAGACTTGAGAGTTAGAAACTTTTGGTGAGAAACTTAAAGATTTTTGATTTGATAAAACCATTTCCACCACATAAAATGTTGAATGGATTTTAAGATAGTTTTTGGGCAAAACCCTTTAACTAATGAATTTTCCATTTTGGTAAATGACCAATTTGGATCTTACAAAGATTATAAACCTAGTCGAGACCAACCTTGCAATAGAACCCTCCTTTGCATGACTTAGGTTCCATTGCTTTGTGAGTCTGAAATTGTTTGTTTAACCTTGGTTTGGAATGTTAGTTGATTTTGTGTTTTGCTTGATTGACTTGTAGTGAATTTAACAAAGTGTGAGACTAGCAAGATCAAGGAGTGAACCACCATTCTCTTCCAAAAAGGCAAGTGACACTATCATCAAAATTCCTACTATTTTCATTATACTTAGTGGATTTTGAAACATGCATGAAAATACTTTTTTATACTTAAGCTATGCTAATCCTAATAGGATTCCCTATACACTCCTTAGTGAAAATAATGTAGTTGTACATGCTTAGCCATACTTTATTTGGAAAAGAGATACATGTTGAGATTTTACAAAGGTTGAGAAAAGGACTTGTGTTTTACATAATAAAACAAGGACTCAATGAACCACCTGGGTGGTGGACACTTTAAGTTTTGGAGAAGGTGGCAACAAAAGGGACCATGTCTATGGGAATCACTTTGTGTTGTGCTCCAAAAGAAAACCACCTAGGAAACTTAGAGATTGAATATGTTTCTCCAATTGTGGCTTTCGTGTGCAACCACATGCTATTATGGCTCTGGCTTAGTCGACTACATTGGGAAGACCCATGCACTGTCTTCAGTTAACCGGACATGGGGATCTGGAATGCTTCATGGGTGCTGAAGGCAAGCTAGCAATGGTGTATGGAAGGACCCTTTGGAAAGACTTCGTCACATTCTCAATCTGCCAGTACTCCATCTTGGTGAGCACTAATCCAGTAGGCCACTGGTGGCAAAAGGATGTGATTGTGACATGTGGGTAAAGTGTACTCCTTCTGCAGAAGTTAATAAAATCTAAGTACTTAGCCGTGTCCCCGGTTATGGACAACACTGAGAAACTAAAGTTTGAACCATGGGAGATCTCGACATTCCAACTTCTAATATAAAAACTTGATGCACTTGGGGGTGCCAAGGAATTCAAAGAGATTTTGTTAAGCTTGTTGCACTTGGGGTTACCAAGGTGCTCAAGAGCATGATGTACTTGGAGTTACCAAGGAACTCATGAGATTTGATAAAACTTGTTGCACTTGGGGTTACCAAGTAGCTCAAGGGATTTTTGACAAGGACTTGAATACTTGAGTTTCTACCAAGGAGTTCAAGGAACTTGGAAAAGTGATTTGACAAAGGACCAAAACCATTTTGAAAAGATAGGATAAATATTGCTTTATGCAAATAAGCCTTAAACTCTACTTAGCCAAATATGCATGTAATGATAGGATCCACTAATAATTTACAAAGTAGTGAAACTTGCCAATACAATTCAAATGTATTGACCTTTGTGGCTGTAACTTGTATGTTGCAGGTTTGATTGTTTTTAGTGAAGATTGTTTGATTAGGATTAAAAAGTCTACAACCAACATCTGCCTGTGGCACTTTGAAGATGAAGGACCCCATGAATATAGTTATTCCGCTGCAATGTAATGTAATAGCCAAATGAGCTATGTTTGATGTAATAAACTTATGTTATTCCTGGTTGTAAAGTTATGTTATGACCTTTGTTTCTTGATATTACATCTTAACTGTGGATGCTATCTATTGATCCAGGGACTAGCATTGTAAAACACAGGAGGAATCTACCATATTAGGTTGAGACCTCTACACTAAGTCATAGTCAATGCAAGCTCCTCTTGCACTTCCAAGCAAGAACTTTCTACTCCTTTCCAACACCAATCAACTTATATGAAACAACATAGCGAGAACGGGGCTCCAAACTACTTTATTCAAGAAAAATAAACAAACTAAGCAAAGCAAATGAAAACTAAGATGCTCCAAGAACAACACAATAGTGCATGAATCAATAAATACGAAGTGTCTAGACATACTTAAGCTTTTTATTGATGAAGAAGGGGATGCCTTGGGAATCCCCAAGCTTTGACGCTTGTACCTCTTGAATATTTCTTGGGGTGACACCGGGGTGGCATCCCCAAGCTTGAGCTTTTGTCCATTCTTCATCTCATTACATCATTCTCTCTCTACACCCAAAATTTTTCCTTCATACAAAACTTCACACAAACTTCATTAGCAACATTAGTGTATTCAAAAGATAATAGACCTTTAGGCTTAGCTTTGGAACAGAAAAACTTTTCACTAAAAACACAAGATGCTTTAGAAACTCCTTCAAAAAGCTCAATTTCCCAAAAAAAACCCAAAAAGGAATCAATAAGAAGCAAATGCAAATAATGGCAGAAATCTGTCAAAACCGACCAGCAGGTAGAAACCGATTTTTTCGAAGACCTTCTGTTGCTCAAATCAAAAAGTGTTGAACTAACGAAAGTTAGATAACATACTGGCGGATTTATTAGTAAATTTTCAGCTCACTCCGACTTACATGGACTCCTCACGAAGTTTTATGGTGGAGGATAGAAATCTGTTTCGGGACAGCAACTCCCCAAATCTTACTTCCCTCTCATTAGAGGTCATTCTGGGCACAAAAAACAAACAAAAAAGATAAGGAGAGGTCATTACTGAATTAATAACTTCCAAGAATCAAGGTAACTCTTGGATTATCTCCCAATAAGTACTTTTCTTTAACAACTTTAAGTTAGGCATGATAGTTTGAGAAGATGCTCACATAAGAAATATGAATTGAAGTAAAAGAGAGCAGCAAGAAGAAAATTCAAAACACATTTAAGTCTAACCCACTTTCTTATGCATAGGAATATTGTAAGAAAATAAATCAAAGAATCACAAAGCAACAAACATAGGAAAGCAAAACAAGTGCAACTTCAAGATTTTCAACATAAAGAGGGGAAACTTAATATTGTTGAGATACATAAGACCATGTTTACCTCTCTCATAATAACTTTCAGTAGCATCATGAATAAACTCAACAATATAACTATCACATAAAGCATGCTTTTCATGATCTAAAAAAACATAATTTTTATCAAGCTCAAAAATAGTGGGATTAAAACCTTCAAACCCACTCTTAACAATTTTATAACAAGAAGACTGATCATTCAATATAGGACCATCATCTAGAGCTTTATCATAAACATTTTCTAAGAAAAACTCTTTAGTACCATGCATTTCAAAGTTAGGCACAAATATAGGATTATCATAGATAACAGGAGCATAACTATTATCACAAGTTTTACCCATAGCAGATATTTTAAAAGAATCCACAGGAACATAAAATTCATCCTCCTTTGGTAAGCATGGGGGACAATCAAATAATGTAAGAGTTAAAGAGTTACTCTCATTAGAAGGTAGACATGTGTAGATCCATTCTTCCTCTTCTTGACCATCACTCTCCTCCTCTTTTTCATCTAATGAGCTTTCAGTTTCAGCAATTTCTTCTTCCATAGGCTCCTGCAAGGCATTAATATCTTCCATTTGTGGAAAGCACCTATTAGACATTTTATTACTTGTAATTATCAAATCAAAATTTAAGTATCTCATAAACCTCATATTCATAAGGTGCATCATCCGTATTTTCAAGAAAACTGACAAGTTCAAATGCACCCTTGAAAGCAATAAATTCTTAAGTTTGTTCCACATCATAAAAGTCATAATTTCCTTTAACATAAGAAGATATGGTAAAATTATCATTATAATCACATTGAAAAGGCATGTGTTTATAACTCCTATAGAAACAAGATTTATAAAAGCAATAAGTAACATTATAAGTAGAGCACACCTCTCTAGAAATAGTATTCAATTTATCAATTTATTCCCATAAGTGTTTCCCTTTTTGTGACAAAGGTGTTCCTTATAATAATACTTTTCTTCTTCCGTGAACCCACATTGATAGTAAGAACTAGTTTCAAAGAAACCATCCATTGATAGAAATCATGACAAAACAAGGCAATAACAAACCAGCAACTAGAGCAACAACTAATTTTTATGTATTTTTGATAGGAGAAAGCAAACCAATTTTTTGGAGTTTTTGATAAAAAGAGGCAAACAAAACCAAGCAAAAGAAACTAAGCAAACTAAAAACAAAGTAAAGAGAAATGTTAAGGAGGACTCCCCTTGTGAAGACGTCCTTAGCCTCACCGGCAACAACGCTAGAAAACTTGTTGGTGGCGCCTAGAAGCGCTTTGTCGGGAAACCCCAAGAGCAAGGTGTGGAGCAGCACAACAGCAAATCTTCCCTCAGTAAGAAACCGAGGTTATCGAACCAGTAGGAGGAAGGAAACGTCACACAGGTGTTGCAAGCAACGTGGAAACCTGCACAACACAAACTCAAGACTTTGCCCCAATGAACGGTGATGTTGTCAATCTCGCCGGTTGCTGTAACAAAGGATTAACTGTATGGTGTGTAAGGTGATGATGGTTTGTAGCAAGAAAATAGTAACAGTGGAAGATGTATCAATGGTAAATATTGGACCGGGGTCCATAGTTCACTAGAGGTGCTCTCCTTACATAAAAAACATGGCATGAAGGGTAAACAAATTACAGCAGGGCAATTGACAGGAACTGAGCAAGCCATAACAATGCAATACTAGACAAAAAGATCCTATGAGATTCGATTGTGCAATACAACAATATACTTAGACCGCCATCCAACAGCATCTATGACTAGAAGTTCACCTTCAGGTTATCATCTGAACCCCCTCCAGTATTAAGTTGCAAGCAACAAACAACTGCTTTAAGCAAAGTGTGTAAGGTAAACAATCCACTTGTTCCATGAACAAGAGACCGTTGTTTTCTCCCTAGTGGCAACAACACATCTACCTTCGAAGAGATTTCTGTCACTTCCCTTGAAAAGTAGAGGCATGAACCCACTATCTAGCATAAATACCCCCTCTTGGAGTCACTAGCAACTACTTGGCCAAGATAGCTACTAAAAACGGAGAGCATGCAAGATCACAAAAAACATAGACATGATAGAATCAAATAGACAAAACCATTAACTAATCTGACATAGTAATCTCAATACCGTCGGATCCCCGCAAACAGAACATGGATGATTACAAATAGATTAGATCTTGATCATGAACGGAGCTCAGAAGATCTATAAATGAAAGAACAAGGAGGAGATACAACCATCTAGCTACTACATGGACCCGTAGTCCACGGTGGAACTACTCATGCTTCATACCGGAGGCTGGCATGATGAAGAAGAAGGCCTCCGGGATGATCTTCCCTCTGGCAGGGTGCCGGGAAGAACTTCAGATCCCCCTGAACTAGGGACGATGGTGGTGGCGGCTACAGACGGTTTCGTGGAATATTGATCGGATGTTTAGGGTTTTGGCATCGGGGGGACTTTATAGGCGAAGAGGCGAGGCAGGGGCCACCAGGGTGGCTACACCCCCCAGGCGCGGCCATCCCTAGGGCGCGCCGCCGGGGGGTGTGGCCCCCCTGGTGAGCCTCCTTCGTCTCGTATTCTGGCTTCGTGTTGCCCATAGTAAAATATTGACTTTGGCTTTTGTCCTGTCCAATTCCGAGAATATTGATTTTCTGCCTTTCTGGAACCAAAAACAGAAGAAAACAGGCAACTGACACTGTGGCAACTTGTTAATAGGTTAGCTCCAGAAAACATATAAAAACACCTCAAAGTGTAGACAAAGAAAAGAAAAGTAGATACTAAACAAGCATGGAACATCAAAAATTATAGATACGTTTCCGACGTATCACGGGTGATGACGGAGCATTCACCCTTGGGGTTGGTGGGGTTCCCTCTTGAGTAGAGGGAGGAGATGAGGCTTTAACAAATCGCTCGAATAGGTTCGCAATTCTTTGATTTCCTTGCCCAAGGTGGAAGTTTGTTTCCAAATCTTTGAGGTCCGCCATGGACACGGTGTTACTAGCCTCACTCCCTCCTTCTCCATCACGGCTACCCATATACTCTTAGGCGGTAAAACCCGAATAAAGAGCCGAGGCTCTGATACAAATTGAAAGGATCGTATGGGCACCTAGAGGGGGGAGGTGAATAGGTGATACTTCAAATTTTACTCTTTTTCAAATTAGGGTTTGACACGAAAGGTAAATTCTCTAGATTATGCAACTAGGGTGAATTTACCTATATGTCAAACTAGCACATACACAAAGTAAGAACAAGTAAAATAAAGTGCAGTAAAGGATAGAAGTAACCAAAGTGGAGCACGCGGAGACACAAGGGTTTTTTCCCGTAGTTCCTTACTTTTGAGGGGAAGTACGTCTACGTTTGGAGAGGGGGTGGTTTCAAACCACCAACGCCACGAGAGGCCTCCCTTGTTCTCTGATGAACCTCACCCCAAAGGGTTCGGTTCACCTCTTCCACTATATCGGCAACCTTAGAGGTGGAAGCCGACACCTTTACAACAAGTTTGAGTCACACATCCACAACTTAATTGGAGGATCCCGAATACAAGCAAGCTTTCAAACAATCAAAGACAAGCTTGTAAGAACCAAATCAAAAGCTAGGGTTTCCAAAGAAACACTAGAGAATGAGGGCCCTCAAGTGAATGAGGGGTAAATGAAGATCTCTCTTGGTGAAGCTGTAGATCAATGCCTCCTCCTTCGATTCTCTAAAGATCAATGACTTTGGATGGTTGGATGAAGAGATCTTGTTGATTTGGTGGCTCAAATGGGGATGGTGTTCTTGAGTGGGCCGAGCATCTGGAGGAAGGGGATAAGGTCCTCTATTTATAGGCCACCCCTTCACTAAACCGTTTTCTGACCGTTGGAGGATTTGCCAGACCAAAGACTCCACTGTGCAGACCGGAGACTCCGGCCAATCTCTGGACCGACCTCCAGACCACCCTTCTGATTGTCCTAGCGCCCCTGGGGAAAATCCTCCGGAGATTCTTCAAAGTTTCCAGGCACTATGGACCGGAGACTCTGGTCCAGCCACACCAGAGACTCTGGTCTGAGGGCTTGGGACGGAGACTCCGGTCAGTCTCCGATCGATCTCCGGACCCCCATACAGAATGTCCCAAGATGAATTTTGGAGGCCCCTCCGGAGACTCCTGGGGAAACTCTGTACCACACCGGAGACTCTGGTCTGTACAGACCGGAGACTCCGGCCTGGTTTTCCCAGAAATCTGCAACTGCTTGCATGGATAATTTCTTAGGCCAAGGTCCTTTTCACTTTGCATTATATCAACCTGTTGACATTAGCATACTGCAAAATGATCTACTTGTTGTTAACGAACACCAAAAGTGATTAAGACAATAAATGTCCTTTCATAGTGGAAGAGTGAATCGATCCTTTTCGGGTGAGGTTCACCGGAGAACAAGGGAGGACTTTCGTGGCGTTGGTGGTTTGAAACCACCCCCTCTCCAAACACAGACGTACTTCCCCTTAAAAGGAAGGAAAAATCATCCTTGTGTATCTGCGTGCTCCATTTCAGTTACTTCTATCCTTACCGCCCTTTACTTATCTTTCTCTTGCTTAGTTAACTATGCTAGTGTGACATATATGTAAATTCACCTTAGTTGCATATCTAGAAAATTTACCTTTGTGTTAAACCCTAAATTGAAAAGGAGTAAAATTTGAAGTAGAATTTATTAACCCCACCCTCTAGGTGCCAATACGATCCTTTGCATATTATTGAAGAAGGACTCAAAATTGAGGATCCAACCAATTTGACAAGAATAGAAGTGGTCAATAGTCAACTCAATGCCACCGCATTGCACATGATTCAACTTGGTGTGGGGCCAAAATATTTCCCTCACACTGAACACCCCAACACCGCCAAGGAAACTTGGGATGCTCTCATTGAGTTATTTGTTGGAAATGAGAGCATGAGAAGAAATTGATATGATGCCTTGAGCAATGAAGCCGAAGGCTTCTATATGAAGGATGGTGAGGATCATGAAGACATATATCGAAGACTCAAATCCACTGCCATCGCCTTTAGAAATGTTGGTGCCTCACATGTGGATGATGCTTGGATAAATAGGAAGTATGTGAGTGCGCTCATGCCCTTCGAACCCACCGACTTGAAGAGTCTCCAAGGAAGACACAGCTACCATCTCATGTCCTCCAATGAAGTTATGCAAGAGATGTACGCGTTCAAGGTTGACGCCAAGAATGTAAAAGATGCCCGCGCTCGTGCCCTTGGAATGATCAATGGTGTTAATATTGCCTTGAAGGCGATGGTTATGGAGTATGAGGAACAAGAAGGAAGTGATGAAGACTTGACCATGAGCCATCCTAAAGATGTCAATGTTGCTCATGGTGAATACATGGATTTCTATGCAAGGAACTTTTGGAAAGATCTCACCAAGGCCAAGATGGAGATGCAATAAAGAAGCAAGCCAAGTCATAGAAAAGAGAATAATTCTATGTTGAGAACTTGCTTCAACTGTGGTGACCGCTATCACTTTGTTGCCGAATGTCCATATGAGAAGAGAGAAGATCATGGTGGTGAACTTATATTGAAGAGAAAAGTCAAAGGACCCCTTCAAGAAGCCTTTCATCAAGAAGAATGCCACCAACAAGAAGTTGGGTGACATTGCATTGATAGCACATGAAGAATTCTCATCCGATGATGAAGATGAGGAAGAAGAAGAAACAACAAATGGTGTGGCAGCCATCACCACTACCTCTACATCCACGTTCTCACTCTTCGACTCTCCAAATGAGAATATCTCTAACAAGAACGTCACTTCCCTTGTGGAAAGAGGATCAGGGGTATTATCATCTTCTCTCCCCACCTCTATGATCAATGATGAATTTGATGATGATATAACCCTTGAGGTAAAGGAAGAATTAATTTCTTTAGATGTGTTTATGACGAACTTGCAAGGGGAGGACCATAAGCATTTTGTGAATCTCTTGAATCAACTTTCTTACACACAAGAGCTTCTTGATGATAGATGCAAACTTGGGATAGAACACATCCTTGAGATGGACTCTCTAACTAGAAGAAGATCAAGAGAATAGGGAGTCTCTTGAACAAAAACTTAAAGGCCTCGATGAGTCAAATGATCAAATTATCAATAAAATCATTAAGGAACGTGATCATGCCATTGCTAAGTATAAAAAGGCTAAAAATGATAAGGTTGAATTTGGTGTTGTTCATGACAAACTTGTTAAGGATTTTAAGAAGCTTGACAAGGCTCATAAGGCCTTGGAAAGTGAAATCTTGACTCTCACAAAGTCTCGTGAACAACTTCAAACTCAATTCACTAATGTTGCTTCACCTAGTATTTTCATTCCCTCTAGTAGTACAAACATCCTTGAAGAAAATGCTAGGTTAAAGAGGGATCTTGCAAAAGCCACCTTCCCAAAGGGAAACAAGTTTCTTGATGACCTTTTGAGTAATCAAAGGTCAAATAATGAGAAAGGAGGCATTGTCTATGCGTCCAAGTCCAAGAAAAAACAAGAAGATGAAGGCCAAGACTGCACAAGCAAAATAAAAGACTATTGTGGCTAGTAATACCACAAGTGGCAAAACTATGTCACAAGATGACTTTGCAGGAATTGCTAATCCTCACTATGTTTTAATGTGTGATTATTATGGTGATGTTTATGCACAATATGTTGGCCCACTTTATGATTATATGTCTTGGCAAAGACCCTTGTCACTAACAAAAGAGGACCCATTGCAAAATGGTTACCTAAAAGATAGTTTAACCTCTTGTAGAACTATGCTTCAGGAGGGTCAAAATGGGTGCTTGATAGTGGATGCACAAGTCATATGACCAGAAGCAAGGCGATAATGATGGAGATAAAGCCAAATCGTGATCAAGTAACCATCACATATGCCGATAAGTCAAAATCTCAGGTAATGGGTCTTGGCAAAGTTGTGGTTACACATGATATTACTCTCGTGGATGTCATCATTGTTGAGACCCTTGGTTATAATTTACTTTCAGTCCGTGCTTTTGGAAAGATGGGTTTTGTCGTCTTTATTGATGATGATATTGTGGTTCTTTTGTGGAGAAAGACTCTAAAGGTCACTTTCATAGGATACGTCGAAAAGGACTTGTATGTGGTGGACTTTTCGTGGAAAACCACTACAAGTGAGATGTGCCTATTCGAAAAGGATGATGTGGGTTAGATATGGCATCACCGTCTAGATCATGTCAATATGAGAACATTCCAAATTATCCACAAGGGTGTCCATATTGTTGGACTAAAATAACATGTTTGTTTTGCCAAAGATCGTGTCTGCAGGGCTTGTTTTGAAGGAAAGATGGATGATTCTCCCCACAAACCCAATAACATCATAAAGTCCAAAAGGATCTTGGAGCTCCTTCATGTGGATCTCTTTGGTCCTCCATATCATGCTAGTCTTGGTGGGGAGAAATATTTCTTAGTGATTGTTGATGACTACTCAATATATGCATGGGTCTACTTCTTCAAGTTGAAGAGTAAGACCCAACAATACTTCATAGACTTTGTCAATATGGTTCAACCACTACAAGAAAAAATGTACTTTTACAACGGATGATTTTTGTGGTTGAAGGTCCGTTTTTGGTGGCCGAAAAGCCTTCGACGATGGATGACCTTCGTGGTAGAAGCCCCATCACAAATGAATCTACCACAATTTTTTTTCGACTATGGAGGATCGCACCCTTTAGCCACGAAAAGTCATTCTGTCATAGATCTGTTCGCCAGCCCCGTTGACTACTGACGTCATGCAAACTGCCACGTGACGAATGCCGTTAACGACCAGTTAGCATCGTTAACTGTCAATGAAACAGTGGTAGAAGCGAGGCCCAGCCAAGGACTGGTAATTAGTAAGTGGACTGGTCCATTAAGAGAGCCCAATAGTATCATGGCCCGTTACTGTTTCATTATGTACTGTTTGAATTGGACCCATTTGTGCTGCCCGTTGTGGCCCATAAAATTTCAGGCCCATTACACTTTTAGCCTATTGAAGGCCCGCTGAACTCACTACTGTATGACCCATTGGCGGCCTGTGCAATGTCGGCGCGGTACCGTTAAGGCCTATGGTCGTCCTGACACTGTTCTTACAGACCCGTAATGGGCTACCAACTAACGGCCCATTTGTAGGAAGGCATGTTAATCTTATGGCCCATAAAGCGGCCTGCTCATGTTCTGGCATGTTATTATTCTAAACCAGGTAGGCTTTCCATCCTGCTACTAGTCTAACCTGCTACTGTCCTGGCCTGCTCCTATTTTGGTCGGTTACTATTCAGGTCTGTTACTATTCAGGCATGTTACTGTTCTGGTTTGTTACTGTTATGGCATGTTATAGTTCCGTCCTGTTACTGTTCTAGCATGTTACTGTTTTGGCTTGTTACTGTTTCTTACCTGTTACTGTTTTGGTCAGTTACTATTTTTCTATTGGTCCATTATTTTTTGGGCAGGTACATTTTAAGGCCTATGGCCGCTTATGCGGTCTTCCATGATTCAGGCCTTTTACTATATATTGAGCCTGTCTGCTGGTCGGCATATCGTATTCTACAATTATGGCGCAATTCTTCTTTAAAACAGTCCGTTAATATTTTGGCTCATTACTGGCCATGCGAGAATCAACATATTATATCAATAGGAAAATACTAAAATTTATTACAAACCAGAATTTTAATAGAAATAAAATGATACATTACACAGACATTGCTAGTCATGGATTGGAACATGGTTTCTGATAGAGCTTACATCATCATACAAGTAACAACAGGCTTACCATGATAGCTATAGAAGAGATTATCAAGTAGACGGTCAGTCCAATGTTGTCGATCTTTTAGTTCTTGTATATGTTCGCGTGTAATTGTGATCATTGCATATGTTTCCTCTGTTTCTTGTTCAATTAAATCAATTATTTCGAGTGCAGATGTAATATCTATTTGTGCTAAAAAAACTGGAACAGTGGGCCGATGCAAGCAATAACCACTGTCACTGCTGCTTTGTGAAATAACTTCAATACTTAACATACGAGTCCTCATTTCTGCCTCCATAGCTTCATGTGCACCTGAAAGAAAGAAAACAAGTTAGCATAACATACCAGCAAACTGGCAACCAACTTATATTTAAAATAATCATAATGCATCATTGGTCAGGAACAATAAATGATGTGCCTCGTACATCTCTTTCCGGAATAACAGGAACAAGTGACGTCATGGACCAATGCGAGCATGTGCCTGTATCATATCCTCTCTGTGGAACAAACAATATAGACTATTTGCAGGCTGAAACTAACACATATTAAGTTAGTGCAGCAAAGCAGGCGAAGAAACAATGTGTTTGTTGTTGAAGATTTTCAAAATCAATATTGTCCTAATATAACAAATCAACCAATCAACATGTGTCTCATGCAGTCTAACTAAACTAGTTTGGAAGTGAATGTAGTGAACCAAGCAACTAATCTTTACCTCATAAACAAATCATATCACTGCCTAATGGAAATATAGAAAATATAATAAAAATAGGTTCCTGGGATCCCTTGAGCTGCTTAGAATTGGTCAAGACAACAAGCATTAACCTATAATATAAAAATAGCATTTAGAAATGGTGTATAGTACAAACTAGCCAGATCAGTGTGCAGTTCAAGAAATTATGATTGGACCTCCAACAATAGAAGGTGGCATTGTTTAATCATCAGCGAATTATGTAGCAAAAAAGTAGCAGAAACCTTCTTTGTAATGCCTACAACTATTGTATTTCTAACTGCCGACAGTATCATTTTGCATTAACTAGGAAACTAACAAAATCGAGTAGACAAACAAGAAACTGATACAATGTGCACCTTGCAAGATCAATAAAATATTTAAACAATGTATGGCTGGTATGAAGTGGAAGATCAAATTAAGCAGAATGTGACATTCTTTCGATAGAAGAACTTTGTTCACCATATAGAGTTGGTAGCTAGGAAATTTAGCAATGCCGTATGCATCATATAAACCGCTATTTGTAAAAAAGATATCCAACATATATAATGTCAAGTAAACGTTTACAAGCTCTGTTATCCACATTATATCCATAGAAACCATGGCCCAATATCGCCTTTTTGCAATCACAAGTCAACTAAAAATGCAAAGGACTCATAACCAATTGAATCCTATGGTGGGTAATATTAAACTAGCAAGATCATCTGATCATCCATAGATTAAATCGAGTAGACATGATTCGGAACATATGCATAATGTCTCATGTTTCTTAGTAATCAACAATTGTATTATCAAATAAATTGCCATTGTTTAAGTTAATAAAATCATGAAATTGCTTTAAACATGAGCAAACTAAATAATCAAATTGGCAATAGAATCTATATGTGCATCATGTAGAGTAGCTAGTGAGGTAATGGATTCAGCAATCAGACACCAGGTGCACGATGGACTTACAGATCATAAGATGGTTATAGTAAATATATAGTAACTAAGTATCATACAAAGTTTAATTATGACTTTTATATCCAGGGAGAACACTGCGTTAATGGTCATCTTGTTCTAATTGTTGGCCAACTCATGTGGTGCCAACAATAGACAATATGACTACCTCCAGGGTTCATACGAACTCTTAATAGCAGAAAAATATTACAATAGACTATAAATTATCATAAAAGTGGATATACTTAAATTACCACCACCTAATAATAGTCTAGTTAACGCATAGATAGATAGATTTGATGGTGAGTCAAATATATAAAATAATAGAGCATCACCATGATTGAGTAAGATAATTTAATTATAAATCGAGATATTTACATTTGATATTTGTTACATAGCAGAAAAATATAGCATAAAAGTGGATATACTTAAATCACCACCACCAAATCATGGTCTAGTTCACGTATATATATATAGATAGATAGATAGATAGATAGATAGATGAACATAAGTCAAATATAGAAAGAATAGATCAGCACCATGATCAAGTGAGCACATTGAATTATAATCGAGGGAGTCACGTTTGGTTTTTGCCCAGTCTTGTTTAATGTTAATCTTGTTCTAATAATTAGCCGAATCATGTGGTGCCTCGTACAAACAAGCATCTGACACTAAGCACATCTCAGTAGAAATAAGGGACTTACTATTTCTCTTTGTGCAGTCCCATTGGAGGACATCCTGTTGTTAGTTCGTTTGTTGAAGACATCCACCGCATCCAACACTTGGATATACGATGCATCTGCTTTATTGTTGCTCCTCTGCATATAGGTTCTAGCCACTCATTAACATAAAATAGTTTTGCATCCAGCAATAGAAAGCGACAGGTACTTACAAGATTGTAGGGGCAGTTCACTCTACGATTCTCCGTGTTCCCTGTGAGAGGAAATAATATCAGATAGTGGGTGTTGTTATTTACAAAGATCTAGATAGACATTATAGTATAATCACTTGTGAACAAGTAAAAATGTTGCCAACAGGGGAATGATCCCTCCCTTGGTTATACGTTGTTAGGTAGGTGAAAACCCGGTTTATTCATGCCTTAGTGGCGACTCGAAAGTGTTCCCATGTTGGGACTCGAACCCAGGCGGGCTGGCCTCCACACCCAGAGTATCAGCCATCAGGCCAGCGCCTGATTCTCCACTTGTGAACAAGTAGAGCAGGGAATGGTGGAATATAAACAAACATTTTAATAACATAAAGTTTGCCATGACGACAAAATAAAATGCAGATACAGTCAATCCTTAGCATGAATAGGATACAAAATACAATGGAAAATGGTTTAACTTGTGAAATGGGATTGCAAACAAATATGTGAAGTGCCATAAAATTTGCCATGATTTACAGAGTAGACAGATATTGTATTAACATTAGGACAAATAAGATAGACATTACAATGGTATACCTCGTGAACTTATAGAGCATGGAATGCAAAAACATGTGAAGTGACTTAAAATACCACGAACAACATAATAGAAGGTAGATACTACTACTACAGAAATTATAATTGAGAAACTTGAATTTATAGAGCAGGGCATGTAGATAACCATGCTAAGTGCATTAAAACTTCCCATCTAATACTACATACAATCCAAAAACTAAGGCATATAAAATTTTCACAAGTTAGTCGACGCAAAATTCGACCAAGTTTGTAGAACATACGAGGAACATCTACCATGACAAACTAATACCATTCGATACATCGGGACATGTATTTTCATTTTCACAAATGACACAAATTAACCGTTAATATATTTTATATCTGCCTCGTCAAAGTCATCATTGTTTGACTTTAACAAGTATATGCCTTCTTTTACGGAATGAATGTAGTATATAATAGGATGCAACTACTGTTGGAGGTTAATTGAAATGAGATAGAAATAATAATGGCATAATTACAGAGGGAATGCAAAGCCAACAAGTTCAATGACATAAAATTTGCGATGAATTACATAAAAGAAGGCAGTTACTGTGGTTGCTTAGTACAAACCAGATTGAAATTAAGATAGCATAAATTCTAAACTTGTAGAGCAAGGAATGTTAACCTACATGTTCAGTGGCTTAAAACTACCAATGAAATCCAAAATTACATGCAGTCAGTGTTGTAGCAACGGACAAAGCAAATGCACATTATGATTACATAACTTGCAAACTTGTAGAACATGTAGGCAGCTTTAGATGTTCAGTGAATTAACATTTGCCATGAACTGCATAACATCAATAAGCTCCAATGATGCTAGTTTTGTACTACCAAAATTGTTTATATATTAAGAGTAATTGTTGGTTAAAGAAAAAACACAGAAAACAAGGACGCCTTATTCCTTGAAACAGAGGGAGTAGTTTAACACCTGAATTTAACATCGACTACACCGGATTTATTAAGGGAGAGTCGAATATTAATTAAGATAATATTGAGATAGGAATTTACCACCAATATGGAAATGCAGTTCATTGTCGCAGGATTGTACCTACTATATTGAAACGAACAAGCATATCTGCTTTACCTAGGTCACGACATCGTCTACGCATACACATCATCTTCGCGGGTCACGTCAAGGACACCGAGTGTGCCCAGTAGTGGTGAGTCGCTCTGAAGTAGATATATCACGGCGGCGTCGGTGAAGCAGATATGTGGAGGTTGTTGAAGGGTCTCATTTTCTTGACAAGATGGCCGCTGGAGGAGATCCGGTGTAGTGCACGACATCATCGGTGGAGCAGATCTGTTACGACCGATTATGGAGTTGAGGCTCTACTCAAGAGCGTCGGTGAAGCAGATCTGGTGTAGTGGACTTTTGAGTTCGTGAAGCAGATCGAATGCAGCGCACACCGGCGTAGGTGAAGAAGGTCAGGTGCTGTGGACAAGGGAGTCAGCGAACTAGGTTTGGTAAGGAGGATGTCGTCTAATCAGGTAGACTGGTAAGGAGTATGTGGTATCGAGGTATGGCGTGTAGGTCGAAGAAGTGCGGTGGTGCAGAGGCCGAAGGTTGGATAGGGGGTTTGGGGTGGCATGTGGGCCAGCGAAGTGCGGCAGGGATGTTCTGGCTCGGTGGTTCAGGAGCTGCAGGTGAGATATGGGACTGGGTGGCGTGTAGGGCGGGCTGCGGCGAGGATGTTCCGGTGCGGTGGTGTAGGAGATGGAGGTGAGATAGGGGGTTGGTGGCGTGTAGGCCGGCGAACTGGAGCAGGGATGTTCCAGTGCGGTGGTGCAAGAGTTGGAGGTGAGATAGGGGTTGGGTGGTGTGTAGGCCGGTGAACTGGGGCAAGGATGTTCCGGTTGGGTGGTGCAGGATCTGGAGGTGAGACAGGGGGTTGGGTGGCATGTAGGCCGACGAAGCGCGGTGAGGATGGTCTTGTGCGGTGGTGCAAAAGCCGGAGGTGAGATAGGGGTGAGGGTTTTTCAGAGTGCTATGGGGGAAATTGCGTCGGTGGAAAGTGAGCTACCCAGCTTCAGAGCTGTGGGGACCGGGGGGAGAAAAATTATGAAAGATACCCACACCCTGACATTTGTAGTTAGGCCATTATCAGGGGTAGAAAAGGAATTTCGTATGGCTAAAATTTGGTGCATGACCACTCAAAATATTTCGGTGGAGGTGTGGCGGGAGAATTTGGCGCTCTGAGATTTTGAATTTGGCTATACAGTACAAAAGATATAGAAAAATAATATCCTACTCTAAGGACTAGAAAAAAATATTTTACTGTAATGTTTTAGCCTTTATAGGTACAGAGTATTTCCAAACTCATTTCTACACAAATAGGGTCTCCGCCTTCGGCTTATTTACGTACATACATGTTACCCACTATAAAGGTAGTACTAACATGAACTAGTAACACTGTCATTACACTCGCCAATAGATTACTATCTCTTACATGCATGCATGTGATTGGGCTACTAGAAATTGTTTTTTTGTCTATACCTGCATACAAGAATACTAGCTAATGTACTAGTAGTACCGGAGTACTCCTCAACGATAACTACAGTTAGCCTATGATACTGCGCTAAGAGACTCCTATTGTTGTGATAAAGGCCTAAGGCTGATCAGAATGGTAACTTGGAGTCTGCATATGTTAGCGGGTACGTACTACTAGTTTTTTATACACTAGACACATTTTGCATTAAAAAGTGTGATATGATGTTTCTCTCTAGTAAGTTGCATTTAACTAGTAAGTTGTAAATGCCTTGCACACGTAGAATCAAATAATAGAAGTATGACATATCATTTATTATATAAAATCATACTAGGTGATAAGATAATATGTATTTTGAGCAGAACGCAATCTAAATGTAAACGGACAGAGTACTACTGTTTTTGCACAAAAATGTATAGTAAGCTGCGTCACTAAAACTGGTCCGTAAATATTCTATAGGAGTACTTGGACGGGGCCAGGGAAAACTGCATACCCTTCGTTTCCAAACCGCTCATGCATGCATCTCCCAACCTTTCTAGCGGTTCCTTTCATCTTCTCGATCCCATTCATTTTCTTTCATTTCTCACCCAGCCGGACCTCTGCAAAACAAAAGAAGCCGCCAATCATCGTCCATGGCGCTGCCGCTCTACAAGCTGTACTCCGTCCTGGACCCCGGCAACACCACCATACTATGGATGGCATATACGAACAGAACATCGGTGTGAACGATTACATCGAGAAAATCTAACCGCTCCTGGAGAAAGCGGATGAAAAGATTGTTGGCCTCGGCGCCGAGTACACCAACAAGCAATCATCGACATAGAAGGCCGACGTCGTCCAGTGTGGCGCCCCGCAAAAACCACTACTAGAAAATCACGGTGTTTTTGTGCATTGCATCATCATGACCGCATGCTCATGTCATCATGCCACATTGCATTTGAGCATCGTCATGTCATCTTGCATTTGTTTGCATAAAACTATTTTCGAAAAGCCTGTTTTTGTTTTCTCAAACGCCCCGTTTTAAACAAGTAAAATATTTAATTTATTTTTGGGAGGCAGCCGCTAGGCCCGAAAGCCCGGCCGGCCACCTCCAGACCCTAGTCCGAAAATATCTAGTCCTAATTCTACCCAACCCTATTCTACCCAGCCTCCCTCCACCTCACCCTGACCAATCCCCTCCCTCCACCTCACCACTCCCTTCCCCTCCAGCCAACCACCAGCCGCCACCTCACCTGCCAGCGCCGCCTCACCCTAGCCAGCCACCCACCACCTGGCCACCTCGCACTCCTCACCCCGCCAACCACACGCCGCCTGCCCGGCCCCACACACGCACTCACACACAGCCTCCCACCTGCCGCCACTCCCTCTCTCACCCCGCGTCTGCCCTGGCCCCACCTCGCTCACTTCTCCCTCACTGTCCCGCACTCACCATCCACCCCGCTCCCCCTGGCCCCAACCATCGCCCAGGCCTCGATCCCCACCCCGCTTCCTCGCTTCCCGTGGGACCCACCCCGACTCAGCGTCCTCCCCACGCGATTCCCCCCCCCCCCGCATGCCCTCGCTTCGCTTCTTCCTACCGAGGACGCCGCCTCTGCTCGATCTCCCTGGATCCCTCAGTAACCTCCGCCGGCCTTCCTCACTCGCTGTTCAGCCCCAACATCTCCTCTCTCCTTTGGTTCCTCCCAGAGCACCCGCCGTGGCCTGGATCCCCGCCTCCTCTCCGTGCAAACCTCCTCTGCATCGCAGCACCGGCTACAGCGTCGCCCGTCCCTGTTTCCGTTCACCGGCGCCACCCTCTGCGACGGGCCCTTCCTCGGACGCGCACCTCCGGCCGCGCCCGTCCTGCAGCGGCGCCCCTCCTTCCCTGTCCCCGTCTGCTCTCCGCCGTGGCGCCCTGCTATCGGCCCGACGCCCCATTCCGCCGTCGAGGCCTCCACCGCCTCCAGCTCGCGGCCGGCCCCCGTCGACCTTGCCGCCGTCGAGCCGCCCGCTCCACCACCGGCCTCGCCTGCACCGCGACCCACGTCTCCTAGCCGAGCTTCTTCCCCAAGCTCGCCATGTCGCCGATGTCCCCTGTTCTGCAGGCTCCAAGTGGTCCTGGCTCCAAGTCAATTGGGTCCATATCCAAGATATCGTCGTGTGCGTGCCCATCTTCGGTTGCTCTTCGGGGCGCTGCTGTTGCTGCGTTATGTGAGGGCGAGAAGTGGAGTGGTGGTGGTATGCGATGTTGGTGTGGTAGAGGTAAAACCCGGTGGTCTCTCGATAATGTTCTGGTGTGGTTGGAGACATGTGGCGTTGCTCCCAGATGCTTTGGTTCATCTGCCACAACTTGCCAATATTGTTCAAGAGACCGACTCCTGTCAAGGATCTGGAGATTAGCGCAAAATCACTGGTGTCCAATTCAAGATCTGATACTCGGATCCGAAGCCCCGACCCCGAGGATGCGAAGAACGATTCCGGCGAGCCCGAACTCGAACCCTCGGCAAACCCCAAGATCGTCGAACCACCATGTGTGAACCTTTTCCCGAGCCCCTATTTTATAAATGCTTTATATAAAACTTGTTGCATATTAATTGTTCATCTCGCATGCATATCATGTGGGTTGGGGGCATTATGCCGATTCACATCATAATTAAATATGGAGTGTATATGCGGAATAACTTTGTCTTATTCCGGACTCCATTTAAATTGGCATAGCGAACCGAAGCCATGTTTTGTCTTGCTAATCCAACATTTAATATGCGGGGTAGATAAATAACTTGAACCTATTAATTGGTTGTCGAGACCTCGGTTCCGCTTAATATTGCCTAATTGCAACGCACCTTGCCATGTCATACACCATACATGCATCATGCCCGATCTTTTGCCGTAGTATTAAATAGTCCATCCGGTGTTTCTTCTAGTTCTTTGCTTCTTCACGGATTAGGCCGATGAGTTGATGCGAGTGTCGACCCGATCTTCGGATGAACCTTCGGCAATGTTTTCAGGCGAGCACCCCCCCTTTCTACCTATCTTACTTTTATAGTATTTATTCCCTCCTGTTGATCTATTGCTATCTGTGTTGCGGTGATCTAGTTTTCGTACCCGTGATATACCTTGCAGCCTCATTTGCCTTGGACACATCCTATTACCTGTTGTTTGGTAGATAGTGGGACCTGCGTGTCGTAGTTTCTTACTCAAGTGTTGTTGCGTGTCGTCAAGTACCACAGTTGTTGGAGTATTGCCGCATGTTTAATGTTGGAGATGATCATGGCTTTAATTATTGTTTAATAACTAAAATTGAAAGTAGGTAAATGCAGAGGCACAGGTGGGCAATAGATGTTATTTGGTTGTTAACTGTCCACTTGTGTCCAGTAGGACCCTGAGTTCTTGACACCTGTTCCGAGATCGAGCGCGCTAACCACATGTGTGGTGTATGGGCACCCCCATCGATTAGTACCTGATTTCAAAGTACTGTACCGGGGGCCACAAGTAGTTTGGGGCTTTATTACTATACTGTACTTATGCCATGCTTTACTGCTTTATTTACGATTGTGCGAGGAGAACCTGTACTGTTTAGGATCGTGACACGTTTTCGCTGTATCGACAAGCCCAGTCACACTTTCGGGTTCCCAGTCGTTTACAGCCGTCTACACAAACCCTGAGTCCGTCTCGGAGACCGGCCGACTTCATGGCGGGTAGCTTAGTGGGGTGGCCCCCCGTGCTTGCTTTGGGTCTGGGAAACGTCGTGTCCGAAACCCCGTCGACATACTGTTGGGTGTATGTTTTGTGATCTTGTACCTACCTGATCTGACAACAAGGGTGTAGGTGCGTGTGGGAACTTTGGTGCACCCCTGCAGGGTTAAATCTTTTCGAGAAGCCGTGTCCGCGGTTATGGACGACTTGGAGCACAGTTCTTGATCATAGACAACCATAACTAAAGTTTACTGTTATAATTTGACTGGTATCCGATATGACTAGTAATCAGCTCCACTACCACGGAATGGCTAAATAAAAGTACCAACAACTGCTGGGTTTGGGGATATCTCATGCTAATTTTATCTGACTAGTAAGTGTTGCAACTACAACGGAATGTTTAACTAAAACTGCCCACTGCTTATTATATCAGGATGACTCATGCTATCTATATTTGACTAGTAATTGCCGCCACTATAACGGAATGAATAAAACTGCCAACGGTGTGAGTTCCTCGGTTGACTTCCTCGTCTGGTCTCAAGGGGGAAACACTAGGATGAGTATGTTTGGTGGTAGTATCAGGTTGGTTCCGAATAGGTCTTTCTTATCCCTCTCTGATAGCCGACAATTAAATCGAGTCTCTATAGGTGTTAGTGCATGCTGCGCTGCCGCTTCAGTCCACCATACCTATGTAGGCGAGGACCGCCGAATTCTAGCCTCGCCGTGTACTGGCCTCAGTACTGACCGCTCTCTCTTTTTCCTTTGCCCTTTTTCGGCACCCCTTTTGTTAAGCAGGTTTTGAGATCGACGTCGTTAGCAGGGTTACCCTTCCGGCTTGGCCTGGGCAGGGTTATGGACACCATTGGTTATTCTTCGGGGCTCTTAGCTCAATTTGCATCTTGTCCGTACTCGGACGCTATATCGTTTTAAAGGTGATTTGGATCTTTGTATTGCATATCTGTATTCTTGACTCTTTGAGTCGTTGTTGTATATATCTGTTCTGTGGGTTCCATCATGGACTATTGTGTAATGATATTACTTTGTTTTCCACCCGCACGAAAGTTCCTGGTGGGCACCTTTGAATCGTTTTTATGCGGGTTTGGTGGGAATCGCTGAAACTTGCATAGGGTCGATTCTGAGGGTGTTACATCCAGCTTTGTGTGGGCATAGATTTCCTGGTCTACCAGATCTTCCAGGACGACAAGCCATGCTCCAAGCTAGCAGAGTTCCTCGCGGACCCTAATATTTCCTTTGTCGGCGTCGACATTAGCAACGACGGTATCAGGATCAGGCGTTCTATAGTGCCAGTGACAAACTTCGTGAACATCCAGAGGAGGTGGAAGCCTGCTAATGGTTGTGAAATATAGCCATCCACATCCACATTTAAACTAGATATTATTCATATATTTAACCAAATATCTCTCTAAAACATGCCACTAATGCCTAATGATCAAAGAGGTATGCATTCCTTTCTTGCTATTTTTCCTTGCACAGATAATGACGTATGATGATGGGAATCATTACATAAATGCCAAAGATACGAGATTTCCAACATGTCAAATAAACCAGGAGCTTTGAAGTTAATACTGCAAGCTTAATGACCAACTATACGGGCTGTATAGTTGGCACCGACTTTATTAGGTCAAACATAACAACTTTCGTGAAGGGACCCCTATATAAAGAGGCTTCGGGCGACGGGAAACATCATTTCTTTTCGACCTCAACTCTTCCTGCCACCAAAAGACGCCACGCCGAAGGAATAGATCTAGATCTAAACCTCTAAACCTTCTTCACCACCATAGCCATTTTCCACCACTTCTAATAGTAGATCTCTTCTCCAATTGGCGACATTATAAGACTATTTTCTATCAACCTTATGATCTCTATTACAATGTTTATGATTGTCGATTTCATCTCTATGTGTGAGTAATTCTCCTTGGGCTAAGGGCTTCGGCCTAGACATGTAGCTTTTGTGTATGTTATTTGTCATAGATGGGATAATGTATTAGTTTCTATGATATGATGATTATAGTACCCTCTCTTGCCTCAATATAAGGACTTGTCGGGTACCCAAGACCCTGAGGATTGATCCAGGTAAAGGGAGTGTGAGTAATGACTGATCTGCAGGATAGGAACCCCAGTGACAAAAAGGGTAGTACGGCTATATGTGAGGAATTTACTTGGGATTAACGGTGACATCATGATGCATATCATTAGTTCTCTTTCTTCTATGGACGAGACTAGTAGTTTATTGAGTGGTTGTGGAGGCGATAAAAATTATGGAAGAACCACCCACATATAATTATCTTGCTCAAACAATTACATGCATAATTTATTATTATCTATTATTCCCATCAGATGTTTTGCACAGCTACTGGTGAAAACCGAAGACCCTAGGCCCTCCTCTCTCTCTCCATCATCAACAACAACAAATAGATCACAAACTCTTGGTCCGGTGAAAATGCAATAGGAATTCTAAAACTCTAGAAGGTCCGTTTAAGTAATCTCACTTTTCTTTCTGCTTGCTGAGGATTCGATAAACCTAGGTCTACTACATCCGTAATCCACATCAATGGTATCAACCCTTTTTCTGGCGCCGTTGCTGGGGAAGAAATAGCTACCCTGGTGAGGTTAGTAGGAACCTTACTAGTTTTAATTCTCGTTTTTAATTTTGTTAGATTGCTTTTAGTCTTTATTTGAAAAACCAAAAAAAAGGTTAGTCTTTGTTTTAAATCTTTGTTTGATTCTTGTTCTAATCTTTGTTTTATCATCATTAGTACTTGTTTAAGAAAATACAAAACCATAGGAAGTATGGCTAAAAAGAAGCTTGGGGAGTTTGCAACTCCTCACAATGATTATTTGAGTACTCCTATTACTCAGCCAGCAATTGCTGCTGAAGATTATGAAATTAAGCCCCACTATTTGACTTTTGTTCAATAAAATAAATTTGGAGGCTCTTCTATAGAAGATGTAGGTATACACTTAAATACTTTCACTGAAATATGTGATATGATGCACATTAAAGATGTGGACCCCGACGTGGTCAAGTTGCGCTTATTTCCTTTCTCTCTTAGAGGAAGAGCAAAAGAATGGTTGCTATCTTTGCCTAGAAATACTATTGCATCATAGGTGGAATGTACTTCTTTATTTATGACTAAATTCTTTCCACCTGCAAATACTATGCAACTCAGATCTAATATTACTGGTTTTAGATAGGAATAGCATGAGCCACTAGCGCTTGCATGGGATAAAATGAAAGAATGCATGAGAAACTGTCCTAGCCATGGGATGGAAGATTGGTTAATTCTCCATTTATTTTATAAAGCTCTTAACCCCGTGTCTAAGTTTATATTAGATAATGCACCTAGAGGAACATTCATGGATAAGCAAATTACCGAAGCAAAGAAGCTGCTAGACAACATGCAAGAAAACCATGTCCAATGGCATGTGGAAAGATCAAACACGAAGAAGGTGAACTCTGTCACACCTCAAGAAAATGAAGAACTCAATGCTAATTTGGATGAGCTCGTATTATCCGTTAAAGGTATGGAAATCCGGTAAGAGATACTCCCGAACCAACTATTAAAGAATTAGAATTCATAGCTCAAAATGATTATAACCCTGCTTGGAAGAAGAATTATAATCCAAACTTTCAGAAACATCATTCTAGTCCTACAGGAAACTCTAATAATAATATGGCATCAAGTAATACTAGTCTCCAAGAAACTCTTAAATCTTTTATGGACTCACAAAATGAGAAAAACAATATTCTAGTCAAAATTACGGAGAATCATGATGCTATGCTTAGTAAATTATCTAACCAAGCTGTTAGTTTGAGAAATGATTTGCATGCCCTCCAAGAAAGAACAAGGATTGTTGAGGCACAGCTAGGTAAGATAACCGAGAGTCGAACTCTCATCCTAGAATAATTTGCAGGTAAAGCGGAGCCCAACCTAGTTAAAGACCTCAAGATGATAAGAATCCAAAGGGAGGAGCCCGAAGAACTTGATTATTAGCAATGCTCCTTCACCAAACTACACAGTTGAAGATCTTGTAAAAAGGATCAATGTCAAGATTCCGATAAGTGAAGGAAATGAGGAAGCCATGTATCAACACTTCGTTAATCAGGTAGCAATAACGGTACATGAGCTAGATGATATATTTGAGCCCACTATTAATATTAAAATTGGGACTAATGAAATAGCTGCACTGTGTGATGTAGGTGCAAGTGTTTCAATAATTCCAAAAGAATCTTTTTAACAAGTTAAATCTTGGATCTTTTGAAATTACCAAACTAAAATTACATCTAGCAGATTCTCCCTATAAACAAGCAGTAGGCATTAAGGAAAATACTTTAGTATACATTAAAGGCTATCCTACTCTTATTGATTTTGTTATTATTGACATGCCTGAAGATGATAATGCCCCTATTATATTAGGCCGTCCTTTCTTAAGAACTATTAAAGCTTTATTCAATTTGCATGAAGGGAACGTGAAGCTCCAATTGCCTTCGCGGGATCCTTCTGTTATTCATTACCCCAGGAAAAAGAAAGCCAAGCAAGATGATAAGGAGGCCATCACTTTCAAGGCCAATTACTTTGGAGTGGGGGTTCCACTCATATGTCCTAAGTGAGCAATATCAAGGTCAAGCTATTGACCATAAAAGAGGATGCATGGGAGACAACCCATGTGAAATAAAGGTTTGAGTTAAGTTTTTAAGTTTTAGTTTTAGTTTTATATAGAATAAAGAGTGCTAGAAAACTCCACTGAGAAGAAGAGAATCAGCGGTACTAAGAATTCATGTTTTATATGCCAAAGTTGGCCGAAATTTTAGTTTCTCTTTTTTTCTATCAAAACAAGGTGTTTCGCTAAGTTTCAGTCTAAAAAGTAATCCTCGAAGAAATAATTTTTTTTTGATGTGTACATAAGCTTTAAGGACCAACTATACATCGGGAATAAAAATTCCCACCATATAGCTTCCAAACATACAGAAGGTTTGGCGACCAACTATACGGCGGGAAGAAAAGTTCCGGTCGTATAGTTATAGCTGCCAGGAAAGAAACCCTAGAAACCCTAAAATTTTGCCGTCAGACCAACTATACGGCGGAAAAAATGTGTTCCGTCCGTATAGTTGCATCCGTATAGTTGCGTCCGACCACTTAAATGCACAGGGAGGTACCCAAAACATCAATCCTTTTTCTCTCTTGTACCTCCAAACTCTCTCAAAACCTCAAGTGATCTTCACCCCTACTCAATTCCGCTCGAATTCCTCGCACACAAGTGATCTACGGTATGTTTCTCCTCCGATCCTCCAATTACTTTTCGCGAATTCATCTATGTTCTATTGTCATTATCAATCTAGGATGAGACTTATTTTAATCTATTTGCCATGATTATCTTGCCTAGATTATTATGTTGGGGAGATTATTTAGTGTGCTATTATGAGTATTATGCTATGACTATTATTGTTGGATCAAAAAAGTTTTATGATTGTCTTTCTTATTTATTTTTAGAAGATGAACACGAGGATACAGACGCATCTCTTGCCGCCGCTAGTTCTTCTTGGGCTGCAGCTCAGGAATGCATGGGGATTTGATTCAAGAACGAATCCCACAGTGATCATTTCGACAAGCTCAAAAACCGAGAAATCAAGGCAACCAAGAGGGCTTGCCCCGTCACATTGAACCAACTCGGTATTTATGATGACTTTAATTTACTTTGTAATAGAGTTGGCCTGCAAAACTTTGTATTTCATGATGCACCAACCTATCGCCGGTTAACCATTGAATTCGTTAGTTCTTTGCAAAGCATCATTAAGACATGGCATGGGGAGGATAGAATTTCTTTCTGACTCATGAACAATAATTATTCATTATCACTTGATGAATGGTGCAATTGTTTTGCTTTACCCAACAATGATCCTAATGCTCTGCGTGCAGCTTTTACCGACATGGAACCTTCCCCTAAATTCTGTTATAATAGTATAAGCTTTACTTCTAGAGTCGGTAAAGGGAAGAATATTCAACATCCTGCTATTCGTTATTTGTTCTAGGTTATTGCTAACACCTTGCAGGCGCGTAATGAGTTTACAAGACTCAATGAGGAGGACATCTTAGTCCTCACAAAAGCCTCTTTCACTTGGGCGCAATTCTTGTGCACTACTTGGAGTACCAATCCAACCAAAGCCAAGGGCCAATCTATTACAGTTGGGGCGCAATTCTTGTGCGCTACTTGGAGTACCAATCCAACCAAAGCCAAGGGCTAATCACTTGTGGAGGCATCATCACCGTGCTCGCCAATGTTCTAGGCATCGACCTAGGTGAGTCACAACCGGTACTAGGTGAGTGACATGTTGGTTTCTCTACTTTGAGAGCTTGTGGAATGCTCACCAGGAGAGGTGGTGTTTATTATCTACATATTGCTGGAGTTGGGCGTATCTACCAAGAATTTTAATATGCGGCCCGAAAGTTCAGATGCCAAGGCAACGCGGGGTCCAAGTGGCGTGTAATATCGCAGAAGGGTTGTAGTAGCTTCGCCAATTGTCGTGAGGGGCCAAATTGGGGAGTAAATACAAATCTAACGGCAAAACAATCATTTGAACCAGTCAAAAAACGGTTGAACTCAAATACCGTCATTAGGTCAACTCTTCTTGCATTGACCCGTTAGTATTTCCCGTTATCCTTTGTAGTCGTGGACTAATTTACCCCTGCGAGGACTAGATCTTCTTCTCTGCTCTGCTCTTCTCCCCTATTATTACCCTCTCCATTAACTTTCTTAGCTCCAGCTACTGGTCTCCAGATCGTAGATCGCCGTTGCTCTCCTTGCGTCCCCGCCTTGGCCGGTCAACCTCCCACGCTCTTAATCGAAGATCGCCGCCGTCGCCCTCACTTTGTTTTTCCTAGTCGGCGTGTTGGAGCTTCGCGTCCCCATCCTAGCCGCTAGCCGCTGCCTAGACCTTCTCGCACGGCAGAGCGCGTCCGGCTAGGCAATCCGGCCGGCGACCGGATTTGGGCGGTTGCGTGCTATCGTGCACCCCAGGCATGGTAGTCCTAGCAGAGGATTTCAATGACAACGCTCTCATGGCAACCGTGCTGGGCACGCGTCCCGTCGTGTCGCCGGCAGACTTGCTGTCGGCTTTTACGTCTCGTTTTGGGATCAGACAAAAAGTGGTCAATATTGAGGTATGCGCGCTGCCATTTGATTTCTTCGTTCGGTTCGCCCACAGCTCAGACAACGAGCGTGTTCTGCATTCTTCCCGTTCTTTCGAGTGCCGTGGGGAGAAAATGATCTTCCTGTGTTGGCATCGCGCCTGTGGGTGGGACGATCGCTTGGTGACATGGTTATACCCTACGGGTACACTACCTTAGCATACCTGGTCCAGCCCAAGGAAGGCCCACGACGAATATGCACCAGCCCCTAAAGATTTTCGGGTGGCCAAGGCCCATGGCGCCTTCGGATCCTTTGAGAGCAAGACTAGAGTAGATAGAAAATTCAAAGGGGTAAACCCTAAAACCTGTAACTGACTCGATCTGTTCCTGGCACCTGCCTATCTCTATATAAATGCCAGGAGGGCACGACGAGGAGGCTCTCTCTTACAATCTCGCACACCACCGCATACACACCTCCACGCCAGATTGCATCTACGCACACTATAACCTTCGGTTCCACCATAATCAGAGCAAAAAAGCAGGAGTAGGGTTTTTCCTCCGGGGGCCTGAACCTGGGTAAACCTCGTGTCCCCTTGTTGCTTGTTTGCTAACCGTTCCGCGATCTCCAGCATCCCCATCTTCTCCAAAACCCAAGTCCATAACAATGGGCATTGACGAGATTAAACCTCGTCAATTGGTGCCGTCTGTGGGAATTGGGGGCGCTGATTGTGCGATCGTGACGGTTCCAACCAAAGCGATCTACAACTCCACGGCGACGGAGAGTCATATCCTCTTCGGCGCCTTCGACTTCACCGCCCACTCGCCAGCCACCCTGAAGGACTTCGAGCCCGTTGGCGACGGACTCGAGATCCTGTTTGGAAGCTTCTACTTCCAGGTGGGGCAGACCGGCACTCTCCGCCTCGCAGAGCGGGTGCCCCTGCCGTCGATCAGGCCTACTTCATGGGCTCAACACCCCGTGCTACGCACATCACCATCGACAGATGAGTCCTATGACAGCAGCAGCTGCAACTCAGATCTGTGCGATCCACCATCGGATGAAGGGACCTACGGTTCCGGATCTGAAAGTTGTGGCAGCAGCGATCCAATCTACGAGCGCTACTAATGCGCTGTAGTCATCTAGAGTGATGCGGAACATCACACGCCCAACCCGCCGCCTAACCCATAGCGTGGAAACGGCGGGAACAGAAGAAGCCAGTCCCCCCACCCAACGGGGACGACACCGATTGGGTCATCCACCACAGCGAGGAGGGATGGGCTCAGGCACGCGAAGCCATAGCAGGCAACAAGATCCTGCCCCGTGGGTGCCTCACGGGACCTGCTGATGGCATACCACATGCTCCTAATCGAGGAGCACAAGAAGCAGGTGAAGATGCAGGAGGTGCTTGACAAGCGCAAGCAAGCAGCCTCGGAGTCCAGTGCACGACGAGCTGCGCTCTCCGCCATGGGCATTGGCTCCAGCTCGCACGACAACCATGGCAACAAGCACTGTTCTCGGATGGAGAACATGGACCCCAAGGAGCGTCGCGAGGTGACTCGGGCCCTCAACGCGTCCTTCATGGAGATGGACGCCGATGACAACGTCATCCCGAAGACACCACAAGCCGCAATCATGGCGGCCACCACGTACCTCGCGTCCCATCCACCTCCGGAGGGGGACCCGAAAAGGGCCATGCATAAGTTCGCGCTTACCGGACTCGGACTCGTTGGAGATGCGCTCCACGGAGAAGCTCCTGTGGAGCCAAAGAAGAAGGCTGTGGTCAGGTTCAATCGCAGCCCCACACCCTCATCCGAAGATTAAGAGCATGACCTTCCTCGAAGGCACAAGAGCTCACGCCGTCGCGCCGCGATTACGACGCTCGAAGTGAGCTAACCCAGCGCAAGATCGACAAGGCACGCGCCAAGCGCGTATGCTCGTCTGAATCCGAGGAGGATGATGACGAAGGAGAACTCTGCGAAGCCCGATGCTTCAGCAGATCTGTTCGGCAGACACGGATGCCGTGGAACTTCAAGCTTCCTTTGGACACTCCGAAGTTCGACGGCACACAAGACCCCAAGGCGTGGCTCAGCGACCACTTGTCGTCCGTCAAGATGCACGGCGGAAACAAGGAAACCGCCATGCAATGCCTTCAGCTGATAGGCGCAGCTCGGATCTGGCTCAGCAGCCTATCCTCAGGATCCATCCGAAGCTGGGAGGAGCTGGCGTACAGTTTCGTCAGAAACTTCAAGGGCACCAGCAAGAGGCCTGCCTCGATCGAGGAGCTATGGGCCTGCACCCAAAGAACTCCACGGCGCACCTCTCTGAGGAGAGAGCTATTGACGCCTTCAAGGACGGCGTCAAACGACAGGACTTCAAAGAAGAACTTGGGCGCGTCAAGCCCAAGACACTCGACCACCTCATGGACATCTCCAACAGATGGGACGACGGTGAGGACTCTGTCCATCGAGCGCACTCGGAGGAGGAAGACGACTACGGCCGGCGACGTGAGCGCCGTAGCAAGAGAAGATCGCGCGTCTACGACGATCTCGATGGACCCGACATGGTCGCGGCTGGCTACACCGACCGCCGCAGCAACGGCAACCGCAGCAACAGCGGATACCGTGGAAGCAACTTTCGCGACGGAGGACGCCCAACGCAATCATGGCAGCGCCATGGCCGTGACGACGGACCCTCAACATACGACAAACTATCGGGTCCATGCACCATCCACTTCTACATCGACAAGCAGGATGGTAAGAAGAAGGCAAGCCACATGCTCAAGGACTGCCGCGAGATCCAGAAACTCAGCGAGAGTATGGCCCAGATGAGGCAGCAAGCCCCGAACCCTGGATACGGGAATGCACCCGCACCAGGTGAGATCGCACATGGAGCTCCTCCACCACCACCTGCGGGAGCCTCGAACCACCCAATCGCACCCGCAGAGAATACGGTGGGCACGGGTACCCCGCGCCGAAAGGATCGCTGATGATCCAAAAAGGGCGCCCAACAAACAGAGTGCAGAAGAAAATCACCCGCCAAATTAACCTGGCCGTGACCGCTCCGCCCGCCATCCCTGAGTACCTCAGCGGATCGGAGTCCCGCATCACGTTCAGCCGTTCGGATCACCCTTGCCAGGTCCCTCGCCCAGGTCATGCTGCCCTGGTGCTCGAGGCGCAGATCGAAGGGTTCGACATGAGCCACGTCTTCATGGATGGTGGCAGCAACATCAATCTGATCTTCGCCAGTACCTTGGCAGCAATGTGGATCCTGCTGTGCAGCCTGGAACTATCTGATACAACATTCCACGGCATCGTCCCAGGGAAGGGTGTATTCCCCCTGGGAAAGATATGGCTCGACGTCATCTTCGGCAAGCTGGATGCGAGCGACTCGAGTTCGAAGTGGTGGACTGGCCATCACAATACCATGCCATCCTCGGGCGCGTGGCATTCGCATGATTCCTGGCGGTACCGCAATATGCGTACCTGCTACTCAAGATGCCAGGACCCAGGGGCGTCATCACGGTCCACAGGAGCTTCACCCGATCGGACCACTGCGATAGGGACTTCAACAGAATCTCCCAGTCATTCGGCATGCAGGAGGAGCTCGTAAGGATCCGCGAGGTGACGGACAACGGGGCTCCCCTAGTCGCAAGGCAGAACGCACCAGAGATGTCCTTCGACTCCACCATCAACACAAAGAAGGTGCAGTCCATCCGACAGATGCCTCCAAGACGGCGCTGATCGCCAATGACCTCAGATCCGCATAGGAAATCTTCGCCTGGTGTCCTACGGACATGCTAGGAGTTCCCAGGGAATTCGCCGAGCACGCACTCAATGTCTTTCCAGACGCCAAGCCCGTCAAACAGTTCATCCAACGACTTTCCGAACCACGGGCCGAAGCAATCGGAGTCGAAGTCAACAGACTACTCGATGCAAACTTCATTAGGGAGATCAAGGAGAGCGAATGGCTCGCCAACACCGTAATGGTCCCCAAAAAGGACACGGACATCCTGCCGATGTGCGTGGACTTCACATCGCTGAACAAGCACTGCCCGAAGGATCACTTCCCTCTCCGTCGGATCGATCAGATCACTGATTCGACTGCAGGATGCAAAAAACTCTCCTTCCTCGACGCCTACTCAAGCTACAACCAGATTCGACTGAAGGTCGAAGATCAGGAGAAAACGGCGTTCATCACGCCATTCAGAGTGTTTTGCTATAACACAATGCCCTTCAGGCTGAAGAACACAGGCGCCACGTATCAACAGTGCATGCAGGCATGCCTGAAGGACCAGATCGGCCGCAATATCCAAGTCTATGTCGATGACATAGTCATCAAAAAAAGGGAAGCCAAGACGCTCATCGACTATCTCCGCAAGACGTTCGATAACCTCGATCGATACAAGATCAAGTTAAACCCAGAAAAATGCGCCTTCGGCGTCCCATCTGGTCAACTGATAGGCTACTTCATCTCTCAGCGAGGGATCGAGGCAAACCCGAAGAAAATCCGGGCCATAATGGTCATGGAGAAGCCAAAGAACCTCAAGGGCATCCAGCAGCTTGCCGGGCGAATCGCGGCATTGAGCAGGTTCATCAGCCGCATGGGAGAAAAAGCTCTGCCATTCTACTAGCTGCTATGCAAGGTACACAAATTCGAGTGGACGCCCGAGGCGGACGACGCATTCGAAGATCTAAAGCGGCTGCTTTCTACCTCGCCCGTTTTGGTCATGCCAAAGGAGCGCGAGCCTTTACTGCTGTACATAGCAGCCACACACCAGGTGGTAAGCACCGTACTAGTGGTCGAGCGACCCGAATAAGGCAAGACCCATGGGGTCCAACGCCCAATCTACTACCTCAACGAGGTATTGACGCCGACAAAGCAGAGGTACCCTCACTACTAAAAACTCGCCTACGGCATGCTCATGACGGCTCGCCGGCTGAGCCACTACTTCCAGGAACATCAGGTGATGGTCGTCAATGAGGCACCCCTGAACAGCATCCTGAACAACCCGGAGGCCACAGGACGTGTGGCCCTGTGGGTCATCGAGCTGTCACCTCTAGACATCGTGTACGAGAAGCGCCACGCGATCAAGTCTCCAGACTTCCTTTGTCCACTGGATGGAACTATAGCTGCCAGACACGCCGGACATGACACAATCATGGACGATGCACTTCGACGGCTCCAAGCGCGAGGCCGGAGCAGGAGCCGGGGTCATACTGACCTCCCCGCAAGGGGATAAGATGAAGTACATCCTCCGGATGAAATTTCGAGCTTCCAACAACGAAGCCGAATACGAGGCCCTCATCCACGGCATGAGGATGGCCAAGATCTGCGGAGCGATGCGCCTGCTCATCTATGGTGACTCCAACCTCGTCGTTCAGCAGACGATGAACGAGTGCGACGCACACGCCGCCAACATGATTGCGTACCGCGCACTATACAACGCACTTGAAGGAGACTTTGACGGCTGCGAGCTTCGGCATGGTGGGAGAGAAAGCAACGAAGAGGCCGACCGACTCACCAACATCGGCTCCACCTGCGCATGGGTGCAACCAGGTGTGTTCCTCGAACAGATCTACGTGCCATTCATCAAACGGAAATTCCCAAAGGGAGCAGCCAAAGAAGCATAGCACTCAGGGGCTGCGCTACCTGAAGGATAGGGAGGACCCGAAAAGCTCGACACAGAGGTCGCAGCGGTCAACCTAATGCAGGTCATGGCAGTGAAAGAAACTTGGACACGTCCATACCTAAGGTACCTGATAGACGGAGAACTGCCTGATAGCCCGACAGATGCCCGGCGCATATCTCGCCGGTCCAAGGCCTTCACCATCATCAATGGCGAGCTGTACAAGCGCAGCATTTTGGGTGTACTCCAAAGGTGCTTCACCATCGGTGACGGCAAAACCATCCTCCAAGACATCCACGAGGGCATCTGCGGCCATCATGCGGGCTGCCGCTCCTTCGTCGCTAAAGCTCTACGAGCTGGATTCTACTGGCCAACGGCCATGAACGACTCCAAGGACATCGTCCGAAGATGTAACGGGTGCCAAAGGTTCGCAGATAAACAACACGCACCCGGATCAAAGCTTAGGCCCATACCTTTGGCCTGGCCCTTCGCCCAGTGGGGCCTCGACATGATTGGCAAACTGCCAAGGTCCTCGAAAGGAGGTCACGTCTACCTCCTGGTCGCAGTTGACAAATTCACCAAGTGGATTGAGGTCATGCCCTTCACTAACCAAAAAGGAAAAACGATCGTCAAGTTCTTCGAATCCATTGTCTACAGGTTCGGCGTGCCGCACAGCATCATCACCGACAATGGGTCGAACTTCATCTCCAAAGAATTCCAAGACTTCTACGAAGACCTCGGAATCAACATCACATACGCCTCTGTGGCACACCCGCAAACGAACGGGTAGGTCGAAAAGGCCAACGGCCTCGTTGGTGCCGGCATCAAGAAGCGCCTAATGAGCCCACTCGAGCGACTCATAGGAGCCTGTACACAAGAGCTACCCTCGGTCCTGTGGAGCCTGCGCGCAACACCAAACAGCTCAACTGGCTACATGCCTTTCTTCATGGTGCATGGAGCCGAAGCTGTGCTACCAGTAGAGGTACGCCATAAGGCCCCACGGGTCGTCGCTTACAGCGAAGCCGAATCGACGGCCGCACTCGAAGACGTCGTCGACACACTCGATGAGGCGCGTGATATAGCAGCAGCTCGATCAGCGGTGTACCAACAGAGCCTCCGCAACTACCACAGCCGATGGCTGCCCCCAAGGTCCTTCGTCGAAGGAGACCTAGTCTTGCGACTCAAGCAAGAGCGACCAAAGAAATTCGAGTAACCATGGGAAGGACCCTACATCGTCACTGAAGTCATCCCAGGAGGCGCATATCGCCTCAATCACATGGAGTCTGGAGTCGCATACTCCAACCAATGGAACGTCGCACAACTACGACGCTTCTACCCCTAGCTACCTCCCTCTTTTACTTTCAATAAGGCTATTCAGCCAAGGCCGCTCAACCGAACAATGTACCTCCTCCTTACGATATGAATAAAGCTAAGTGTCTCGCCCCAAAATTTTCACCTATTGTCTGCATTTACTCCATGTTACAACACACTTGGGGGCTCCCCCCACCTCACGACTTCGTCGACTAAGGATAACACGTGTACACCTGAGTAGATGACCACGTCAGGCTAACGAAAAGGACACGTATACAAACAAAGCACCACGTGGTAAACAGCAATAAACCTTTACAATAAAGGGCACAACACGCCCAGTCGAATATATACAAATTTTACATCTATCTTTTTTACAGGTCCTACCTATTCTGAAGAATAACCTGCGCACGCTGCTCAAACAGATCGGCAATTTGTTCGGCATGCTGCCTTACAGCCGCATAATGCGGAAACATATCCCAATCACCACCATCTGGCCGAAGAGGCATCCCATCCGCTACAGCAGACAGATCTACATCGGGACGATGTAACCGCACAAGGGAAAGCGCAGCCTTCACCCCTGCGACAAGCTGATGCCGCACCAGTTCCCTGACGTGATGAACATTTCGAAACTTCGCCAGCACACCCCAGAGGGTCGATGGCGCCTCATCCAGCGGAAACATCACGTGCAGAACCGACGCCAATGAAGCCTTCGCCTGATGTAGAACCCGTGGCACCTGGTGAACACGATCCTGCACAGTCGCAATGACCATGGCACGATCACGGTCCATCCAGAAGAACCCGCCGGCCTCCATGTCTTGCTGGGTCGGGCAGTTGATCCGAACAGCAACACGCTCCTTTACCTCCTTCGGAGCAAGGTTAGAACCTGCAATACTTGCAACAAGTAAGATGAAAGGCCAACAGGTGCATCCAAAACAATGAGCAGAAGCTCGAGAAGCTCACATTAAAGCTGTTCGGACAAACGACACAACTCCCCCATCAAATACTCCTCTCTGGCAGCGCCTCGCTCTTCCTTCGATTTCCAAACATCGGCGTGGCCACGCACTCCAAGAAATTCTTTCTCAAGACTACGGATGCGGTCTCGAAGAAACACAAGCTGCGACGCACCATCCAGGGATGCACGCAGCTGTGGTGCAGACGAAGTGTCAACGAGAACATCACCCGAAGGCCCCTAGAGTAAAAGAAGACAAGGATATGAACAAGCAGACACAGAACTCGGAAATTCATTATGTACAGCAAAAAGCCACTACGTGGCGCATGGAATGTTCATAGATATAATTACAAGAGCTAGAAACAAAAGCTATCCTACAACTACAAGGCCTAGGAAGCTGCATCTTGGGTAGCCTCAGAGCCGGATTGCCTGCTCTTGGCGTCTTCCTGCTGCCTCAACGCGTACTCAGCCAGCAAGTCAATCAACTTCGGCCCATAACGTCTACAGTGGGCAGCGTAGAGGGATAAGGCTACCTCGGATCCGTCAGCAGCCGTTGGCATCCGGGAGGTGACCTGATGAAGATCCAGCTCCGCACCAGAGGCCAGGGCCATCGCCAGCCCGATAGATGCACCAATGCCCTTCTGCTTGCGCTTGTACGCCGTAGGTGCTTCGGCTGACAGCGCATCTTCCAAGGCATCGACATCCTCGAGGGCGATGCCCTTGGGGACGAGCTCCTTATAGAAGCGCCCAAGAACCTCCTTGGCCTTGGCAAGCGAGCCGACCACGGTACTGCAGCGGTCTTCGACCGTCGTAGTGGCATCATCCAGAGCACTTCCGTGCTCCAGAGCACCGCGGTCAAACTCGATACCCGCAGCATCTAAAGAGACAAAAGGGGCAAAGTGAATACAAAGCACAACAAGAAAATAAAAGGAAGCCAAAAAAGGGAAGGACGAAACCACTCATGTGAAATAGCCTTGGCAACCGCCATTAGCTTGCCGGCTACCTCCTTCTGACGCGAGTCCGTAACGGTGGTGAGTTGCTCCTCGCGGTTCGTAGCCTCCTGCTGCAGGCGCTCCTTGGCCGCGGCTGCGTTGGCTAGCTCCTGCTTGAGGCACTCCTTCACACCAATGGCGTCCTCGGCCTTCTTCTCCGCTCGCCCAAGGCTCTTTTTGAGAGCATCAAGCTCGCGGAGGGTGGTATAGTTGTCCTCTGCAAACAACAGAACACTTATCGGATCAAATAAAAGGAAAATCGAAGAAGACCCAAAAAGATCAACTCGTGAACGTACCTTGAAGCTGTTTGAGGCTGGCCTCCAACGCCAGGTGCTGCTGCACCAGCTGGTTGGCACCTTGCACAAAAGGCTGCAAAAGGCACTACTCGTCAAAAGAAAGGCTCGGGGCTACGCCCAAAGAACGAGCAAAACAAGTTACACATACGAAAAACGCTCGGGCGCTCCCCCCGAGACTCAAAGAAAAACGATCAGCAGATCATCCTACAGATGCTCGGGGGCTCCCCCCGCGGCAAGAGCAAAGAAACTTACATGATCAGACGGTGACTCCGAAGTTCCAGCCGAAGTCTTCTCGGGGACAACCACCTGAGCCTCCTGCGGAGAAGGGTTCGGAGCAGTGCCCCCAGAGGTGGCCACCGTCTGAGGAGGAGGAAGAACAACCTTCGACTCCCCCACCATCTCCCGAGCGCCATCACTGAAGGAGCCATCGGTGGAGTGGCTGCAAAAGAAAACATCAGACAAGAGCAATCAAGAAAAATCAAAATAAAGCAAAAGGCAGTTGGAAAAACTCACGAGTGGAAATCGCTCAAGTCAAAGACAGGCGGGGTCCTTCTTCCCTTCTTCTCTTCCTTCTTCTCTTCCTTCTTCTGCTTTGCTGGCGGGTGCACGCTATAGCCCGCACAGGAACGACAGGAATAGGAGAGGAAGAGCCCCCATGACCACCACTGTGACGCTCAAGGCACAACGGGTCCCTCGGCGTCGACGAAGTCGAAGCATCTGACGTTTCACTCGAGGTCTGCGTCCGCTTTCTAGTGTGATCCTCGCTCGACTCGATGGCTTCTTCGGCCGGCGACCGCGCCGATAGAAGCTCAGACATGGAGTCCACCACCTCATTGTCCGGTGCATCCGGTAACAATTAGGGCAGTGGAGGCGACATGCCTGGCACCTTGAATTCCTGCGTAAGAAGGAAACAAATTTTTAGCACAAGAAAATACAAGGAAAACGCAGTCGAAAATAGCGCTACGCGCACGTCACAGATCTACACCTGCGGAACTGGACGAGAAGCGGAGAACGGAGGAGTCAGTGACTTCCCCAGGATATCCCCTCCAGCCTTGTATTTCAGAAGCGGGCGAAGAATCCCGTCGAGATCCCCCTTGGAGAACTCCTCAGCCGAAACCCTAGTTGGATCACGGCGACCAGAATAAAGAAACATCGGGTGCGCCCTAGCTTGGAGCGGCTGCACCCGACATTTGAGAAAGGTACGTATGATGTCCACACCGTTCACCTCCTTATCCGGAATCAGCTTAAGATCCTCCACTCGACGATAGAGCCCCTCTATCTCCGCCACCTCGCCATCCAAGATCTGGTTCTTCCAGGACCTCTTCGGCTCGATTTTCCGGGAGGGGTCGAAAGGAGCAAGGCCAAATTCCTGTCCGGCCACTGTGGAGTCGCGGATGTAAAACCATTGCCTCTGCCAGTACTGGACAGATTCGGACATAGAAAAGGAGAAGAAAAGAAGGTTGGATTTGAGGGAAATGATGCAGCCCCTAATGGGATAAACACCATCAGAGCCATATTGCCTCTTCACGGAATAGAGTTTCCGGAAGAGACCAAAGTGTGTCTCAATACCGAGCCAGCACTCGCAAAATGTGATGAAGCAGGCGACATGAAGAAGAGAGTTTGGCGAAAGATGATGAAGCTGGACGCCATAAAGAAAAAGCAATCCACGGAAAAAATCGTGGATTGGGAAGGAAAGGCCCCGAAGGACAAAGGCGAAGAACATAACCCGAAACCCAGCAGGAGGACAGGGAATTACCTCGTCGCTGGGAAGTTTGACGGCCTCCCTATCCTGCGGGATCAGGCCCCGCTCATGGAGCTTGCGGAGGTCACCCTCACGCGTCTCTGATCGCCGCCAACCACCGTCGGTGACGCGGGTGGCGGCGGAACCCTTTTTGCCGCCGGCGGCCGCACTGGTTCCAACTGTAGTAGAGGACTTCTTGGGTTTCCCCATTGCAGTGCGGAGGCGAGAACGACGAGCACGCAGAAACAAAGAAGGAAAGGCTCAGGGAAATTCCAGCGTGCAGTGAGAAAAGCTCAAAGAAGATGGGAGTAGTGAAACAGGAATGGCTGCGGTAAAACCAAATTCACCTTTCCCCAATGATTATAAGGACGAGGACGATGCACGACGACCGTCCATCGGGAAGACCTAGAGCCAACATCAAGATCTAGCCATCCACGTGTCAGCACAACAACAAACCGTCGCTCACACGCCGTCCACTATGCATGGAAATCGAGGCGACGCTGTAATTATCTCCATGCCGCGCGTGACCAGTCAACTCAAAGTCAGAAGGTGGGACCCATGTTCATCCAGTCAAGTCATCTCTGGCGCCGCAGACGCTTGAGGTCACCGATCGTCAGCACTGATGTCATCAAAAGCTATACTAGCAACGGTTACAATTCTTCGGCTACACAGCTAAGAGTACTCACTCGAATCTACGATTCGATTAACTACTCGGGGGATACTCTTAACAGGAGCGCTGGCCGCGCACCCGAAAAGTAATCAAAATACTATACCATGAAAATATTCTTCGAGTCCTACGTCGAGTCTGCGACTCCACTATGGACTCGGGGGCTACTCCCATAGGGAGGATGGATTCAAGCATACGAAAAATTTGTGTCCTACGGACCTGAAGCCAAACAACGGCTGAATTAAAGTCTCTGCTCGAGTCTGCGACTCGAACAGACACTCGGGGGCTACTCCCATAGGGTGAACTAGTCGCGCACCCTATGAATATTCGACTGCGATCCTTCGGATCAGCATGCAAAAACTTTTTCGGTAACTTTGCCCCAATTAAGGCTAAATGAGCAACGTTCTCCTTGGCCACCCGAAACACCTCCGCGGTGATAAACATTCGGATGCTGTGTATGCGACACAAAGATAAGACCTACAGATATCATCTGATGGCCTGGCAACGCACACGACTGTGCTCTGCTAGTAAGAATCCGTGCCAACAGGCACGATGAAAAATCCCGATGGACGCGTTGGGTACATAATTTAAAATTCACTGGAATTCCACTCCTGTAAGTCCTCCGCGGCCTGAGTCGAATTACGCCAGCATATGTTCCACGTTTGAGTCGAGGGACTCGAATCTGAAAAAGATCGTGTTGTTTTGTCCTAAGACAGTTAACTGACCCTGATCCGTCGGGAGAGTCAGGAACACGTATCAATAATCCCTACACACTCGAATTAGCTGCACCCGAAGGATTGAAGAGTCCTCAGCCGAATCTACGATTCGACTGAACACTCGGGGGCTACTGACATGGTTATACCCTACAAGTACACTACCTTAGCATACCTGGTCCAGCCCAAGGAAGGACCACGGCGAATATGCACCAGCCCATGAAGTTTTCGGGTGGCCAAGGCACATGGCGTCTTCGGATCCTTTGAGAGGAAGACTAGAGTAGATAGAAAATTCAAAGGGGTAAACCCTAAAACCTATAACCGACTCGATCTGTGCCTGGGACCTGCCTATCTCTATATAAAGGCCAGGAGGGCATGACAAGGAGGCTCTCTCTTACAATCTCGCACACCACCGCATACACACCTCCACGCCAGATTGCATCTGTGCACCCTGTAACCTTCGGTTCCACCATAATCAGACCAGACAAGCAGGAGTAGGGTTTTACCTCCGGGGGCCTGAACCTGGGTAAACCTCGTGTCCCCTTGTTGCTTGTTTGCTAACCGTTCCGCGATCTCCAGCATCCCCTTCTTCTCCAAAACCCAAGTCCATAACAATGGGCATTGATGAGATTAAACCTCGTCACTTGGGGCAGCTTCGTTTATTTTCTAAACTCGGCTTTGACGGCCTCCCTTTGCATGCTTGGGAACCGGAGGCCCTCAAGAAGGTCGTCAGTAGCCTTGGTGGCGAGCTGGTGGAGATTGTGCCACCAAGCGACAGATGGATCATCGAGTTAAAGGCATGGCTGAAAGATCCAGACACCGTTCCTAAGATGTACAATGTCGAGATTACAAGCAGGGCAAGAGGACAGCTTTGCTGGAAGCACCTGGTGATCATCCACCTCCAGGAGGTTCTGGATCCAGTACATGGCATTCAGGACCCCGAGGAGGCAGCCAGAAAGCGTCCTCGTCGCCTGCGTGTTGGCCTGGAAGGATCGATGGCACATGACCACCACCGTTCCGTGACGGAATGCACGGTTTGGTGGGGGGACCGGGCATGGAAAGGCTGGTGATTCTGATTTCCCTCGAGTGAAGACAGAGGTTTAGTGACTCTGAAAGATTGCTGACTTGAGATTCGAGCATGTAATACGCCTTATGTAATAGTTTGAACTGCTGTAGTATGTGTGGCTACTGAATTTGTAATGTGTGGCTAGTTAATTTGTAGTATGTGTGTCTAATGATTTGTAGTTTGTGTGGCTAATGATTTCGTAGTATGTGTGACAAATGATTTGTAGTTTGTGTGGCTAATGAATTTGTCGTATGTATGGCTAATGAATTTGTGTGAATAACCAAGGTTAGCTTCCTGAAAAGAGGGTGGGCTAGCAATGATCAATGTCACCATTGCTAGGAAAATGCTGCTGGTGAGCGATCCAAAAGGCACGAAATGCTGCTGGTTTGTATGCCTTGACAATTTTTACATATATTTGTTCGAGCTGGTGCATGATTCTGTTTGGAACTTGCATGAATAAGTCACCCAAGATCAGTTCATAAAATGTTGTCTGAATCTTGTCTAACTCGGATAAGTATGACAGTAAACTGAATTCAACCGTCGGTAGTAATTGAATAAATAGATACATCTTGATAGTATTTGGTTACTTCCGAACTAGTTCCATACTACAGTATGGGATAACTGCACAAAAGGAGGCTATTGCCTCTACAAAAGGCATTCTACAGAGTTAGTCTATGAACTTAATTGTTCTACACTGAAGAAACTGCAGATCTCCACCATAAAAGTTGGCTAGCCAATTGCCTAGAGAGGACGTAAGTTCAGCGATCGTTTAACCACAACTGATCTTTTTCCTTCCCACCAAACTTCAAGAGATCTGCAATGTTCATGCACTAGTTGACGCGCTTGAACCAACCCCGATTCAGTACGAACAACCGCGCCGCCGCAACGATTTCTTTGAAGGTGAACTCCGAATTCTCGTGGCAGCGATCGTAGGTCCCTGTGAGGCAGGATTATAGCATTGGACCTGCTGAACTCAGAACTAAGCTTAGCAAAAAGTTTAACATTCTTATTCCTTACCATAGAGTCTTTGATGGGAAGGAGATGACTCTAGACTTCATTCAAGGCAAGTGGACTGACAATTTTCACATGTTGTACAGTTTCAAAGCGGAGGTAGAGAAGACATCACCTGGTAGTGTTGTTGACTTTGATTATGAGGTTGTACAGGCCATACTTGGCAACAGATGCAACTTCTTTAACAGGGACAGCTTGCTACCGCTTGTGCTATGGACACGCATAATTGGATTTTCCCCATAGCCTATGCTATTCTTGAGGGTGAATCGACAGAAAGCTGGACATCGTTCATGCAGAGACTACGTGCAGTAATTTGTCACCCTGAAGGCTTGGTGATACACAATGGTGCATGCAAGGGACTTCATGATGATGTTGATGTTGTGTTTCCTGGTGTTGAGCATTATAAATGCATGCGACACCTTGCTACCAGCTTCACGAAGAAGTTCAAAGGAAAGACCTTTGAAGAAAACTTGTGGCGATAAGCATACACGTACACCCCAAACACGCATGCTACTTACATGCAGAACTTGTATATCGTGCCGAAGCTGAAAGAATACCTCGAAGAACATCATAACAAGTTATGGGACAGAAGTGAGTTTGGTGAGTTAAGAAAAGTGGATTTTGTTTGCAATAATCTGACAGAAAGGTTCAATGCTAAGATTAGGAGCATGAAGTCATTTGCAATTGTTATTTTGTTAGATGCAATAAGACAATGTATAATGGTGTAGATAGATTTTAGGCAGTGAATTTGTGCGAGAAAATTTGTAGGCCATAAAATAATTCTAAAGGTGGTTTTATTACTGAATGCAAGAACCAGGGAAATGAGCACGATAAAGACGAGGATGGTCAGAAGTTCCAATACATTTGCTGAGGTTTATGCACAAGACAAGCACGGAACTGAACGGAGGTTTACTGTAGACATTGGTAATAAGACTTGTTCATGCAGGAAGTGGCAGGTTACTGGTCTGCCATGCCACCATGCACTACACTTCATCTTAAAGCTGGGAGGTGGAGGTGCTGAAATAGAGAACTATGTTGATAACTATTTATCCATGGACAAGTTTGCTGCAACTTATGCATAAAACATACCACCTATTGCTGATGAAAATGATTGGGAGATAGTCGATTCAGGGTTCAAACTCGAACCACCAGTTCTTAGGAGGCCACCAGGGAGGCCTAGAAAGGAAAGGACTAAAGCCTTCACCGCAAAAGGTTCAAGACTAGGAGCAAGGAAGCGGAAGTGCACACGGTGTGGAGGGTTGGGCCATATCAAGAGGCTATGCAAAAGCCCAGTTCCACGTAATTTCGGAGATGCTGACCTTGTCCCCATTCACATCACAAAGGCACAAGATGATGCTTCTCATGCAGAACTAGAGGAAGCGCAGCGAGATGACGTGGAGGAAGTGCTGCATGTGAAGGAAAACAGTGATGCACATGTGGAGGAAATCGTTGGTAAGCAGCAATTGGTTGAGGACGTGATCGTGCCAGCGGGGATAGGGGGCGAAAAGAAACAAAAGGGTAAGCGGGAGTGGAAGGGAAACGATAATAATGGAGTTGAGTTTGAATATGAAGAAGTTGCTAGGGTGATTGAGGATGTTGTTGAGGATCTTTTGCCTAACTACAGGAGAAACAATAAATCCCTGTCAATTTCACCTCTTTACGATTCTCCGGAAAAAAGGTAAGCTTGAAACTAGTTTTACTTAGTATTTTGATCATTTTTGTTGCAGTCCTCATCAACTGTTGTTTAGTGCAGCACGGGATTGAACAGTAATAAGAGGAGCAGAGAGAAGGTGGCATAGTAACGTTGTTTCTTGAATTTTCATTGAAATTTATTTATATCTGGTACTCTTAACGAGTATGTGATGTGTGGTGTCGACCTGATTCTAGGTCGTTAGATAGTACATTAATTTTTAAACTGATTATCCATAAACAATAATCATGGATTTGTAATAATTCAACGCCCAAAATTATGGTCGTGCCATGGAGTTAGTGAGGCTCTTGTTGGACCCACATGTCATCCTCTCATTAGAAGAAACATGTGTATGATGGATTTCAAAGTGAGCGATTCAGCAATACAGACACTCCAAAATTATGACGCGTGTCTCCTCCTCTGACGAACTCCAAAATTATGACTGTGCCATCAAGTTCTGGGAATAGAGACAGCGTACCGTCCCATCAGCCTTGCCTCGTCTTTGTCAGCGACGTCGCATCGGCTACGTTGATGCTCTAATAGGAAAAAAGCTTTGGCAAGAAAAAAGGATAAGAAAATAGTCTTCATAAGTAGGTTTTTTATTCCAGTAGAGGGGCCTACCGGTGTGTCTAAATGATGGAGCATACTTGGTTTTGCTAGACTCGTGTCTAAGATTTTCTTTAGACTCAACCAACGCTGTACAAGAAAAGAGCTTTGAAAAGAAGAAAAGAATAGGAAATAAGCCCTTTTAAATAGGTATTTTATTCTAATAGTGGGGCCAATCAGTGTGTCTAAACACTATAGAATATTTCCCTCTGTTAGACTTGTGTCTAAGATTTTTGCTAGACTCAAACAACGCTGTACACGCTCTTACAACTTGGCCATTCTATCCGAAGAGGTCATTAAAGCTACCGTACATAGATTAAATTTAGGCTGAAGTGCCCCTAATCGACTATACCGCTCTCGCTGTGTTCGTCATGCACCATGTCCTCCGCGTCGTCGTCCACCTCTTCCGAGTCTGAATCGATGAGGACGAGCCCGGCGATGTTCCTATTCATGAGTGCTGCAGGTGGAGGGCGTACGCCCAGGCACTGCCCATAAGCGATGCCTCCCTTAGGAGTTCTGCAGATCCGGATGGATCTCCGGACGGTGATCTCTACAAAGCCAAAGCAACGCCTCCCCCTCCTTCTTGAAGCACCTTGGCTAGTACGCGTTGGTGCGCACGTATCGCTCCATTGCCCTCTTCCGCTCCGGCAGCTGGTGGCGACGCTTCTCGATCTGCCTCGATTGCGCGATGCCACGCAGGAGCGGCGTCAGGGGCACCCCGACTGATGGGGATATGCCTACCGGGGTATGCCCAGCAGGACGTTTCCGACTGGCCCAGGAACTGGCGAGTGGGCCTGCAAGATGGCGACTGGATCAAGGCCCGGTGTGGATCCAAGCGACTGGAAGCTGAAGGCCCAGGCGAGTAGATAGGCCCAGTCGGGTTAGGTTAAACGATTGCCGAAGTCTTAACTGATTCGGTGTAGAGATATGTAAACCCTAGGGGAGGTAAGTCTATATAAACCTCCCTACAGGGCGTGTAGAGATACGTTCCATCATACACCCAAGCGACTTGCCGCCTAGCCGCCGAGCTCGCCCATTGTACCACCATCATAATACAATCTAGCAGGAGTAGGTCTTTACCCTCCGGGGGGCCGAACCTGGGTAAACACTTGTGTCTCCGCCCTCATCTCGCACCGCAGATGGCTGGCCACCCTTGCCCCTCATTCTACTACTCGCTGCCGATTGCAGCATCTGCCGTGACCATTCCCATGACAGTGGCGCCAACCGTGGGGCCTGGCCGGTCTGGCCGGTGTTCTACGGCGAGATCCAATCTGCCCATCAACGAGACGGTCGCCACCGGCCGCATGATAGCGATCGGCGAGATGCTCCAGATCTTGCCGAGCAGCTACGTCCCGGCGGCGCGACCCGTCACGCACAACATGATCCTGCCGGTTGGCACGATCAGCCTCTTCGTCGGCCTCACCGACGTCATCGTCTCGGAGGATTCGGCTCGCATCCGCGAGTCGCCTCCACGCGATCGACTCTCCGAGAGCCAGGTCCGCACGATCCATCGCCTCGCCTCCGAGTACAACTCGGCCCACAGCAACATGGCCGAAAACTCCGCGGCCGCGGAAGACGCGGCCCTCAACGACGACGCCGACTCGGCGACCCCGGCATCACTCGTCGGATCCATCACCGCGGCTTCACCTGCGGGCTCCATCACCCAGGTCTCCAACGTGGGAGACTTCGAGGATCCCTCCATCCTTGGGATCTTCGACTTCGACTCCGGGTCGGTGAATTCCGCCGACCTCCGCGACGGGACCGGTCGCCACGCCGCGACCTACATGGCGACCGGCACCGATCCGCCGGAGGATCCCTTCGCCACCCCGATCCCTCCTAACGCCACGGCAACGGAGGTCGAGGAACTCCGCCTGAAGCTGGCGGAGGCAGTTCGCAAGGAACAAGCCGAGCGCGAAAAATTTCGCCTCGAGCAAGTGACGGCGTAGGAGCTGTCGCGCTACCACTAGCAGCGAATCAGGTCGCGCCTGAACCCCACCGTCCAGGGGCGCGCCCTGAACTTCGATGACAAAAACGACCCGGCCCACGCGGCTGAGCGCGCGGTATGCGAGAACGCGCCACCAGGAGGAAGCGCCCGGCCCCCGCCAGGGTCGACGGCGATGGGCGCCCCACCTCCACCCAACCGCACACCCCCCCAGGGATCAGTCGTGGATAGTAGTCTCCTCACGGGAGCGAGACGCGAACAGCCTCCCACTGTTCTCCACCCCGATGGACAACCTCATGGCGGGCCGAGCAGTGGCTGACAACATCACGGCCACCGGCGACGGCGCCCTACAGATCCAGTACGTCCGGGCCCTACTCGCGAAGGCCGTCGAGCAGCAAAACGCAGGCGCCGACTCGCAAGGTCGGGTGTACTCACGTTCTTCGGGAAGCAGAGCGGCCTCAAGCGGCCGCCCACTGGCGGCAAACACCCTCAACTGCCGCCACCAGAGCCACAGCAGCTCCAACACCGACCCGCGAACGCGGCACTCTCCACCAACGACCCCAGACCAGCGAACAACTTCGTCGCCGCCAAAGTTCAACCCATCGACGCCCGCACCCACATCATCAACAACCAAAGTGGGCGCGCACGCCAGCCCGACGACCTGCAACACACCCTAGTCAATCGCCGCGACGGCAAGCCGATGGGGTCGCTAAGTCGAATCGGTCCCAGGTGCTTCGGACCGATGATCCGAGGCGAGAAGTACCCGCCGAACTTCAAGGCGCCGAAGGAGATAGAAAAGTACGACCCTTCGTACGACCCCTCCGTGTGGCTCGATACATACCTCATGGCAATGGGGATCGCAGGCCACACCGACCTGCTAGCCGCCCGTTACCTCCCCCTGATGATGGAGGGGACGTGCAGGCAGTGGATCAACACCCTCCCCCAGGACAGCATCGACTCCTGGGAGGAGATGCGCGACGCCTTCGTCAGGCACTTCGAATGCTCCTACACCCGTGCCACCACCATCGAGGACCTGGAGCGATGCGTCCAGGGACCCCGCGAGTCGACCCGCAACTAGGTCCAGCGGTGGCAGGAACTATGGTACAACGCGGTCGGCATCCACCCGGACACCGCGATCCATTGCTTCAAGACCTCGTGCCGCTACGAGCCCTTGGTCGCCAAGCTCAAGCGACATTCTCGCACACTCGACAACATACCGGACCTCCTCGAAATCGCCAAACGGTACGCGGAGGAAGACCCAAACCAGGAAACCGACGACGAGTCAGGAGGCCAACGCCACACGAGCGGCAACGACAATGGACGGCGGTCCGACCTATGCTACAGAAACACTCGCCTCACTGGCAAGCGCCGCAGTGACGGGCGAGTTGAGTTCGTCGCCAACGCCGGGCACGCGCAACGCGAGCCCAAGAGCTTCCGCCGCGACGGAGGACAACGCCGCGACGGCGGCAACTACAAGGCCAAGCCAAGGTTCGACCCCGCGGCCCTCCTTAACCAACCTTGTGCGTTTCACAACAGGGAAGGGAAACCCGCAACGCACACAACCGCCGACTGCCACACCCTCAGGGAGATCGAGAAGGCACGGCGAGCACGGGAGGACCCCAACAACAACCCGCCAAACGGCGGAAAGTTCGGCAACGTGGCCGGCTCTCTCCATACCTTCATAGGCTTCAACACGAAGCGCGAGAAGAAGGTCATCACCCGTGCCGTCGCCGTCAACGCGGTGGCCTAGGTGGACGTTCCCCAGTTCCTCAACTGGTGAGAGCAGCCCATCACCTGGAGCCGCCAGGACCACTCGCCGCACATCGAGTACCCAGGCCGAGTCGCCCTGGTGGTCAAGCCAAAGGTGGGCGACTACTGGCTCCCCAAGACACTGATGGACGGCGGCAGCTCCATCAACATCTTGTACCTGGACACCTTCAGGCGGCTGCGGCTCCCGCAGTCGATGATCGAAACAACCCACACCACGTTCCACGGCATCGTCCCCGGTCGGAAGGCGTACCCGATCGGCAAGGTCACGCTGCCAGTCACCTTCGGCACACCAGCAAACTTCCGCACCGAGCGGATTGTCTTCGAGCTGGTACCCTTCGACAGCCCCTACCATTGCTTCCTGGGGCGCCAGGCGTTCGCCAAGTTCATGGCAGCGCCACACTATGCGTACAACTCGATGAAGCTCCCCGGGCCGTGTGGCGCCATCACCATCAACGGCGACCCCGACATGGCCGCCGAGTGCGAGGCCAAAGGAGCCGAACTCGCCGATGCCGTCATCGCGGCAAAGACCAACCACGCCGATGAGCTCTCCAAGTACGCGAGCGGGGTCAACAACAACGACCCCGCCATACTCAAGAAGCCCAACTCGGAGGGCGCAAACACCTCAGCCTTCGAGGCAACAACGCACACCCGCACCGTCGAGCTGGTCCCAGACGACTCCAGCCAGACGGTGACGATCGGGACGGGCATGAGCCCAGCCTAGGAAGGCGCGCTCATCGAGTTCCTCCGTGAGAACAGGGATATCTTCGCATGGAAGCCCTCTGACATGCCTGGTGTTCCTAGGGAGCTCGCTGAGCACAAACTAAACGCCGACCCCAAAGTGCGACCCGTCAAGCAGTCGCTGCGGCCCTTCAATGAAGAGCGCCGCCGAGCTATCGCCGAGGAAGTACAACGTCTACTCGCTGCATCCTTCATCCGGCCAATTAAATACTCCAAGTGGCTGGCAAACCTAGTCTTGGTCGAGAAGAAGAACGGGACCTGGAGGATGTGTATCGACTACACAAACTTGAACAGCGCCTGCCCGAAGGAGCAGTTCGTCCTCCCGCGGATCGACCAAATAATCGACTCCACCGCGGGCTCGGAGTCGCTATGTTTCCTCGACGCCTACTCCGGATACAACCAGATCAAAATGGCTGTCGAGGACGAGGAGAAGACGGCGTTCATCACGCCATTCGGAGCCTTCTGCTACACCGCCATGACCTTCGTCCTGAAGAACGCCGGGGCGACCTACCAGCGGTGCATGCAAGAGTGCCTCGCGAGCCAAGTTGGCCGCAACATCCACGTCTACATCGATGACGTGGTCGTAAAATCCGCTCGCCAGGGTGATCTACTCGCCGACCTGGCGGAAACATTCGCCAACTTGCGAAAATACAAGATCAAGCTTAACCCAGGCAAATGCACCTTCGGTGTACCAGCAGGACAACTACGCGGGTACGTCGTCTCCAAGCGAGGGATCGAGGCGAATCCCACCAAGATCGACACGATCGCCCGACTCGGCAAACCCGAGTGCATGCGCGACGTCCAGAAGCTGGCCGGGCGAGTAGCGGCTCTCAGTCGCTTCATCCCCCGCCTGGGCAAAAAGGCGATGCCCCTATACCGTCTGATGCGCAAGAACCCCACCTTCCAGTGGGACAAGGAGGCGGACGACGCGCTCCGCGACCTCAAGAAGGTGCTACTCGCCGCACCGGTACTCGTTGCCCCCGCCGACAAAGAACCCATGCTGGTCTACGTCGCGGCTTCCGAGCGCGTCGTCAGCGCCGTCATGGTCGTCGAACGGCCGGAGGAAGGAAAGGAGCGCATAGTACATCGACCGGTGTACTACATCAGCGAGGTCCTCACCGAGTCGCGCCAGCGATACCCGCAGTACCAGAAACTGGTATACGCGGTCTTTAGAGCACAGCGGCGCCGCCGCACTACTTCCAGGAGCACCCAATCACGGTCGTCTCCTCAGCACCGTTGCAGGACATCATCCGCAACCGCGAGGCAACCGGGCGAGTCGCCAAGTGGGCCGTCGAGATCGGCGTCCACAACATCAAATACGAGCCACGAAAAGCGATCAAGTCGCAGGCTCTAGCGGACTTCATCGCCGACTGGGAAGAGGCCCAGCAGCCAGAAAAGCTGCCATACCTCCATTACTAGAGCCTGCACTTTGACGGCTCCAAGAATGCGGACGGCGTAGGAGCAGGGATCGTGCTGACTTCACCGAAGGGCGACAAGCTCCGCTACGTCCTCTGCCTCGACTTCACCCCCTGCACCAACAACATGGCCGAGTACGAGGCACTACTCCACGGCATGCGAGCTGCCAAGGAGATGAACGTCAATCGCCTACGCTGCTACGGAGACTCCGACCTTGTCGCTGGGCAAGTCGCTGGCACCTGCGACGTTGTCTCCCCCACCATGGCGGCATACCGCCAAGCAGTGGACAAGCTGGGCGGACACGTCGCAGGCTACTCCGTCGAGTGGATTGATAGGCGGAAGAACGAGGAGGCCGACGCACTCTATCGCATTGGGTCGGCTCGACTCGCACCACCCGTCGGCGTCTTCCTCGACACGATCACCAAGCCATCGGTCTCTCCCCCAAGGGAGATCGACATCGGAGTCCCGCTGCAGCCAGAGGCGGCCCTGGTCGCACTCATCGCCGAGCCAGACGACTGGACCAGGCCCTACATCGCCTACCTGGAGGCTGGCACCTTGCCGGCAGACGAGACGGATGCCCGGATGATTGCACGCCGATGCAAATCCTTCACCATCATCGACGGCGAGCTCCACAGGCGCGGCGTGACCGGCGTGTTCCAACGTTGCGTCCAACCCGCCGAGGGACGCAAGATCCTCCACGACATCCACTCCGGCGACTGCGGCCACCACGCCAGTGCCCGCTCTCTGGTCGCCAAGGCTATGCGACACGGCTTCTACTGGCCCACCGCACATGTCGATGCCGTCGACATCGTCCAACGGTGCGTCGGGTGCCAGAAGTACGCCAACCAGACACACGTGCCGAGCTCAGCACTCAAGACAATCCCCATCACCTGGCCATTCGCCGTGTGGGGTATGGATATGGTAGGCCCCTTCAAAAAGGCCCCCTCCGGCTACACCCACCTCCTGGTCGCGGTCGACAAATTCACAAAGTGGGTGGAGGCCAAGCCAGTCCGGAAAAGCGACGGGAATACCGCTACCAAGTTCTTACGCGAGCTCATATATCGCTACGGGTTCCCAAATAGCATCATCACGGACAACGGCACCAACTTCGCCAAAGGAGCCATGGCCGAGTTCTGCGAGGAACACCACATCCAGCTCGACCTGGCGTCAGTCGCCCACCCGGAGTCCAACGGCCAAGCTGAACGGGCCAACCAGAGCATCCTCCACGGCCTGAAGCCGTGGCTCCAGGTACCACTCGAGCGCACCGCCGGGTGCTGGGTCGAGGAGCTACCCTCTGTTATCTGGGTCATCCGCACCTCAGTCAACAGGTCGACATGATTCACCCCCTTCTTTATGGTGTACGGTGCCGAGGTAGTCATGCCCACCGACCTCGAGCACGCTCGCCAAGGGTTGTCCACTACACGGAGGCTGCGAACGAACTCGCACGACAGGATGGAGTCGATCAACTCGATGAGGCACGCGACCTAGCCCGCTCGCGCACCGCTATCTACCAACAAGGACTCCGCCGCTACCACAGCCGGCGGGTGAAAACTCGCACCTTCCAGGAAGGCGACCTGGTGCTGAGCCTCATCCAGGATAAGAAGGGCATGGACAAGCTATCCCCCCCATGGGAGGGACCATTCGCCATCGGGCGAGTACTTGGCAACGACACCTACTACCTCATCGACGTCCGCGGGGACGGCAAACTCGACGTCAAGTGACCATGGAATGTAAACCTCCTACGGAAGTTCTACTCCTAGAACCCCATATATGTATCCTCCAGTCGCTATGAAATAAAAATATTGGCTACCGCAAATCGCGTCTACTCTCCATGTCTTGTGCCACTCGCACTCGTAATAACAGCGTCAAGCTAACTGCATAAGTCAACCTCTGGTACAGCGACCGACATGGCCAAGTAATGCGTTACAAGGGCACTGGGGTACCCCAGGCCTTGTAACGTCCATGAAAAACGCCCAACCGGAGCCCCATTGGAGTTGCCTTGCTCGACTGGCTCAACGAGCCAAGACGACTGCCTTCGCTTCTCACAGCGACCATGATCCTCCGCATCCTCGACATAGCGACTTGAACGGCTAAGTACCACGCTCGGGGACTGACGACCAGTTCAGCGCGAGCAGCTAGGGAAAACGCCAAGTATGAGAGCATGCCCTGGACTCGCCATGCGACTGACCCAACGGGCCAGGCAGGAGTGATGCGCTCAAACTAACGCACCAAGTCCTCACCCACCCTCGAGTCGCGCCTAGAACAACCAAGTACCACGCTCGGGGACTCGGCCACCCGACCTCGTTCGTGCAAGGGAAAACGATGAAGTATAGAGCACTCATGGGAGTCGCCTCGCGACTGGCTTTCCGAGTTCGGGCGAGTCGACCACAATAACAAAATATTCAAAACCGCAAACACATAACACACGAGGTAAACCCCATAAAAAGGGCGGACGCGCTCGGGGACTCGCTCAACCCACAATCAAAAAACACACGACAATTTACAAAAAAAACACGATATATCATTCATAGCATGTTGCAATCGTCTCAAAATACATAGTATGCCCACCGGCAGAACTGCTACTAACGCCCCAAGGCAAACTAGTTTACTCCGCAGGCTTCGACGACGAATCGCCAGCACCCTTGCGATTGCGGATGAAGGGAGTGTACGGGTTCGACGGATACGTCGTCATCTCACCCGCCATCGCCGCACGAAAGGGCTGCTCGACCATGAAGTCCCGGTGCTGCAGCTCGGGGTCGTTGGGTGCGACGACCGTCTCCTGGTAAGGAAGAAGGTCGCCCATTGCCCAGAAGCGCTCGGAGTACACCGCGGCGCGGGCCGTCAACTTTAGCACCTCGGAGATCTCCACCGCGCCAGTCGACGACGGGTAGCCACTCATCACGTCGTCCAGGTCGAAGTCCTCTGGGAAGTGAGCAAGCCCAAGGCTAAGCGCCGTCGCCGCTCCGCGCCGGAACGCTGATCGCGTCATGAACTCGACGACCGACGGTGCCTTCTCCAAGTACCGCCACACCTCGACGAGGTTGTTGGGAATTACTTCCGTGGGCGACATCTCCTGAAGGTATGCCCGTATGCACGTCGCCGACAGCGTCGCCGAATCAACCAGCGTGGCTACACACTGCCGTGCGTCGAATGAGATCGCCTCTTCCGTGCTATCAAGGATCCGACCTGCGGACAAAAGATGACAGTGAGTACATCAAACAATACACAACGCATATGCAACAGGCAGAAGCAAGCACACTTACCAATCAAGGGGCGGGAGAGATCCGTGATGAAGCTCTGAAGAGAAGTATAGTCGTCCTGAAGCCCAGCAACAAGGGCGGCTGTAACAGCGGCTTTGGCTCGTCCATCCGCCGAACTCGCTTCCTCCTTCGCTTCCTTCAGTTCGCGTTCGAGGTCGGCGATCCGATTCTCAGCCGAGCCCAACGCCGATTGAGCTGCTGCCGACTCACTCGCTGGGACGAGTCCCTGGCGGGCCTCTTCTGCCTTCGTAGTGATCGCCTGGAGCTCCTTGTTCGCCTCTTGGACGGTGGCCAGCTCCTCCTCCATGCGACGCTTCGCGGCAAGCCGATCAGCCAACTCATGCTGCAAGCCCTGCACACAAACACAGAAGAATCAACAACAGCGAAATCCTAAGTGCCCACCCGCTGAAATTCAGCGAGTGCGCACTCGGGGACTAGCAATCAAGAAATCCTAATTGCCCACCCGCTGAAATTCAGCGAGTGCGCACTCGGGGACTGGCAATCAAAAAACCCTAAAGTACCCACCCGCTGAAATTCAGAGAGTGCGCACTAGGGGACTGACAATCAAAAATCCTAAGTTCCCACCCGCTAAAATTCAGCGAGTGCGCACTCGGGGACTGGAAGCGAAAAAATAAAACAAGACGCTAAAAGAATCAGACCGCTGCAATACACCAGCCTGATCCTCGGGGATTGGACATACCTGGATGGCTGCGCCAAGCATGCCATGAAGTTGTATCGCATCCACGTACGCGAGAAGGGCTGGCGTGTGCCCGCGACGCTGCTCGACCTCCGTATCAGCGACCCCAGGCGCACGGCTCGAGGGCGAGGTACCACTTGCTGTACCCGCTTTGGCCTTGAAGCGCGGGAACGTCGCAATGGAGGCACTGGCACCCAAGGAGGCCGGCTCGGCCGCCCCAGGAAAAGGATCACCCTCCTTGGTCGGCAAGGCTGCCTCCGCTACGGGTTCACTCGGCGTGATCGCCGTATCGTCAGACACCGTGACGACTTTGTCGCCTCTGGCCTTCTTGGCGCTATCCGCGGGGACGACAACCTCGTCCGCCTTCCTCTTCCGGGAGGAATCTTCCTCGCTGACGACGGGTGACACCTTGGCCACGGTCGGATGGCCTATATTTTTAGCTCTGGTCCTACAAGTTAATCGTGTGAGCAAAATAATCCGAATACAATGAAAGACGAAAGTAGGTGAGCAAAACTCACTTGGCGACTGGAATGAAGCGTAGCCCCGTGCGGTTGCCGGCCGGCTTCTCTAGTTCGGGCCCCAGTCGGCGACTGAGGCCCATCTCCAAGACGTCCCGTTCCCAAGACACGGTTGGCTTGTTCATTGTCGAGGCCGCGACAGGAGCCTCCGAGACATCTTCAGCGGGAGCTTCCATGCGAGGTGAAGCCGCCGCGACCGGAGCGGCCCCTAGCCCAAAGACTAGGGCGAATGGCGGAGGCATCGAGTCCAGTGGCACCTCGCTCAGGACAGTGGCCGTGTCCAGCGCAGCTACCATCGACGGCGCCTCGTCCTTGGCCAGGCTGCTGTTGTCGGAGATGCTCGCCGAGTGCGGCGGGGATGCCGGTCTCATCGGCTTCGTCTTCTTCTTTGGAGGGGCCTTAACCTCCTTCTCCTTCTTCTTCTTCTTCTTCTTCTTCTTCTTCTTCTTCTTCTTTGATGGAGTGGCCTCGCGACGCGAGGTGTGCTCGGGGAGCTCGTCGTCATCATCGTCATGACGCTCGAGGCTTCTGCTAGCCTCAAGCTCGCGTTGCCGCTGCCCGCGCGTTTTCCGGACTAGCGGGGCGACCTCTTCTTCGGATTCGTCGTCGTCGCCACTCTCGTCGCTCTCGACGCCTCCCCTCGCTGGAGGCGATTCACCCACCTCCCGGACGGACGAACTCGAATTCTCGTCGTCCGCGGGCGGGAGCCACCCTTCAACTACTTGAAATAGATGCAATAGGCATAAACAACATCAGTATGACCGTGACTGCATTTAACTGCGACTGCAAATGACGAAAGGATGACTTACCGTTGGGGCTGGATGCTTCGCGGTGTAGGGGGTGACCCCGGCCTTCGCGTCGAGGTACGTCGCCTGGGTGATCTTCTTCAACGCCAGGAGGTAATCCTCGAGCTGCCACTCGTCGAGGCAGGACTTCGTCGAGTCCTCCTGGCCCGCGTACTCATACATATAGTGGTCGCGGCGGGCCAGTGGGACGAGCCGCCGCCCGAGCCAACAGTTGTACAGGTTGATGGGCAGGAGACCCCGCTTCTTCAGGCCGCGAATGGTCTGAAGCATTTCGTCCACGACCATTCGCTGGTCTGTTGGAAGTTTGCCGACTTGAAGCTGGCGTGGTTCGGGCCGGTCGGCGGAGTATCTTGGGATCGCCACCTCGCCGTCTGGAGTCGCCTCGGTGACGTAGAACCAAGAGTTCTTCCATTGGCTTGCTACCTTGGTGGGTAGCATCAGATCGAAGAAAGAAGCCTTCGATTTCAGCTGGAACGTCAGGCCGCCCGCGGCGAGCATTGGGCCACCCGCTTCCTCGCGACTGATCCGCCCGTGGAATAGATCTTGTGACAGGGGGAAGTAGGGCCTGCAGCCCAGATAGCACTCGCAGAATGCCACGAAAATGGCGAGATGCTCGATGCTGTGCGGGCCCAGGTCCGACAGTTGGATCCCGTAGAAGGCGCAGAAGCGCCGGAAGAAGAGAAATGTTGGGAATCCCAGCCCCCGCTCTAGGTGGCTGGTGAAGCAGATGAACTCTCCCTCGCGCGGGTTCGGGGTCACCTCTCCGGCCGCGGGGATGCGCCACCTTCCGGCGCGCAGGATCCCGGCCCTCCTCGAAGGACGTCAGTTGCGCCCTCGTACACTTAGATCTACCCCAAGGCTCTGTGGAGGGGGCCATTGGCGGAAGGATTCGTGGGGGGTCGGGAGATTTTGGGTCGGCTGAATCACGATGCGGAGGAAGGCGAAAGTGCGCGCAATCGGAGGAAATGACGAGGAGGTGGTTCTCCGATCGCCTGCCATTCCCCTTATATAGCGGTTGTTACCCGCCAAATCAGGGAGCCGTTACTACGCGGTGATTACGCTAAAAGTTACCGTTGGATTACCCCAACGGCTAGTTTGACCACGTTTAATGGTCCAACTTCAGCCACTCGACTCGCCGACCCGATCACTACGAAAGTGACTGAGTATTTCGCCGACTCGACTCGCCAAAGCTGCGATCAGAATGACTAGTTTCCTCCTTTATTCAGGAGCCCGTCGACGATTCGACTGGATGTCTGATTTAAAGCCGTATACTCCGACTTCTAGCAACCACCTGTGCCCAATCGACGACGGCCTCGGGGACTACTGATGGGGATATGCCTACCGGGGTATGCCTAGCAGGACGTTTCCGACTGGCCCAGGAACTGGCGAGTGGGCCTGCAAGACGGCGACTGGATCAAGGCCCGGTATGGATCCAAGCGACTGGAAGCTGAAGGCCCAGGCGAGTAGATAGGCCCAGTCGGGTTAGGTTAAACGATTGCCGAAGTCTTAACTGATTCGGTTGAGATATGTAAACCCTAGGGGAGGTAAGTCTATATAAACCTCCCTACAGGGCGTGTAGAGATACGTTCCATCATACACCCAAGCGACTCGCCGCCTAGCCGCCGAGCTCGCCCATTGTACCACCATCATAATACAATCTAGCAGGAGTAGGTCTTTACCCTCCGGGGGGGCGAACCTGGGTAAACCCTTGTGTCTCCGCCCTCATCTCGCACCGCAGATGGCTGGCCGCCCTTGCCCCTCGTTCTACTACTCGCTGCCGATTGCAGCATCTGCCGTGACCATTCCCACGACACCGACGTAGCTGAGCTCGTAGCCGGCCGGTAGCCTCGCTAGAGGAAACACGAGTATGTCATAGTGGGTCAACGAATCGGCCTTGTGCAAGTTGAGACGGGGCCTCTCCATGGTGAGGCGTCGTTTCTTCAGGTAGGATTTGACGCTTGTGCTGACGCGAGTTGTAGGGAACAAACTGTTGGAGATATGCCCAAGAGGCAATAATAAAGTGGTTATTATCATATCTTCATGCTTATGATAAATGTTTACATACCATGCTATAATTGTATTAACCGGAAACATTAATACTTGTGTGATTTGTAAACATAAAAGAGTCCCTAGTAAAGCCTCTTGTTAAACTAGCTTGTTGGTTAATATATGATCATGGTTTCCTGATCATGAACATAGAGATGTTATTAACAACAGGGTCATATCATTAGGAGAATGATGTGATGGACATACTCCTATAGTTAAGCGCAGCATAAAGATCAAGTCATTTAATATAGTTCATTTGCTATAAGCTTTCTGATACATAGTAACCTAATTCCTTCGACCATGAGATCATGTTAATCACCATCACCGGAAGGATGCTTTGATGACATCAAACACCACACCGTAACTGGGTGGCTATAAAGGTGGCATTGAGTGTTTGGAAAGTATGGGTTGAGGCACATGGATCAAGAGTGGGATTTGTCCATCCATATTATGGATAGATATACTCTGGGCCCTCTCGGTGGAATGTCATCCAATTAGCTTGCAAGCATATGACTGGCTCACAAGGGATCACATATCACGGGAACGAGAAAATAGTACTTATCGGTAACGAGGTTGAACTAGGTATGCAGAGATACCGATGATCAAAACCTCGGATAAGTAAACTATCGTGAGACAAACTGAAATTGGTATCGTATGTAAGTGGTTCATTCGATCACAAAGTAATCGTAGAAATATGTGGGAGCCATATGAATTTATAGATTCCTCTATTGGTTATTGATCGGAGAAGTGTCTTGATCATGTCCGCATAATTCACGAACCATAGGGAGACACACTTAAGGATTCAATATTGTTGAGTAGTTATGGAATGATGAGTAAGAGACCGAATGTTGTTCGGAGTTTTGGATGGGATCCGGGATATCACGAGGAGATCTGAAATGGTACGGAGAATGAGATTCATACAAGGAAAGTCCTGTTTCGGAGTTCGGGAATGATTCCGGTGTTTTTCACCAGGAATGTTCAAGAAGGGTCCGGAAGGTCCGGCAATTCGGAGGGGAAGGGTACATGAATGTGTCATGACAGTATGGAATGGTTGAATCATGTACTAGGTCAAGGAGACCGAGTTGGGGGAGGACTCCCTCCTCCCAACCGGCCACCCTCCACCTATATAAGGAGGGGTAGGGCGCCCCCTACCCCTCACACCTAAAACCCTAGCTCCTAGCGCCACCACCTGCTGCTGCCGCCGCCTAGGGCCTCCTCCCAAGTCGCCGACTAGGGTTTCCTCAAACCCTAGCCGCCGGCTACACCCCTCCACTTGGTTCTTCTAAACCCTAGATCACCAAGGCACATCTCTTGCTCCACCATACTCGCTTCGGCTTAAGGCGAAGCCCTACGAGATATCCCCTCTACTTCCGACACCACGCCGTCGTGCTGCCGGAATCGCGAGGAGAGTGCTACAACATCCGCTGCCTCCTGGAACAAGGGAGAGGAAGGTCTGCATCGAGTACCTAACGTGTGACCGACTGCGGAAGCGTTGCCGGAACGCAGCGCTGGAAGGATCGTCTACGCGATCTTGAGATCGGCAAGTGTACGACTACATCACCCACGAGAATCTGCTCTCGTTAACCGCTTTGGAATCTTCGAGGGTGAGTTCTTCTATCGACTCGTTTCTACAATCTTGTAGATAGATCTTGGATTTTTTGTGTGCATGCGGTAGAAAATTTATGTTTTGCATGCTACGAACCCCTACAGTGGTATCAGAGCCGTGTCTATATGTAGATCTGTTGCACGAGTAGAACACAATGGTCATTGTGGGCGTTGATGCTTTTGTTGTCGATTGCTTCTTGTGTACTTTGCATCTTGCGGGATGGTGGGATGAAGCGGCCTGGGCTAACCTTACATGACATCGTTCATGAGACTTGCTCCACGCTTGACATGCAACTTGTATTGCATAAGTGGCTTTGCGGGTGCCTGTTTCTCCCAACATAGTTAAGATTCAATTTACAACGGGTGATTGACAATACTAGTATCAACGTTGTGGTTCTTGTTTGTAAGTTAGAACGACTCTTATTGAAAGCCCCAAACCACGTAAAACATGCAAAGAAAATTAGAGGCGTCTAACTTTGTTTCGCAGGGGTGTGCTGTGATGTGGTATGGCCATGATTGTGATTATATATGATGTATGCAATGTTCCTTATTGTAAGTTGGCAACTGGCAGGAGCCATATGGTTGTATTTTAAATTACGTTAAGACCTTCATGTCTATTCAAAGAAGTTGTAATAGTTGACGCTAGTGGACGACAACCATGAAGCGGCGCCATTGACCTTGACGCCACACCGGTGATGATGAAGATCATGTTCGTGCTTGAAGATGGAGATCGGAAGGATAAGAAGAAAGTCCATGTCATATCACATATTATGAATTGCATGTGATGTTAATCCTTTTATGCATCTTGTATTGCTTAGTTCACGACGATAGCATTATAAGATGATCCCTCAAGCACACAATTTCAAGTTTTAAAGTGTTCATCCTTAGTAAGCACCGTTGCTAAAGCTCGTTGTTTCGAAGCATCACGTGATGATCGGGTGTGTTAGATTCTGCGAGGGTATACAACGTGAGCAAGACAGATTTGCTCATGCGGAAGCTAAGGTTTGATCTTGACGAGCCTAGCATGTACATACATGGTCTCGGAACACGGATCACCAAAAGGTAAAGCATGAGTCATATAGTAGATATGATGAACATGTTGATTGTTCGCCATTGAAGCTACATCAACCCTCGTGATGATCGGTTTGATGTGGTGGATTTGGTTCGTGTGATCACTAAAACAATGTGAGGGATATTGTTTTGAGTGGGAGTTCAACAACAATATGATTAAAAGTTGAACACTATTTATCATAAATTAAATCAAAGTAAATTTGCATAGTTGTTGTAGTCATTGGCATCCATTTACCACCTTGCGCTTAGTTATAATTGAGATGATAGAACTATAGAATTCTGGTTAGTTACTTTACGAACTAGTAGCGTATTGTTTTGAAGTGTTGATCAAAGGTTTAAAAGTCCCATTGAAAACTTTCAGTAAGTTTCGATTACTCCGTGAAGTTTAATAGTTGGTATTAAATCAAGAGTAACAATTCCAGTGTTAGTATATAAGTATCATGTTTATCTCCATGATTCTTGATATTCGAAAGATAGTTTCAATATCAAGGTAATCTAGGAGTTGAAAGAGTTGTTTCAGAAACCATGATGTGTGGAAGATATTATGATATCTGAAACTATGTTTTGGTTGCAACATGATAGAGTATAATATGGCAAAAGTCATGTTCTCATATTTAATGAGAATTTGCAAAAGATTGGAGACACTAGTTGTCCTATTCCTCAAAAAGGTTTTGGAGAGCAACATTATACTCGCAATTCACCGTTATAAGCTAACAGTAGCTTGATCATGGATAATTCCATGATAAGGGTGAATATTTGATGTTGGTAAAATGTTTACTACACCAAGAGATTACTAAAGAAAGGAATTTGAAAGAACACCAAACATTTGATGATGGTGATCTACTTCAAAGTGAAAGTCCAAAGACATTGGTATTTTGCTATACATGCTTTGGACTATGTGTCATGTATATGGCTCCACTATTGATGTTGATAGATTCTTTCAAACAGAAAAGGAAATACTGAAAGAGAATCTCATAAATATATGGCAGAAAAGAAAAGACTAGAATTGTTCAGCTTAAGTATATAGATGATATACATGTTATGGCTATATTATTTGCTTATTAAACAATGTGCTTCTTAAGTATTTGATACTGAATTTGTTGGTGTGAATCGTCATACGAAACAACACAATTCATGAACTACAATAGCCTAAGTAACTAGCAAAAGAATATGTGATGATGTTCATCGAGAACAAATAAAGGGTTATTGTGTTGCTTGTTAAACATCCAAGCTTTCCTTCAAGATTTGTTTTATCAAGTATTATGAGAACAAAAGGGTTGTTCAAATAATTGCCGTAATCCATAAAAGATGGATGATTCACAAATATCGTTGGCGAAATCACATCCGTAAAACTAGTGCTAAAAATGTCAAAAGACAAATTGATTGAAAGATCACTTACGAAGTGACATCGCCGTTTAAATTATATTGGAAATAAAACATGAAGAAACTCCATGTGGATGGAATTTTGGAGTCTCTTTGATTTTTGATCAAATGATGCTTGTGAAACTTTCCTAGAGATAATTAAAACTTTGTTCATAGGCCAAAAGGGAACGAATGACTGGCTTATTGGAACTTGTACATATTGTTGTATGAACTCCATTATGTGTAGTCAAGAGAGATGGATTTCAAATTCATATGCTTTCTCCGAAAATTTGAGTGAATATATGAATATTTACTTAATAAGGATGAAGTATGAAACATTTGAAAAGTTCAAAGATTTTCAAGATGAAGTGAAAAATCATTGTAACAAGAATATAAATAGTTTATGATAAGATCATAAAGGAAGATATTTGAGTTACAAGTTTAGCATAAAACACCTAAGATTTAAGGAATCGTTCCGTGGATTTACATTTCCTGAAACACCATAAGAGTGTGGAGCGTTCGAGATATGTAATTAAACCTTGTTTGACATGGTAAGATAAAAGGTGTAATTCATAAAACTACCATTATATTTTAAAGATTAAAAGCTTGAGAGACTACCGTTTTTCCACCAAAAAGAGATCCATCATAATCCGTTGAATTGACACCATATAAAGTTATGGTTTGGGATAGAACCCAAGTTGTCCTTTCTTAAAAATTGGTATGCTATGCGTAAGAAAGATGTTTGCAACCAAAATCGGATGAACATATCTTTGTATGTTATTTTGAATAATCGTTGAGTATTCCTCCATAACACCAAAGACAAAAATGTTTGTCGCTTAGAACGTCAAGTTTCTTTGAGAAAGAAACTTTCCGTGAAAAGTTAAGTGGGAGGACAATAGAATTTTGATAAGGTTAAAAGAACCTTAGCTATATGTGCAAAGTTGCGCAGCGCCGAAAAGTGTTCCGGAGGCAGCAACAATGCTCATGGCTTACGTGCCTCAAAGGTTGTGGTCACGGAGATCTAAATTCCTATTGAAACAAATAGGTCGGGTAAACAATCAAATACCAAGATTTGTGAGTTAAATCATTATTTGACAATAATGATCCGACTACATGCAAAGAAGCTATGATGGGCCCTAACTCCGTCAAATGGCTTGAAGCCATAAAATCCGTGATAGTTCCATATACGAGAGATCAAGCTTTGAACTTGAAAGACCCTCTGGAAAGGTACAAGACCTTACAGTCATATTTGGATCTATAAAGAAATAGACATGGATGTTTCACATCTATGAAATTATCGACATATCGGGAAATAGTTCACGACAATGTTCAAAGAATTGACTATGACAAGATCTGATCTTTCATTAAGCGATATTTAGTCTAGACGGATTAATATAGCAACCACGACATATAATTTTGTTATTATTTGAATAAACAAAACAAGTTCTTCTAATAGAATGGTTACCTAGGACGTGTGCATGACACAGTCCAAAGGGTTTTGTTAATTCAAAGGATGCTAAAAACATATGAAAACTTCAATGGTTGAAGTAAGCATCGCAGAGTTGGAATCTGCACTATGATGAAACTGTTAAAATAGTTTAATTTCATCGGAGACGATGAAGATGCTTGCATTTGCAAGAAATTAAGTGGGAGCGCTAAGACATGTTTATAATACATTATGTGGAAGACATATTGTTGATTGGAAATGATGTATCTTTTATTAACACATATTAAGAATTTCATCCCGATGAAAGACTTAGGCAAAAACCCAAATATTTGGCATCAATAGACGCTAATATGGTTATGCCGAAAGTACATAGATGATGTATTGAATGAGTTCAATATAGAAACTACAAGAAAGGTTCTTGTCGCACAGAAAGGATTGAATGAGTTCAATATTGATGATATATTCAAGTGTATTGACACTTGGTAAGTGAAACAAAGATTCAAGTATAGATTGATACTTGATGTATGAAATCATAAAGAGTATTTATATCAATCATATTGTGATATGTACAAATCCAGATATGTCCTATGCTCTAAATGTTATGAGCATATACCAGAATGATTCATAAGATAATCATTGGACGATAGTAAGGATATTCTTATGATCTTTTGGAAGAACTAAGAGTATATTATTTTGTAGAAGTGGCAAATAGATGGTTAGTTCATTGTAAAAGTACTACATTGATACTAGTTTTGTCACAAAGTACAAATTAAGTTTATCTCAATCTAAACTAAGGGTGGCACAATATAATGGAAAGTAAGTTCCATAATGGATTTGGATGAGTTCCAAAGTTAAGACATTGTGACAGATACTACAACAAAAGGCTAAGTATATAACCGCTATTATAGCAGCAAAAGAGGGCATTTGTGTCAAGTAGTTGTTATCAATCTAGGTGTGGTTCACAGCAGGGATAATACTATGAAGATATATTGTAGGACAATATTATCAACATGTTTTAACCCCAAAGAACTAAAGGTCTCACCAAAGGAACAAATTTAAACAAAGCCATCTCATTAGAGAATGAGTGATGTGTAAAGACACAAAGACATGCAATTACACATGGACCTGGAAGTGTCAGATCCGGATATCAGTTGACCACTAGCAATCGTGTACATACAACACCAGAAAGCCATAGGCGTTGAATACACAAAGGTTTGCAACTAGATTATTGACTCTAGTGCAAGTGGGAGACTGTTGGAGATATGCCCAAGAGGCAATAATAAAGTGGTCATTATCATGTCTTCATGCTTATGATAAATGTTTACATCCCATGCTATAATTGTATTAACCGGAAACATTAATACTTGTGTGATTTGTAAACATAAAAGAGTCCCTAGTAAAGCCTCTTGTTAAACTAGCTTGTTGGTTAATATATGATCATGGTTTCCTGATCATGAAAATAGAGATGTTATTAAGAACAGGGTCATATCATTAGGAGAATGATGTGATGGACATACTCCTATAGTTAAGCGTAGCATAAAGATCAAGTCATTTAATAAAGTTCATTTGCTATAAGATTTCTGATACATAGTAACCTAATTTCTTCGACCATGAGAGCATGTTAATCACCATCACCGGAAGGATGCTTTGATGACATCAAACACCACACCGTAACTGGGTGGCTATAAAGGTGGCATTCAGTGTTTGGAAAGTATGGGTTGAGGCACATGGATCAAGAGTGGGATTTGTCCATCCATATGACAGATAGATATACTCTGGGCCCTCTCGGTGGAATGTCATCCAATTAGCTTGCAAGCATTGACTGGCTCACAAGGGATCACATATCACGGGAACGAGAAAAGAGTACTTATCGGTAACAAGGTTGAACTAGGTATGCAGAGATACCGACGATTAAAACCTCGGATAAGTAAACTACTGTGAGACAAAGGGAAATTGGTATCGTATGTAAGTGGTTCATTCGATCGCAAAGTAATCGTAGAAATATGTGGGAGCCATATGAATTTCTAGATTCTTCTATTGGTTATTGATCGGAGAAGTGTCTCGATCATGTCCGCATAATTCACGAACCGTAGGGAGACAGACTTAAGGATTCGATATTGTTGAGTAGTTATGGAATGATGAGTAAGAGACCGAATGTTGTTCGTAGTATCGGATGGGATCCGGGATATCACGAGGAGATCCGAAATGGTCTGGAGAATGAGATTCATATAAGGAAAGTCCTGTTTCGGAGTTCGGGAATGATTCCGGTGTTTTTCACCAGGAATGTTCTAGAAGGGTCCGGAAGGTCCGGCACTCCGGAGGGGAAGGGTACATGAATGTGTCATGACAATATGGAATGGTTGCATCATGTACTAGGTCACTTGGCTGGGCAAAATAAAGGGAGAAATCAAATCCTAGTTTGAAAGTCAAACGCCAATTTGAAAAAGTCAAACGGCAAGTTTGCTTGGTGGAGGGAGAGTAGGAAACCTACTTGGGGAGGAGTTCCCCTCCCTCCACCCGCCGGCCAAGGAGGCCGAGTTGGGGGAGGACTCCCTCCTCCCAACCGGCCACCCTCCACCTATATAAGGAGGGGTAGGGCGCCCCCTACCTCTCACACCTAAAACCCTAGCTCCTGGCGCCACCACCTGCTGCTGTCGCTGCCTAGGGCCTCCTCCCAAGTCGCCGACTAGGGTTTCCCCAAACCCTAGCCGCCGGCTACACCCCTCCCCTTGGTGCTTCTAACCCTAGATCGCCAAGGGACCTCTCTTGCTCCACCATACTCGCTCTGGCTTAAGGCAAAGCCCTGCAAGATCTCCCCTCTACTTCTGACACCACGCCGTCGTGCTGTCGGAATCGCGAGGAGAGTGCTACAACCTCCGCTGCCTGCTGGAACAAGGGAGAGGAAGGTCTTCATCGAGTACCGAACGTGTGACCGACTGCGGAAGCGCTGCCGGAACGCAGCGCCGGAAGGATCATCTACGCGATCTTGAGATCGGCAAGTGTACGACTACAGCACCCACGAGAATCTACTCTCGTTAACCGCTTTGGAATCTTCGAGGGTGAGTTCTTCTATCGACTCGTTTCTACAATCTAGTAGATAGATCTTGGATTTTTTGTGTGCATGCGGTTGAAAATTTATGTTTTCCATGCTACGAACCCCTACACAAACGGGGTTTGAGCTTCGGCCACACGGTCGCGTTTATAAAGTCAAGGAGGTAGGCCAACTGGTGGTTGCTAGGGCCAAAAGGGACATATAAATTCCTACTCGCGGATCGCTATTGCAAAGGACGATCCTTATCATCCATTCTCCCCAATCCAATGGAGCCTAACAATTGGGACGCAAAGTCAACATGGCCCCATGGGGGGCTTCTAGAAGGCCCTAATCTTGCACCTCCTTTGGGAAAACGCCAGTTTTCTGGGTTTAGGAAATGGGAAGTCAAGATTTCTCCAAAGCACCACGAAATCTCTAGGTGCAGAATTCGCTTGCAATGCCGAGAGGGATCTAGTTGCCGGGTTTAGGCTCAATCCATGGAGTGGTTCCATGTTCTGGGCAGTGAGGGGGGGAATCTAGGGTTGGAAGCCATGTTAACTCACACTCGATAGACATCTTGGTGGTGCCTTGGGTGCCAAATGACTTGGTATGCCCTGCATATGATTTTATGAGGACAGTGGGTCACATGCAAGGGCTCCAGGAGCCGTTTTCACATTTTTTTTATTTTTTTTAGATTTTGTTTTGTGCTACCCAAAAAAAGGCGAAACCCGCCGGCGGCCGCAGCAACGCGACGGTCTGTGCAATCTTGGACCCTGGCATGCATCCAACCTAGGTACCCCATGGGGCACCACAAACCATTTTTTCCTGAAAATTGAGAGTGTATTATAGGGTACATAGAGTTAGAAACCACATTTACCGGACCGTAACTCAAAACAAATACAGTATATGCTTGCACCATGATATAAATACCCACCTCCCGGGAATGGCGATGCACCAAGGTTTAGCATGTGGAGAAATTTCCTCGGGCCCATGGGCGCGCCCTAATCTTGCACCTCCTTTGGGAAAACACTTGTTTTTTGGGTTCAGGAAATGGAAAGTCGAGATTTCTCCAAAGCGCCATGAAATCTCTAGTTGGAGAAGTCACTTGTGATGCCGAGAGGGAGCTAGGTGCCGGGTCTGGGCTCAATCCATGGAGTGGTTCCATGTCCTGGGCAGTGAGGGGGGAATCTAGGGTTGGAAGCCATGTTAACTCACACTCGATAGACATCCTGGTGGTGCATTGGGTGCCAAATGACTTGGTATGCCCTGCCTATGATTTTATGAGGGAAGTGGGTCACATGCAAGGTATCCAGGAGCCGTTTTCACATTTTTTTATTTTTTTAGATTTTGTTTTGTGCTGCCCAAAAAACGGCAAAACCCGCTGGCGGTCGAGGCAATGCGACGGTCTGTGCAATCTTGGACCCAGGCTTGCATCCAGCCTAGGTACCCCATGGGGCACCCCAAAACATTTTCCCTGAAAATTAAGAGTGTCTTATAGGGTACATATAGTTAGAAACCTCATTTATCGGGCCGTAACTCAAAAAAAATACAGTATATGCTTGCACCATGAGATAAATACCCACCTCTCGAGACTGGCCATGCACCATGGTGTAGCATATGTGGAAATTTCCTCGGGCCCATGGGCGCACCCTAATGTTTCACCTCCTTGGGAAAACGCCGGTTTTTCGGGTTCAGGAAATGGAAAGTCGAGATTTCTCCAAAGCACCACGAAATCTCTAGTTGGAGAAGTCGCTTGCGATGCCGAGAGGGAGCTAGGTGCCGGGTTTGGGCTCAATCCATGGAGTGGTTCCATGTTCTGGGAAGCGAGGGGGGAATATAGGGTTGGAAGCCATGTTAACTCGCACTCGATAGACATCCTGGTGGTGCCTTGGGTGCCAAATGACCTGGTATGCCCTGCCCTATAATTTTATGAGGGCAGTGGGTCACATGAAAGGGCTCTAGGAGCCGTTTTCACCTTTTTATATATTTTTTATATTTTGTTTGGTGCTGCCCAAAAAAAGGCGAAACCCGCCGGCGACCGCAACAACGCGGCGGTTGTTGTAGTCTTGGACCCAGGCATGCATCTAGCCTAGGTATCCCATGGGGCACCCCAAAGTATTTTTCCCTGAAAATTAATAGTGTTTTATAGGATACATACAGTTAGAAACCGCATTTACTAGGCCGTAACTCAAAAAAATACAGTATATGCTTGCACCACGAGATAAATACCCACCTCCCGGGAATGGCCATGCACCATGGTGTAGCATGCGTGGAAATTGCCTCGGGCTCATGGGAGCGCCCTAATCTTGCACCTCCTTTGGGAAAAAGCCCGGTTTTTCGGGTTCAGGAAATGGAAAGTCGAGATTTCTCCAAAGCACCACGAAATCTCTAGTTGGAGAAGTCGCTTGCGATGTAGAGAGGGATCTAGGTGCTGGTTTTGGGCTCAGTCCATGGAGTGGTTCCATGTTCTAGGCGGCGAGGGGGGAATCTAGGGTTGGAAGCCACGTTAAATCACACTCGATAGACATCCTGGTGTTGCCTTGGGTGCCAAATGACCTGGTATGCCCTGCCTATGATTTCATGAGTGAAGTGGGACACATGCAAGGGAACCAGGAGCCGTTTTCATGTTTTATTTATTTATTTTTCAGATTTTTTTTGGTGTTGTCCAAAAAAACGGCGAAACTGACCGGTGACCGCGGCAACGCAACGGACGGTGCAATCTTGGACCCAGTCATGCATCCAGCCTAGGTACCCCATGGGGCACCCGAAACCATTTTTCCCTGAAAATTAAGAGTGTCTTATATGGTACATACACTTAGAAATTTCATTTACCGGGCCGTAACTCAAAAAAATATACTATATGCTTGCACCACCAGATAAATACCCACCTCCGGGAATGGCCATGCACCATGGTTTACAATGCATGGAAATTGCTTCGGGCCCATGGGCTTGCCCTAAACTTGCACCTCCTTTGGGAAAACGCCTGTTTTTTAGGTTCAGGTAATGGAAACTCGAGATATCTCCAAAGCACCATGAAATCTCTAGTTGGAGAAGTCGCTTGCGATGCCGAGAGGGATCTAGGTGCCGGGTTTGGGCTCAATCCATGGAGTGGTTCCATGTCCTGGGCAGTGAGGGGGGAATCTAGGGTTGGAAGCCATGTTAAGTCACACTCGATAGACATCCTGGTGGTGCCTTGGGTGCCAAATGACTTGATATGCCCTGCCTATGAATTTATGGGGGAAGTGGGTCACATGCAAGGGATCCAGGAGCCGTTTTCACATTTTTATTTTATTTTATTAGATTTTGTTTGGTGCTTCCCAAAAAATGGCGAAACCCGCTGGCAACCGCAGCAACACGACGGTCGGTGCAATCTTGGACCCAGGCATGCATCCAGCCTAGGTACCCCTGGGGCACCGCAGACCGTTTTTCCCGGAAAATTGAGAGTGTCTTATAGGTTACATACAGTTAGAAACCGCATTTACCGGGCCGTAACTAAAAAATACAGTATATGCTTGGACCACGAGATAAATACCCATCTCCCGAGAATTGCCATGCACCATGGTGTAGCATGTGTGGAAACTGCCTCGGGTCTACGGGCGCACCCTAATCTTGCAGCTCCTTTGGGAAAATGTCGGTTTTTAGGGTTCAGAAAATGCAAAGTCGAGATTTCTCCAAAGCACCACGAAATCTCTAGTTGGAGAAGTCGCTTGCGATGCCGAGAGGGAGCTAGGTGCCGGGTTTGGGCTCAATCCATGGAGTGGTTCCATGTTCTGGGCGGCGAGGGGGGATCTAGGGTTGGAAGCCATGCTAACTCACACTCGATAAACATCCTGGTGGTGCCTTGGGTGCCAAATGACCTGGTATGCCCTGCCTATGATTTTATGAGGGTAGTGGGTCACATGGAAGGGCTCAAGGAGCCTTTTCACGTTGTTTTTTATTTTTTAGATTTTGTTTGGTGCTGCCCAAAAAAAAGGCGAAACCCTTCGGTTGTCGCGGCAACGAGACGGTCGGTGCAATCTTGGACCTAGGCATGCATCCAGCCTAGGTACCCCATGGGGCACCCCCAAACCAGTTTCCCTGAAAATTGAGAGTGTATTATAGGGGACATATAGTTAGAAACCGCATTTACCGGGACGTAATAAAAAATATAGTATATGCTTGTACCAAGGGATAAATACCCACCTCCCTGTAATGGCCATGCACCATGGTGTAGCATGCGTGGAAATTTCCTCAGACCCATGGGCGTTCCTTCATCTTGCACCTCCTTTGGAAAAACGTCAGTTTTTTAGGTTTAGGAAATGGGAAGTCGATATTTCTCCAAAGCACCACGACATCTCTACTTGTAGAAGTCGCTTGCGATGCCAAGAGGGAGCTAGGTGCCGGGTTTGGATCAATCCATAGAGAGGTTCCATGTTCTGGGCAGCGAGGAGGGGAGGAATCTAGGGTTGGAAGCCATATTAACTCACACTCGATAGACATCCTGGTGGTGCCTTGGGTGCCAAATGACCTGGTATGCCCTGCCTATGATTTTATGAGGGTTGTGGGACACATGCAAGGGCTCCATGAGTCGTTTTCACGTTTTTTTTGTTTTTTTAGATTTCGTTTGGTGCTGCCCAAAAAAAGGCGAAACCCGCCGGCGGCCGCGGCAACGCGACGGTCGGTGTAATATTGGACCCAGGCATGCATCCAGCCTAGGTACCCCATGGGGCACCCCAAACCATTTTTCCCTGAAAATTGAAAGCGTCTTATAGGGTACATACAGTTAGAAACCGCATTTACCGGGCCATAACTCAAAAAAATACAGTATATGCTTGCACCACGAGATAAATACCCACCTCCCGGGAATGTCCATGCGCCATGGTGTAGCATGCGTGGAAATTGCCTCGGGCCCATGGGCGTTCCTTAATCTTGCACCTCCTTTGGAAAAACGTTAGTTTTTTAGGATTAGGAAATGGAAAGTCGATATTTCTCCAAAGCACCATGAAATCTCTACTTGTAGAAGTCACTTGTGATGCCAAGAGGGAGCTAGGTGCCGGGTTTGCGATCAATCCATAGAGAGGTTCCATGTTCTGGGCAGCGAGGAGGGGAGGAATCTAGGGTTGGAAGCCATGTTAACTAACACTCGATAGACATCCTGGTGGTGCCTTGGGTGCCAAATGACCTGGTATGCCCTGCCTATGATTTTATGAGGGCTGTGGGACACATGCAAGGGCTCCATGAGTCGTTTTCACGTTTTTTTATTTTTTAGATTTTGTTTGGTGCTGCCAAAAAAACGGCGAAACCCGCCGGCAACCGCGGCAACGCGACGGTTGGTGCAATCTTGGACCCATGCATGCATCCAGCCTAGGTACCCCATGGGGCACCCCAAACCATTTTCCCTAAAAATTGAGAGTGGCTTATAGGGTACATACAGTTAGAAACCGCATTTACCGGGCCGTAACTCAAAAAACAATACAGTATATGCTTGCACCACGAGATAAATACCCACCTCCCGGGAATGTCCATGCACCATGGCGTAGCATGCGTGGAAATTGCCTCGGGCCCATGGGCGCGCCCTAATCTTGCACCTCCTTTAGGAAAACGCCAGTTTTTCAGGTTCAGGAAATGGAAAGTCAAGATTTCTCTAGAGCACCACGAAATCTCTAGTTGGAGAAGTAGATTGTGATGCCGAGAGGGAGCTAGGTGTCGGGTTTAGGCTCAATCCATGGAGTGGTCCCATGTTATGGCCAGCGAGGGGGGATATAGGGTTTGAAGCCATGTTAAATCACACTCGATAGACATCCTGGTGGTGCCTTGGGTGCCAAATGACCTGGTATGTCCTGCATATGATTTTATGATGGCAGTGGGTCGCATGCAAGGGCTCCAGGAGCCATTTTCATGTTTTTTTAGATTTCGTTTGGTGCTGCCCAAAAAAATGGCGAAACCCGCCGGCGACCGCGGCAACGCGATGGTCGGTGTAATATTGGACCCAGGCATGCATCCAGCCTAGGTACCCCATGGGGCACCCCAAACCATTTTCCCTGAAAATTGAAAGCGTCTTATAGGGTACATACAGTTAGAAACCACATTTACCGGGCCATAACTCAAAAGAATACAGTATATGCTTGCACCACGAGATAAATACCCACCTCCTGGTAATGGCCATGCAACATGATGTAGCATGTGTGGAATTTGCCTCAGGCCCATGGGCGTGCCCTAATCTTGCACCTCCTTTGGACAATGCCGATTTTTAAGGTTCATGAAATGGAAAGTCGAGATTTCTCTAGAGCACCATGAAATATCTAGTTGGAGAAGTCGCTTGCGATGCTGAGAGGGAGCTAGGTGCCGTGTTTTGGCTGAATCGATGGAGTGGTTCCATGTTGTTGGCAGCGAGGGGGAATCTAGGGTTGGAAGCAATGTTAACTCAGATTTGCCCTCTATGCTAGTCACGAATACTCAGAAAATCCCTTACTGTAGCTCACGCAGAAACCAACATGCCCTGGTTGGTCAGACAGTTGTCACGTGGATCGTGTCAGCCAACCGTTGATCCTCTTTGATCTAACGGCCACACAAAATTGTTAGGAACATCCCAGTATTATTACACACGACATGGTAGTTACAACAATTACAATGCAAGACATGGTAGTTAAATATGTAATACCAATACTAACAACAGAACATTACTCGTCCTCGTCCTCGTCGGTGGCGGCGGCGGTGTCCTCCGATGACTCGTCGGCATTCCCTCCTCGTATATACGCGCCCTCTCCTCATCAGAGTCCTCCTCCTCGTAGTCCCACAGATCGACATCACTCTCCTCCACTTCTGCCTCCAACTGCTCCATGAATGCCTCCTCGTTGCCCTAGTCGGAGTCATCCTCGTCACTGGCTTCTCTATTCCTCCTGCCCTTCTTCATGGTGGTTTCGCATGCTTTCCTCCAGCGCTCCTCTGTCATGGATGCTGCTTGGCGTTCCTCTGTCTCTATCGGTGCAACGCGCTTCATGGGTGCGGAGGGTATTATAAGCTTCGACATCGTTGTGTCCTCGAGCGCCGATGTCGATGCATACAGGCGCGGTTGGACACGTCGTAGTGCCTCAGATGCCTGCCGGTGGGCACGAACGATGTCGTGATGGTCAGCCACCGGCAAGGATCTGCAACTGTCATGACACGGTTGATGACCCACAAGTATAGGGGGTGTATCGTAGTACTTTCTATAAATAGGAGTGTCGATCCCAACGAGGAGCAGAAGGTGCTGAATAGTGGTATGGAGCAGGAAATCCCTGTGAATACTTAACAAACGGATTTTTAGTGGTTTTCTGACAAGGCAACAAAACAAGGAGCAAGTAACAAATGTAACGAACAAACGGAGCAAGTGGCCCAATCCTTTCTTAGCAAACTACAAGCCGGTGGAAATACTTATAAGGACTAAACGTTCTCGAGGACACATGGGAATTCTGTCAAGTGCTTTCGCTTCAAATAGCTAAGTACTCTTCTTTGGTGTTCGTAAGTGTTGTGTGGGTGAACCTGTGCTAACATACTGCCCTTCCTAGGACTAATACATACTTGTGATTAAACCCCCTACAAACATCCGTAACTATAGGAAAGTAATTAAGATATAAATCTAACCACAGCCTTAAACTCTAAGATCCTACGCTCCCTTATGCAAAGGTGTCCTAACGGGGGTTCAGGTTTCTGTCACTCAGGCAACCCCACAATTAGTATCCAAATACACAATGCATTCCCTAGTCCCATAAATGGTGAAGTGTCATGTAGTCGATGTTCACATGACACCACTAGAAGAATAGCACCACAATTTAAATACTAAACCATTGAATAATAACTCATCACAGATTCACTACTAACAACATGACTTCTCCCATGTCCTCAAGGACACAATGAACTACTCACAAGACATCATATGGATCAATATCAAAGATGATATGGTAATGGATAACAATCTGAACATAAAAAATAATCCAATGGTTCCACTCACAAGCATCAACTACAATAGTAATCAACACCGGGAAAGTTTCCCCTAATGAACTAAGCAATATCCAACACAATTGTTACAGCGGGACGGAGTGGTGATGATGGTGCTAGTGGAGATGATGGTGTGGATGATGATGATGCTGATCCCGATGAAGCCTAGCTTGATGATGGTGTTGATGGTGACGGTCTCCCCTCTCCGGGAAGGAATTTCCCCGGTAGAAATCTGTCTGCCGGAGAGATCTTTCTCTCTCGATGTTTTCCGCCCCCAGAGGCGGCGGAAATCTATCTATGGTTGCTCCCCAAGGCTTAGGGTTTCGTAGGGAAGATATAGGCGAAGGGGAGAGTCGGAGGACGAGCAGGTGGGCCAGACCCACCCCAGGCGCGGCCTCTAGTGGGCCCGTGCCTAGGGCGGTTCGGGCCCCGTGCAGCCCCCCTTCGCTCCTCCTTCTGGCTCCAGTCATCCTCCGGTAAAATAATATATTTCCATGTTTTTCTGGTATTTGTATGATCTTCGCTAAATTGCACCGAAACGCCTTCTTTTCCATCAGAATCCAGACTCCGGCAGTCCATCCTCCAAGAATCATCCAACATGCATAAACAGATGAAAAGCCATAAGTAATACCTCATAATAAGACACATATCAATGAATAGAGGTGAATTATGATATAGAATTGTGATGCAAATTGGGCGTATCAACTCCCCCAATCTTAGACTTTGCTTGTCCCCAAGCGAATACTGATATCAGTAAACATGTCCATGGGTTTATGGAGTTAAGTGTCGATAAAAGAATACGAACAAGAAGCATCATACTTACCATTGCACAACTCATAGAAGAAAACAACTCACCATTATATAACTTAGCTTGTAACCAAGAACATCAGTCACAATAGAGATGCATAAAGATAAATCATAATTGGAATTGGCAAACTTGTTCTTGGTCAGAGAACACCTGGCAAACAGTTTCACAACAAGCCTTTCTTGTAGAATTTTCAAAACAGGAGCACTCTTTGCTCAAAAAGGTTTTTCACAAGTGAAGGCTTTCAATGTAATACTCAATAGATAAGAGTTTTGTGCAAACAAGGAAGATAAAGAACATGAATGAATACATCACCGTATGAATGCTTGAAACACAACAACTCAAATGCTTCCTGGAGATAGAGAGGAAGTGGGTTTACTGACTTAGGTTGAAAGTGGAAGAAAGGTCCCTTCTTAGAGGGAAGCAGGGATTACAAGTCATAAAGAGCTTCCAAAAGATTATGGTACTTACTAGCTTTGAGCCCTCATTGCCCCTATCATAAGCATCTTGAGATGGTTAAGGTTAACATGAACAAATATGGAGTATATGCTTGGCGAAATATAAGGTGGCAATCTCATGTCCCTTGAATATGAGGGCCACTCCTCATGGATACTCAACTTAGGGCCCAGGCAAGTTCTTGTCACTGTAAGTATCTGCATATCATTGAGAACCGCCAACAGGGTACCCCTTGCACATGGTACAGGAGATTTCCTATAACCAAAATGACAAGGCAAGCAAACAGTGAGCCTCTCAGCAATCTTTTTATTTACTATGTGAATAGCTTTTTATCGAGGATGCTTCATAGATAGCTCACTATGGTGATGCTGCAAGTTTCCATCATGATTAGGCATGGCTTAGGCTAGCGGCCCAGGCGTTTCTCTAACACGGAATACAAACTTCATGGACTTACAAGTTCCCACTTCACATCGTTAACATCCATAGACAAAAGAGCACGATATCAACGATGTACAGAGTACAAGTGCTATGTTGAAAACGTTACCCGTGACAGCATGGTTCTGCTAATCCCAACATATAGATGCAAGCATATACAACTTTGATGTCCACAATGGTTCAGGTTTATTATGGGCAAGAAATAAAGTGTGCCATCAAGTTCGTGAGAGCTTTACTAACTAGTTTCTCATAACAAAATACTTTTTAATTTGGAAGGTATCTGAAGCTTGAGAATTTGCTTGGAATACCAAAAGCTACTGGGTAGATATGGTGGACACAAGTGGCAATTTTTTTTTGGTTCAAAGGGTTTTGGAAACATGAGAAGTATGCCTTCTCAAAACAGGTTTTTGGCTAGCAAGGCTGGGTAGCAAGCAAGAGAGTGAAAGAAACAAGCAAACATACAAGTAATAAAGCCAAACATGCAATCTTCCTTGAAGACACAAAAGATCTTAAATAAAGAATACTAAGCTTATGAGCCAACAAGAAAGAAAACAAATGATACCAAATACCTGTAAGCCTTTTCTTTCTCTTCTCTTTCAAACCTTAAAATTTGTTGCTACTGACCAGAACTCGGTTTGCCAAAACCAATTTAGATCCACTTGATGCTCCCAAAGTGGTGTCAATACTTAATCAACAAGATCCATCACATAATAGAGATTGCAAACTAAAATAAGAAGTGCAAAAGGTAAAAGATGAGACTTCTCATTAATCTTCCAATAAAGGCACTCACATCAAGGGATACAATAGATAATCAACTAAAGGAGAGATATTTACATATGCAAACCAAACTATAAGATAACTTCTCTACCACAGATATGAATCCACTAAAAAGGTAAAAGATAAATGATAATGGTGGTAATACCGCGGCACTCCCCCAAGCTTGGAACAAGCCAAGGGGATGCCAAACCTGATGACGAATTACTCCATAGGTGGTGGTGGTGTTCTCTTGATAAGCTCTTCAATAAGTTTCCTCAACTCCCCGAACTCAAAAGTGAGAGTTTTTATCAGCTCCGAGTTTTGCTCTATACGGTGCATGATCATGTAAGTCCGAGAATCCCAATTCTTGTTGTTATTTCCCCACTCTTCATCCCTAGCATGATCCTTCGCTTCATTGTTAGAACGACGCATATCCCAACTTGCAGGAAAAATCCCTTTGGGCACATGTTGATATTGATATTCATGTAAAAGTGTATGGAAGGGTCTCATGTTACGTGGAGGAGATGGCTGTGGATTGTAGAAGAGACGTGGAGGTTTCCCTCCTGTAGATATCCATGTTGTCCTCTTAAGCTTGGTAGGTCGTGCCACCAAACCAATGCTTGCGACGGTAGCGCGAGTGTCCGGTTGCTTGTCCTCCTCCATGTAACCTTCATATCCTCCTGGAATCTCCTCCTCCTTGGGGACTTGAGGTTCTTCTTCCTTTGGCTTATTTCCTTTGTCATTGGCAGAGGCCATGGTTCTCTAAACTTGAGAAGATATCCTGACAGAAACAGATCGGAACGAAAACACGACGAGAACACGATGCAAGAACCTCGGGGAACCCGGGGGGTATATATTACGAAGTTTCAATGCATAAGGAAGGTTTTGACACGAAAGCGATGCGGAGACGGAGTTCGAGGGTGGAACACCCCCCTCGGGCGCGGCCAGGCTGGGCCCGCACCTGGGGTGGGTTTGTCCACCCCAGGCTCCATTTCCTCTTCAGTTTCGTCTCGTAAATTCCCTTATGTATTAAAAACATAAAAAATATAAAAAGATTGGAGTCTCACGAACCTTCTGTTTTCACCACTTTTACCTATTCAAAGACGAACTCTGCAGTTTCTGGTGTTTGGTTCTTGATAAATTCTTCTGGAGTCACTATTTGAATGACATCCACTTCTTCATTTTAAGAATCTCCGGGAATATAATGTTTTAGTCTTTGACCATTAACCACTTGTGTTGTGTCATCCTTCAGAGAAGAGATTTTGATGGCACCTGAACGGTACACTTCCTTGATAGCAAAAGGTCCTTCCCATTTGGAGATTAGTTTTCCTGCAAAAAATCTGACACAAGACATATACAAAATAACTTTCTCACCAACATGGAACTCCCCTTTTAGAATCCTCCTATCATGCCATCTTTTTACTTTTTCCTTAAAGATCCTAGCTTTTTCGTAAGCTTCCCCTCTCCACTCATCTATATTACTTAAATCGAGCAGTCTTTTCTCACCGGCAAGTCTAAAATCTTTATTCAACTCTTTCACTGCCCAATAAGCTTTGTGTTCTAATTCTAGAGGCAAGTGACAAGCTTTCCCATAGACCATTTTGAAAGGAGACATCCCCGTAGGATTTTTATAAGCAGTTCTATAAGCCCACAAAGCGTCATTTAGTTTTTTAGCCCAATTTTTCCTAGACCTATTGACAGTCTTCTGCAAGATAGATTTAATTTCCCTATTGGAAAGTTCTACTTGCCCACTAGTTTGGGGGTGATAAGCTGAAGCTATTCTGTGGTTTACATCATACTTAGCGAGAGTTTTTCTAAAACCCCCATGAATAAAATGGGAGCCTCCATCAGTCATGAGATACCTAGGTACACCGAGCCTAGGAAAAATGACATCTTTGAGCATTTTCAAAGAGGTCTTACCATCAACGCTGCTCGTAGGTATGGCTTCTACCCACTTTGTAACATAGTCAACAGCAACAAGAATATGAGTATACCCTTTTGAAGGAGGAAAAGGGCCCATAAAGTCGAATCCCCAACAATCAAAAGGTTCAATAACAAGAGAATAATTCATAGGCATTTCATTGCATCTAGAGATGTTATCTACTCGTTGGCATTCATCACAGGATAAGATAAACTTCCTTGCAATCTTTAAAAAGAGTAGGCCAATAAAATCCAGATTGTAAAACCTTCTGTGCAGCCCTATCCCTAGCATGATGTCCTCCATAAGCACTGCCATGACATTTTCTCAATATCTCTTGTTGTTCAAATTCTGAAACACATCTTCTCATAATTCCATCTATTCCTTCCTTATTTAGGTGTGGGTCATCCCAAAAGTAATGCCTTAGATCATAGAAGAATGTTCTTCTTTGTTGGGCTATACAGGTTGGAGGAAAATACTTGGAAACAATAAAGTTAGCATAATCAGCATACCAAGGATTCTCATGCGGACTTACCCTTATTGCAGCTAACTGCTCATTTGGAAAATTATTATTAACAGGTAAAGGGTCAAAAGAAATGTTTTCCAAACGAGATAAATTATCGGCAACAGGATTATCAGCACCTTTTCTATCCACAATATGCAGATCAAACTCTTGCAAAAGCAACACCTACCTTATAAGCCTAGGTTTAGCGTCCTTCTTTGTCATAAGGTACTTAATAGTTGCATCGTTAGTATGAATAGTAACCTTAGAATCAACAATATAAGGTCTAAACTTATCACAAGCAAAGATTACATCTAAGAACCCTTTTTCGGTATTAGCATAATCCTTTTGAGCAGCATCTAGAGTTTTGCTAGCATAATGAATAACATTCAACTTCTTGTCGACACGTTGTCCAAGGACAACACCTACAGCAAAGTCACTAGCATCGCACATGATTTCAAAAGGTAAACTCCAATCAGGTGGTTGGACTATAGGAGCAGTTGTTAATGCTTTCTTCAAAGTTTCAAAATCTTCCTTACAGTCATCATCAAAAACAAAAGGTACATATTTTTGAAGAAGATTAGTAAGGGGCTTTGAAATTCTGGAGAAATCTTTAATAAATCTCCTATAGAAACTAGCATGACCAAGAATACTATGAATACCTTTGATATCCCTAGGACAAGGCATCTTCTCAATTGCTTCAATTTTGGCTCTGTCAACTTCAATACCTCTTTCAGAGATCTTATGTCCATGAACAATTCCTTCGTTAACCATGAAATGACATTTCTCCCAGTTAAGAACAAGGTTTGTTTCCTCACATCTCTGGAAAATTTTATTAAGGTTGTGCAAACAGTTATCAAAAGAAGTTCCATAGACGGAAAAATCGTCCATGAAAACCTCCACAATTTCTTCACAAAAACCATGAAATATAGCAGACATACATATCTGAAAGGTAACAGGAGCATTACATAAACCAAAAGGCATACGTCTATAAGCATAAGTACCATAAGGACAAGTGAAAGTGGTTTTCTCCTGGTCTTGTGCTTTCATAGCGATTTGAGAAAACCCAGAATAACCATCAAGAAAGCAAAAGTGAGTCTTTTTGGACAGCCTCTCGAGAATTTGATCAATAAAGGTCAAAGGATAATGATCTTTCTTAGTAACTTTATTAATCTCTCTAAAATCAATGCACATTCTATACCCAACCACTACTCTTTGAGGTATAAGCTCATTATCCTCATTAGGCACAACAATTATTCCCCCTTTCATGGGAACACAATGAACAAGGCTAACCCAAGTACTATCAGCAATAGGATAAATAATACCAGCATCAAGGAGTTTTAATACCTCATTTCCTACCACATCCTTCATTTTAGGATTTAGACGGTGTTGGTGCTCAACAACTGGTTTTGCATCAGTCTCTATATTAATAGCATGCTGACATATAGTAGGAGAAATCCCCTTTAAATCATCAAGAGTATAGCCAATAGCTCATCGGTGTTTCTTCAATATCTCCAATAACCTTTCTTCTTTCTTTCCTGAAATTTTAGAACTGATAATGGCAGGATAAATTTTCTTATCATCAAGATAAGCATATTTAAGATCATCGGGTAAGGGTTTTAATTCGAAAACAGGATCTCCTTTAGGTGGTAAAGTGGTACCCAAGTCTTCCACAGGTAGATTATGCTTAAGTAACTCAGGTTGACGAAGGAAATCCTTGCCAATCTCATTTCTTTCCTTCATGAAGGCATCACTTTCATGAGCTTCCATAAATTGCTGCAAGGCATTGTTAGGAGCAAGAGAAATAGCAGAAAGTTGTTCAACCCTGAAGTCCTCATCAGGTAATTCATTTTCATAAGGGGTTTTGGAAAATTTGGAAAAATTAAACTTATATGATTCTCCAGCAAACTTAGTCAAAACTTTTTCCTTCCTATAGTCTATGATAGCCCCACAAGTATTCAAAAAGGGTCTACCAAAGATAATAGGATAGGTTTTACTAGCTTCTTTACCAAGTACTAGAAAATCAGCAGGATATTTAATCTTACCACAAAGAACCTCTCTTACAATACCAATGGGGAAAACTTACTCTCTATTGGCAAGGTGAATAACCACATCAATGTCCTCAAGCTCACCAGAACCAATCTCATGCATAATTTCCCTGTAAAGCTCATAAGGGATAGCACTAGAACTAGCACCAATATCACATAAACCATAATAGCAATGATCACCAATTTTAACAGAGAGCACGGGAACACTAGCTTTTCTATCTTTCTTAGGATGAGAAACAATATTAGTAGCATATTCACAAAAGATAATATACTCATCCTCTATATTTCTAGTGACAAGATCTTTCACAATAGCTACCACATGCTCGATATCTGTAACACCCTCAGAATCGGCCCTATGCAAGTTTTAGCGAAACCCGCCAAACCCGCATAGAAACGATTCAAAGGTGCCCACCAGGCACTTTCGTGCGGGTGGAAAACGAAGTAATAACATTACACAACAGTCCTCGATGGGACCCACAGAACAGATATATATACAACACGACTCCATGAGTCAAGAATACAGATATAATATACAAAGATCCAAATCACCTTGAAAATGATAGAGCGTCCGACTACGGACAAGATGCAAATGGGGCTAAGAGCCCTGAAGAATAACCAATGGCGTCCATAACCCTGCCCAGGCCAAGCCGGAAGGGTAACCCTACTAACGACGTCGATCTCAAAACCTGCTTAAACAAAAGGGGTGCCGACAAAGGGCAAAGGAAAAAGAGGAGCGTCAGTACTGAGGCCAGTACACGGCGATGCAAGAATTCGGCGGTCCTCGCCTACATAGGTATGGTGGACTGAAGCGACAGCAGCAGCATGCACTAAACAACCTATAGAGACTCGATACAACTAGCGGCTATCAGAGAGGGGTGATAAAGACCTATTCGGAACCAACCTGATACTACCACCAAACAAACCCATCCTGGGATTTCCCCTCGAGTCCAAACGAGGAAGTCAACCGAGGAACTCACACAGTTGGCAGTTTTATTTATTCAGTTATCGTTGCAGCAATTACTAGTCAGGTATAGATAATCATCCTGATAAACGAAGCAGTGGGCACTTTTAGTTAACCATTCCGTTATAGTTGCAACACTTACTAATCAGGTACAAATAGCATGAGATATCCCCAAAACCCAGCAGTTGTTGGTACTTTTATTTAGCCATTCCGTTATAGTTGCAATACTTACTAGTCAGATACAATGGTCGCAAGCGACAACTCAAACAAGCAATTGTTGGCAGTTTTATTTAGCCATTCCATTATAGTGAAGCTGATTACTAGTCATTATAAAGTCAAATTTATAGCACTACTTTAGTTATAGTTGTCTATGATCGAGATACTGTGCTCCAAGTCGTCCATTACCGCGGACACGGCTTTCAGAAAGTTTTACCCTGCAGGGGTGCACAAATAGCAACACACACTCGATCAACCTCGGAAAAACCAAATCAAAACCCAACGAGGCCTTCACGACAAAGCAATCACAAGATTCAGAAGTATTTCCGGGGGCCACCCCGTTGAGTACACCCGCAACGAAGCTAGATGACTCCGAGACGGACTCAAGGTTTGGGTGGACGGATGTGAACGACTGGGAACCCAAAACTGGGCTTGTCGATACCGCGTAAACGGGTCACAATCCTAAACAGTACAGTGTGCTCCTCGCACAATCGTAAATAAAGCAGTAGCATGGCATACGTACAGGATAGTAAATAAAACCTCGAACTAGTTTGTGGCCCCAATAAATAAGAATGAATCAAGCTCTGGCTAAGGGGGGGTCCCATAATCCTCCCGGATGTGGATAGCGCGAATATTCAAGGAACAGGTATCAAGTACTCGGGGTCCTACGGGACACAAGTGGACGGTTAACAACCAAATAACATCTATTGCCCACCTGTGCCTCTGCTTACTTACTTCAATTTTAGTTGTTAAACAGTAATTAAAGTCTTGATCATCTCCAACCATAAACACACGGCAATACTCCAACAACTGTGGCACTTGACGACACGCAACAGCACTTGAGCAAGCGACTACGGCGCGCGGTCCAACTATCTACCAAACAGCAGGTAATAGGATGTGTCCAAGGTAATATAAGGATGCAAGGGATATCACGGGTATGAAAACTAGAGCATCGCAACACCGGTAGCAATAGATCAACAGGAGGAAATAAAGACTATAAAAGTAAGATAGGTAGAAAGGGGGAGGTGCTCGCCTGAAAATATTTCCGAAGGTTCATCCGAAGATCGGGGCGAAGCTCACATCAACTCAACGGCCTTATCCGCGAAGAAGCAAAACACTAGAATAAACACCGGATGCAATATTTAATACTACGGCATAAGATCGAGCATGATGCATGTATGATGTATGACATGGCAAAGGTGCGATGCAATAAGGCCATATTAAGCGGAACCGGGGTCCCGACAATTAATAATATGGTTCATGTTGTTTAGATACCCCGCAATTAAATGTTGCATGATCAAGACAAAAGATAGCACCGGTTCGCTACACAAATTTAAATGAGGCCAATATAAGACTAGATTTGTCCGCATATGGGCCCCATATTTAATTATGAGGTGAAACGGCATAAGGCCCCCCCAAACCACAGACAAGGATGCATGCATGAACAATTTAATATGCGACAAGTTGTATTATATTATAAAATAGGGTTTCGGGAAGGGGTTCACACATTAGAGGGCCTTGACGAACTTGAGGTTCCGGGGTTCGGGGTTCGGGGTTCGGTCTCAGGGTTCAGGGTTCAACGGAAACGTTCTCGGACTCCGGGATTTAGGGTCTTCGGGTCGGGGTGGTAGATCTTGTCGCATGAGCGTCACTGCTTCCGGGAAGAACTTGTCGTCCAGGGTCCCGGTGTCCGGGGTGAAGTGCTCGACGCCCTTTGGTTCCATGTCGACGGCCTTGATGTCCTCGATGGAGAACTCGGAGCATCCGTGTCGTGGTTCTTGTCGGGGTTCTCGGCTTCGGCGCCGGGGTCGGTCTTCGGGATCGGATCCAGGAAGAAGACCTTGGGGTATCACGGTTCCGTTGTCGGCGGTCTTGGCGTTCGGGTTCGGTCTTCGGAGTTCATGAGGCGAACTTGGCATTTCGAGGGGTCCGGAAAGGGGAGCTGCGTGTCATCGGGTCCGGGAAGGAGTACTCGAGCGGCAATGCCTTCACGTTCCAAGAAGGAGATGCCTTCGGGGCCTCGGTCATCGGACTCGGGTACGGTGTCGTTGTTTCATCGGGCTTGGCCGGGTCGGTGTTGATCTTGTATTGTCTCCCTACGAATGTTCACAGGAGCTCGTAGAGGATGCGCGGTACTTGACAGAGGCGATGCAGGGTCACGTCGACGGCACGGGGACGGGGACGTGCTTCAGCAGGAGGAAGTTCGGGCCGGAGGAGGACGGTCTCGGGCGGCGGGCTCGCTGCCGGCATCGACGGCGTGAGGACGGGGACGACAGGGCCCGCTACTGCGGTGCCTTCGGCCTGAGGCGACGGCGGGGCAGACCGCGGTCGGTCACAGACGTGCAAGCGCAGCCAGACAGCGGCCGACGGAGAGGGCTCTCGGGGGGGAAGGTGCATGCGCTTGTGCTACGGCGGACGCGAAGGGAAGCTCGAGGGCGCGAGGAGACCGGCGGTGCGAGGGCGGCTCCGGCGACGCTCGCGGAGGAGGAGGGAGGAGCGGCCGCGGCGAGGCCGACGGAGGGCGGCGGCACGGAGGAGAGGGGCGAGCGCGTCGGCGGCGCACGGGCAGGCCGAGAGGAAGGCGACGCAGGTCGCGGGACGTGCGGGGCCGGACGCGGGCGCGCTGGTGACGGCGGGGGCGGGCCGCGCGGAAGGAGGCGGAGGCGGGAAGGAGGGCGGCACCGGAGAGAGGGCTCGGGCTCGGCCGGAGCGGAGCGGAGCGGAGCGGGGAAGGGCGATGCAGGGGAGGGGCGAGGCCGGCCTGAGACGGGAGAGGAGGCCGCGGCTCGGGTGGCGGTGGCCGGAGGCGGGGCTCGCGAGGGGGTCGGCCGGAGCACGGGGAGGCGCGGACGCGGGCCGGCGGCGAGCGGCGGGGAGGGAGGCAGCGGGCGGCGGCGGAAGAGGAGCAGAGGGCGGGCGAGACGAGCAGGCGCCGGCGGCCGGAGGGGAGAGCGGCCGGACGAGAGCGAGGCCATGAGAGGGGAGGGAGCGAGGCAGAGCGGAGGGGAGCGGGAGGAGAGACGCGGGGCGAGCGCGTGGGGAGGCAGGAGCGACGGGGTGGGCCGGGTCGGTCGGGTGCGTGGTGGGGTCGGGCCAGGGGCGGTGGGCCAGGGCGTGGGGCTGTGATGGGGTGTGGTGGGGAGTGGCTGTGTGGTGTGGAGAGAGAGAGAGAGAGGGAGTGAGGCAGGTGGTGGGGCCGGTGGGGCCAGAGGGAGAGAGAGGGAGCGGTTGGTGGCCGGTGGGGTCCAGGGTGGGTCTGGGCCGGCAGGGAGGTGGGGAGAGAGTGGTTGGCGTGGGGCTGGGTGGAAGTGGGCTGCGGGTGGGGCCCGAGTTCCAGGGAGAGGTGAGGGAGTGGGTCGGTTGTGGGGGTGAGGGAGGGAGTTGGGGGTGAGGTGGCAGTGGGTTGGGGTGGGTCCAGGCTGGCGGTGAGGCAGAGAGAGAGGGGGTAGGTGGGTCTGGGGTGAGAGAAAGAGTGGGGTGTTGCAGGGTGGATTGATGAGGTGGCAAGGTGGGTGGGGATTGGGTCCATGGGTGAGGTGGCGAGCTGTGATTGGTGGGTAGATTAGGACTAGGTAGGAATAGGATTTAGAGTTTGGGTGGACCGTTTTATTCTGGGGGTGGCCGACTGGGTCGAATCGGCCCGTGTGACTGCCCTCTAAAAATAATATAAATTTTATTCAATTAAAACCGGGCTTTTGCAAATCGACAGTAGACAAAACAAAAATAATCCAGAGACCCGGGTTTTAATTTGAAAAACAAGACGGGGCGTTTAGAAAACAAAGACAGGCTTTGTGATAGTTTTATGCAAACAAATGCAAGATGACATGACGATGCTCAAATGCAATGTGGCCTAATGACATGAGCATGCGGTCATGATGATGCAATGCACAAAATCAACGCGATTTTCTAGTAGTGGTTTTGCGGGATGCCACAATATCAATAAGCTCATTGGAACCTATAGTTTTCTTTGCGCTTTTGCTAACCACATTAGCCAAAATAGAGTGTTCCCTAACCTTGGAGGTAAAAGGGATCTTCTCAACATAAGGTTCAGGCAGAATAGGATCAACAGTACAAACCTCTATACTGGCAGGAATGTGGGTAACAATGTCTTTATAAGGAGCATGGTACTTGTCCCACTCTTTATTGGGTATCTCAATGTAAGAGGCAAAAGCATTAAAACATTACGCAAGAACTTGAGGATCAAGGCCAAACTTATTTCTAATATCATGGAAGTTATCAGTTCCCATAAAAGATTTAATGCATTCATAATCATAGTTTATACCTGACTTTCTTCCTTTGTCATTCTCCCAAGCTTCATTGTTATCTTGAATATGGTCCAAGAGATCCCATTTAACTTCTTCATTCATACTTGTGAATGATCCAGCATAAGAAGCATCTAGTAAACCTTTATCCTGAAGAGAAATCCTAGCATAAAAGTTATTGAGAATAATATTGTTAGGGAGTTCATGAATATGACATTTAAGCATTAGCAGCTTCAATCTCCCCCAACCTTGAGCTATACTTTCTCCATCAAGAGGCCAAAAGTTATATATAAGACTTCTATCCTTTTGGATTTCACTGGGAGGATAAAATTTAGAGTAAAAGAGAGATGCCATCTCCTTCCATTCCATGGATTGTCCATTATTTAGCAGCTTATACCATGCCTCAGCTCTCACTTTCAAGGATATGGAGAGTAACTTCTTCTTCACATGTTCAGTTGTGATACCTGCACACTTAAACAACCCGCATAATTGATGGATATAAAGCAATTGATCACCAGGATGGACAGTTCCATCCCCAAAATAATAATTATCCATGACACGATTAACAATACTCGCAGGTATCTTAAAAGGATCTATCTCAACAGGTGGTGGTTTATCTACTACCCTTTCAGTGGTAGTAGTTTTCCCAAACATAATACCAGGTGGGTTATCCATATTGGAAACAAAGAAACAAACAGTAACAAAAGTAAATACTCATAGTAAAAGTTCCCTTACCAGTTCCACTCTTCAATAGCGCTTCACTCCCTGGCAACGGCGCCAGAAAATAGTCTTGATGAACCACAAGTATAGGGAGTGTATCGTAGTACTTTCGATAAATAGGAGTGTCGATCCCAACAAGGAGCAGAAGGTGCTGAACAGTGGTATGGAGTAGGAAATCCTTGTGAATACTTAACAAACGGATTTTTATGGTTTTCTGACAAGGCAACAAAACAAGGAGCAAGTAACAAAAGTAATGAACAAACGGAGGAAGTGGCCCAATCCTTTATTAGCAAAGGACAAGCCCGTGGAAATACTTATAAGGACTAAACATTCTCGAGGACACATGGGAATTCTGTCAAGTGCTTTCGCTTCAAATAGCTGAGTACTCTTATTTGGTGTTCGTAAGTGTTGTGTGGGTGAACCTGTGCTAACATACTGCCCTTCCTAGGACTAATACATACTTGTGATTAAACCCCCTGCAAACATCCATAACTAAAGAAAAGTAATTAAGATATAAATCTAACCACAGCCTTAAACTCTGAGATCCTACGCTCCCTTGTGCAAAGGTGTCCTAATGGGGGTTCAGGTTTCTATCACTCCGGCAACCCCACAATTAGTAGCCAAATACACAATGCATTCCCCTAGTCCCATAAATGGTGAAGTGTCATGTAGTCGACGTTCACATGACACCACTAGAAGAATAGCACCACAACTTAAATACTAAACCATTGAATAATAACTCATCACAGATTAACTACTAACAACATGACTTCTCCCATGTCCTCAAGAGCAAAATGAACTACTCGCAAGACATCATATGTATCAAGATCAAAGATGATATGGTAATGGATAACAATCTGAACGTAAACAATAATCCAATGGTTCCACTCACAAGCATCAACAACAATAGTAATCAACACCGGGAAAGTTTCCCCTAATGAACTAAGCAATATCCAACACAATTGATACAGCGGGACGAAGTGGTGATGATGGTGCTGGTGGAGATGATGGTGTGGATGATGATGATGCTGATCCCGATGAAGCCTAGCTTGATGATGATGTTGATGGCAATGGTCTCCCCTCTCCGAGAAGGAATTCCCCTCGGCAGAAATCTGTCTGCCGGAGAGATCTTTCTCTCTCGGTGTTTTCCGCCCCAGAGGCGGCGGAAATCTATCTGTGGTCGCTCCCCGAGGCTTAGGGTTCCGTAGGGAAGATATAGGCGAAGGGGGAGAGTTGGAGGCCGAGCAGGCGGGCCCGACCCACCCCAGGTGCGGCCTTAGGTGGGCCCACGCCTAGGGGGGTTTGGGCCCCCTGCAGCCCCCCTTCGCCCCTCCTTCTGGCTCCAGTCATCCTCCGGTAAAATAATATGTTTCCATATTTTTCTGGTATTTTTCTGATCTTCGCAAAATTGCACCAAAACGCCTTCTTTTCCATCAGAATCCAGACTCTGGCAGTCCATCCTCCAAGAATCATCCAACATGCATAAACAAATGAAAAGAGGTGAATTATGATATAGAATGGTGATGCAAATTGGGCGTATCAACGGTTTCATGCTGCACGAGGAAGTTATTCGGAAATGCGCGATGGCGGGTACGCAGACTTGGGTGCCGATCCTATTAGGGGCGCCAGGAGCATCTCATAGTCTAGTCACATAACAATTGTTCTACATCGTAAAATATCTATGTACTGGGAGTGTTGTCACGTAACAAACCACAAAATGCGCCGTGTGGCAGCGTCGAGAAGTGTCCAGTGCGTGACTGTCGACATGGACTTGAACGTTCCAGCATGTTCTGTCTGTGCAGCAGTTGCGCGCGTCATGACAACCCCTTGAGCATGCACGCACGCTGGACGTGCAGCCCGTAATTACATCCTCCCTCGTAGTCCCACCCCTATCCACGGGATACTAGGCGGCGCACGCCGAAGCCCCCGCCGAACTGTCCATCTCATTAAAGCCAGTCCAATCGAGTCCCATCATGTGGACTTTGGGGTTTTACTCCCTGGTTCTGCCAGTCAGCTTCTTTGAGAAGGAAGCGACATACGCCATCCATTAAAAAATGAACGGTGGATGTAGGTTGAGATAGCACCAGAGTAAACGGTGGTCTTGTATAAGACTGTCCTACGGACTGGACTCTTTGACCATTCTCCCCTGCCTATCACTTTATTCTTCCTCCTGCCCCCACCTTCCTCCATCTATATTAGCCATGGCTCCCCGGAGGAGAGGCAGATCGACCGTGCGCGCGGAGAGAATGGATAAAAATCGCCACCTTAGACTTCCTGCTCAACCAGCAGCTCATTCCCCTTTCACAGAGAGACCCAATATCTCGTAGCAATGGCGCTGAATGTTCCAGCAGGCTGGGGCTCCTACCGCTCCCGGTACAGTATTCTTCTTCTTCTCTATTTTATTCTTCTTCTATGTCTACTTCTTCTTCTTATTATTATTATTATTATTATTATTATTACTATGCGACATATTCTAGGGCGGCCGTGGACCCTGAAAGCAGAACGATGGAGGCGGCGGCGCTGCATGTTGCAACAGGCCAGGGCTCCTCCCGGTGCAGTCTTCTTCTTCTATGTCTACTTCTTATTCTTCTTCTTATTACTATGCTACATATTCCAGGGCGGTCGTGGACCCTGAAAGCAACACGATGGCGGCTGCGGTGCTGAATGTTGCAGCAGGCCAGGGCTCCTCCTGGTATAGTCTTCTTCTTCTTTTCTTTTTTCTTCTTCTTCTTCTATGTCTACTTCTTATTATTCTTCATGTTACTCTGCTATATATTCCAGGGCTCCCGTGGACCCTGAAAGTAGCACGATGGCGGTGGCGGCGCTGAGTGTTCTAGCAGGCCAGGGCTCCTCCCGGTATAGTGTTCTTCTTCTTGTTCTTCTTCTTCTTCTGCTATGTCTACTTCTTCTTCTTCTTCTTCTTCTCCTTCTCCTTACTCTGCTACATATTCCTGGGTGGTCGTGGATCCTGAAACCAGCAAGATGGCGGCAGCGTCGCAGGACCCGTTCGACCCTGTTCCCCAGCTCAGCGAGGTAGGAAATACCGGCATGCATTTGGTTTTATTTTTGAGATTCTAAATGTGGAAATATTATCGTGTCTGCCCGCAAGTAGCCTCCAAGTAGGAACCACTCTCAATATTCGTAGACACATTTGGGATTTTTGATACTTGAATATTGTGCTTCCCTAAAGCATGCAGTAAAATTATAGAATACCTATTTTAAATAACATGAACAATATAGCAAGCGAAGGACAATTGCCGTGACAAGGTGGCCGCAATCAATTCCAAGATAGACAACCAACTGCAGGGTGCAATCTCCGTAACCCAGGCTAATGATCTCCTTCGAAGGCTTTTGTCTCTACAGAAGGAGATCACGCTTGATTTTTCACGTAACATCAAGAGGCTCGAAGCAGAGCGCAACGAGCTGAAGAGGGTGATCGACAAGATGCAGAAGTTGATCGCACACAGCTTGCCCAAACAAGACCTGGCTATCAACTTAATTACGTAGCTCTTGTGTGACAAGAAGAATCTCCAGAATAGATGCGTCCTCCTGCTGGACAAAGCCATCGAGACACGCAGAGAACGCATCATCGAAGCAAACGCTGCCATCGAAGCCTACAATGTCAGGGACCGTTGCCTGGATGCATTGAGAGAGATGAAGGAGGACATGGGCCGAGGTCTCACCATTCCCAATAGTCCAAACAAGGATAATGCGGAGCTAACAGCAATGCCCAATTCAGATTCAGAGTAGAGGGGGGGCCAGGAATCTCAGCTCATGATCCGCTGCTTTTGTAATTTATACATGTCATGCAATTAAGCAATCTTGGAGCAACTCCTTATTTCTCTGTTTATCTTACTTGCCTATCAACTAAATTATGGGTTTGTGTTCTCATGAATGGTCATCATCATTTCTTTCCATTATGTATCTGATCTTGGAATTAGATTATGACTATGCCACTACTATTTGGTTACATTGGAAAACCCACAACACCATTAGTTGGATATAGTCCCACGTTGCTTTGAAATTGAAATTAGGACCATGCCACTATTTTATCCTGTTGAATTGGGAAAAATAGGCTTTATTGCTCTGAAATTGAAATTAGGACTGTGCCACTAGTTCATCCTGTTGAATTGGGAAAAGGCTCTATTGGTCTGAAATTGAAATTAGGACTATGCCACTACTTTATCCTGTTGAATTGGAAAAAAGTGTATATTGCTCTGTCATATAAATTAGAAGTATGCCACTAGTTTATCTTGTTGAATTGGGAAAAATCCTATATTGCTCTGACATTATCTCTGGAATTAGGACTGTGCCACTAGTTGATTCTATTAAATTTTGAACAATCCTTGATTGCTCTGTCCTTCAAATTATGACTTTGACACTAGTTAATTGTTTAAACTGTGGAAACTAACCACATATTTTTGTTGCAGCAGAAGAGGCAAAAGCTCAACCTAGAACTGCCAACCTGGCATAAACGACTAGATGGCTATCCAAATGGAGAAGCAGAATTTTCAGAAAATGTCCCATGACCGCTTGAGAGAAGAAGTCACCATCCTTTATGATAAGTGCCACAATATGAAGGTGTACATCGTCGGCTCGAAGGAACTTCACGAGAAAAGTATCGCCTCGGCGCATGCAAAGGAGGTCATCATCATGGATCTCATGGTGGATAATCTTAAGCTTACTGATAAGCTTGTCGCTTCCCAGACGGAGCACTTGAACCAGTGGGAGGCGCACGTCCAAGTACTGAGGGAGCAGGTAAAAACCAAAGCGGACCGGATTGAACGAACCCTCAAACTGGAGCTTCTCAGGAAGGAACACGACCATCTCCACGCCATGCTCAGTGCAAATTATAAGTTCCTCTGAAGTTAGTTTGCAAACTATGTGTTCTAACGGACCAAATTGTGTTTTATCCATGTAGTAGAGATTTTTAAACGTGGACCTCTCTCTATGCAAACTATGATTTCTTCTGAAAGATTATTTTGCTCAAGAATTGAGTTTGTATTAGTCAAGATATCACAACTACAAGTATTACAGTTAACAAGTTTCAGATATTGCCACGACACAAATTATTCATCTAAGATTTCCTTGATCGCCTGTAGCTTGTCCTTTTTCCCCTCGCGCTCCTTCTTCAGATCCTTCAACATCTCCACAATGCAATACTCTAGCTTTGTAATCTCTTCCATGAGCCGATCCCTATCCTTTTCTCCCTTCTGAATCTCCCGTGCAGTTCCCACCACCAAGCTCCCATTGATTGTTGCATTTAGTTCTGACCGCAAATGCTTGATTTCCTATTCCAGCTCCTTATTTCCTACCAAGGGCTTGTAATTTTCTGCAGCTATATCACGGGCATCTATAAATCTCCCCAACCTTTCTAGCTCATACATATCCCACAACTGGTCCAAACATTTCTTAAGTGCGCCTGGCCACTCAAGATCCACCCACTCTACTGCTTTACACACGGGGCCAACCTAAAAAAAACACGGGACCTAATCATCAACATAGTACTACACAATTTTCTTCATGTCTCCATTGTACATAACGAAAGCAAACCTAATTTGTACAACCCAAAAACCTTCTTCCAGTGTTACTGCCTTCAAATGCAACATATTTCATCAGTTTTAGCCCATGGTCACATGGTACTTCCCAATCGAGATCTAGGCCCTCCCAATCAGGGTCGTAGATCATGAGTGGTACCTATAAGGGAACGAAAAGCTAGAAATAAGCACGATTGCATGCACATTTCAAGTCTTGCGTCGAGGTAATTACCAATGCCTAACCATTTCCAAGAAAACAGAGGAACTCACATCGAGGAGGGAAGACTCGATGTCGTAGAGAAAGTTGTCGCTGCTCGACTGGTCGTCCTTGTTGTTCTAGGGCGGCATGGCGACTGTGGCCACGGTGACGCATCGGCGACGGTGAGGAGAGAGAGAGGAGGATAGTGAGTGGAGAGAGAAGGAGTGGGGAAAGTGAAGTGCGTCAACGTTGCAATATTGACTAAATTGGCATGCTAGAATGGTTTAATTGATACAATGTCTCGTGGATGGATTACTATCTGATATCTTATAGTTTTTCTATTCCTTCATTTTAATTTGTAATATTAATCATGTACTTCCTCCTTCCCCATTTGTTTGACTTATAGCAACATACAAAATCTTATGTACCGAACAATATAGGATTATGGTTTCTGGTTTAGGGTCTAATGAACTATTTATTGTACTAACCCCTTAACCCTTATTCCTAAATCCTAGACTTGTGAGTCCAATAGATCATTGTCTCCTACTTAGTAAGTTTTTTTCCTAAACCCTACGCTCGTTCATCCATGATAGTACTTCCTTCTAAGTAACAGATAGTTATCCAGTGATTAGTCAAATTACTGATCCCACAGAGCATTATATTACATCATAATTATGTCAACTACAAGGTACTTATATATCACCTTGTTCAGTGATGGTTTCAATGAGTGATATGTCCCAAAATCCCAACAACTCACAGCACATTATATTACAATCTCTCAACAATCATAATCTCAGAAACAAATTTATCACATCATCTCAGCAAACACAATCATGTCAACTACAATGTACTTGTGTCTTATTACAACAATGATGCTTTCATCGAGTGATATGTCGGAAAATCTCAATAGATCACAGAACATCGGATTGCAATCTCTGAACAAAAACGACCACATCAACACAGTTTCAAAGCAACAACAATATTTGTTATAAATACATGAAGAGGAGCCTTGCGGTATATCTGACAAGCCCTGGGTAGCAGCTCTCATCAGATCTGATCAACGTCTATCGCCTCGTTCTATTCAGCCACAACAAGGGCCTCTGCATCCACTACAACATGCCTAATAACATTAGAAATGGCAGCCAGGAAGAACACCTTCCTGGTTTGCTTCTTTCGTCACATAATCTGCATCAGATCATCGGTACCCAAAACCTCTATGAACTCCTGCTTCTTATGATGCCACCACCGGAGTCGTGCCATCTGCTTAGGGACAATAATGATTTCCTTACCAATCATCTCTCTCAGTTCAACAAGAGTTATGTTTTTGGAATCTACGGCTATCTCTAGAGTACATGACGAAATTTGCTTACTAACTCCACCATCAAGTTTTGCTGTGTATGAGTCCACCTCCAAGTGTATATTGAACTTAGCTTGATCAGCATCTGGTGGTCCGTAAACTCGAGCAGCAGAAGCTCTAGCAGCAAGATCTCCAATATCTGCGTACATATCATCAATCATCACTTCAACTTTCACCTGACGATCGGCTGCACAACACTCCCAAAGCATCTGAAGCACATCGGAGTGTTCAATTTGCACATAGGTATCACTCATGTTACGCCACACCAATTTTGCCCTCTGTCTGGATCCCCAACGAATTCTAGAATGAAGCATATCTATCAACTTCGACATAGACACAACCTCTTTGTAGTTGACAAGCAGACGCACATGCTGCCCGAACACAACCCTCTCGCAACCCAAAATCTAGTTTTGTAGTGTACTGGCGGACATGAACCGTGAACTCATATAGGTCCGCTGCATCGAATTTGTTCCTAATTTGATTAAAAAGGGGACCTTTCAGTTCATTCAACACTACTTTGCAGTAACTAATCTACTTGCAAGATAAGGCACAGATAAGAAAAATTCACCTCTCGCTCTTTTCCCGGGTGGTTTTCTTCGAGATCTGGGTTACATGACCCTGCACTGCAGCCGAACACTCTTCCCCTGACCTAGCTTTTCTCTTCAACCCACTGCTCATAGGTACCCTGTTAGCATACTTCTGGTTGACCTCCTCTCTAACATGGGTTGCATACCCCGCCGCTGCTTCATTTGTCTAGCGTTGTACCCGAGACGCTGGCTCCGATGAAGCCGAATCAATCGCCGACGTAGCTACCACCTTGGCCTTGTTTGACATGCTGTCGCCAGATTCAGTGTTGGTGGGTGGGGAGGGGGAGGGGGCGGGGATAAAAACGATCGTCGCCGCCTCCGAACCGGATTCAGTGTAGGGGAGGGATAAAAAGGACCGCTGCCACCACCGTCGCCGGATTCAGTGTCGGGGGTTAGGAAAGTACATAAATGGATTGGCCATGCAGCACGTGGACGGTGACTTAGAAGGGGCATAGCAGGGGCACGACAGGTACTAATGTAACGGAATATCCTAACATAACGGCTAAGATTTGAAAATATTTGCTTTGGCCACCATTCACTCGAAATGCCCCTCTCGGTAATTATCCATTGAACTTTTCGAATCGCGGTGATTACACGTAACTTGGACCCCGTATTTCCTTGGCGTTGGAACTTTCGGGCCGCAAAGTAGTATCCCCGTCTCTACCCCGTTCCTTTGCCTAATAGTCTTTTCTCTATCGAGGAAGAACGTGTGCTTTATGATTTGCAGGTTGAGCAACACCAACCCGAGGAGGATATTCTAGAAGAGGATGAGGATCAAGAGGAGGAGCAAGAAGTCCACCATCCATAGCAGCAGCAACCAAGCCGGTTCGCTACATATCAAGATTTCTAAGAAATTGGATGGAATGCATAATCTCTCCCTGAACCTCCGAGAAACAACAAGTAACCTTTCAACTCAATTTGAGAACTGGAGATACAACTATTTCCCCCCACCACGATGATTTGAAGGGCTTGCAAAATCCTAAGCTTGGTGAGGCTTTCTATCTATTTATATTTTGGTTTCATTTGCTTTATCTTATTTTTGAGGTTATGATTTTATTTGAGTTTATAAGCACTCATGTTGGTTTCCCCAACACTTTATCTTAGTTATTTTATTTTTTTTGAGATTTTCAAGACGAGCTTTGCTGCCAATTTTCTATTCTTTAATTCCCATTCTCAAAAAAATCACAAAAAGATTTCTTCGTTTATCTTTATTTTCCCTCTCTCTTTTTGTTTTCGCCTCGAAGTTCGCATTGATTCGCGGGAGAGTGATTGACATCGAGTTTCCAAGAAACAAATAAAAAGGAAAGAGAGAAATGGAACCAAACATGAGAGGTATGCCTTATGACTCACCACTTTTGAAGTTTGAGAAACCCATGCTAATTAGTAGTAATGTTGAGATGTTATATCGATGGAGTGAGTCTCTATATTGTAGTAATTTTTTTTGCATGGGTATTTAATTGGGTACATTTTGTTCCAGCTCTTGTAGTTAACCAAAGTCTTGCCTAAAAATTTGATAAACAATTGAAACAAGAAAAAGTCTCACAAATTGAATACTTGGGTGTTGTAGTGTTTTGTCTTGAAAGATTATTCCTAGAGACACTCAACACCACAGAAAATAATGATTGACTTGATGACTCTCTTTGAAAAGATTTGTTCAGTTGAATTAATGTTTAGCGGTTTTTGTGAGTATGCCAAAGTTTTACTTGTGAATCATAAGAATAATACTCCCTCTATTCCATTCTATAGTGCCTATAGTTTCTGTCATCGAAATTAAGAAACACATGTGGAGCGAAAATTAAAATAGTTTTAGACAGGATTTTTCTTGGATAATTGATGTGATAAAATAGAGGAGTTTGCGAGAGACACGAAACGCTATATACTTTATATAAAGTCCCTAAAAAGTTTTCCAAACGAGTTGTGTAACGCAGTATATCTTATATTTTGGAATTTTTCTCAAAAAACTATAGGCACTATAGAATGGAACGGAGGGAGTATAGCTTTATGTGTGTCAAACTTCATGGGATGCCAACAACTCCGCTAGCCTACAAACGATCTTCATGGAGGAAACTCCTAGATTTCGGCTATGAGTTGATTAAACATATGTAGCAGCAATGCTATAATGGGTAAGATTCTTGGCACTCCCGGGTAGCTGTAACATGATGGAATTACTCCTCTGTCTGGTATGATTAATCATTATGCAAAAGGAACAAAAACCTTAGTGATGCCATGAGTGTCTGTCACAGCCCGATAAACTAATGAAATTTTTTGGCATGCTCTCAATTACTTAAGAACTAAAATTCTTGAAGGACAATGAATAGAAAAGTAGTGCTTGAAAAGTCTTGATTTATTGATGTGGGAGAATTGAGATACTTTAGTATATATTCTTTTCATGACAAGCTCTCACACCCTTAATTCTACATGATTAAACTGTATTGTTCAAAGGAAAGCTTATTAGTTGATTACATGACATGGAATAAAGTTTACCTTTTTGAGTCATCCATGCTTACAATAATTTTGCTGCGCTATAAGGATTCATGAAATCCGTATGATATGCTTGCCATTACTCTATCTATGCTAAAGTTTTTCAGATTAATAAAGTAGAGGAAACACGAGACTACCAATCATGAGTAAGATGATCATCTAGTTATTTCATTTTAAATGCTGAGTTCCCTTTTGATTTTGGTTTTCTTGCTTGAGGACGATCAAGTTTAAGATTGGGAGGTTGATAGCTGTGAAATATAGCCATCCATGTCCGCATTTAAACTAGATATTATTCATATATTTGATGAACTATGTCTCTAAAAGCTGCCAGAAATGCTTAATGATCAAAGGGGTATGCAATCCTTTCTTGCTGTTTTTCCCTGCGAAGATAATGACGTATGATGGTGGGAATCACTACATAAATGCCAAATATATGAGATTTCCAACACATCAAAGAAACCAGGAGTCATGAAGTTAATACTGCAAGCTTAACGACCAACTATACGAGTCGCCGCCATATAGTTGCTGTTGTATAGTTGGCACCGACTTCATTAGGTCAAACAGAACAACTTTTGTGAAGGGACCCCTATATAAAGAGGCTTAGGGCGGCGGGAAACTTCGCTTATTTTCGACCTCAACTGTCCCTGCCACCAGAAGCCGCCACGCTAGAGGAATAGATCTATATCTAAACCTTTAAACCCTTCTCCACCACCATAGCCATCTTCCACCACTTGTAATAGTAGATCTCTTCTCCAATTGGTGACATTGTAAGACTATTTGCTATCAACCTTATGATCTTTATTACAATATTTATGATTGTCGATTTCATCTCTATGTGTGAGTAATTCTCCTTGGGCTAAGGGCTTCGGCCTAGACATGTAGCTTTTGTGCATGTTATTTATCATAGATGGGATCATGTATTAGTTTGTATCAAATGATGATTGTAGTACCCTCTCTTGCCTCAATCTAAGGACTTTTGTCAGGTACCCAAGACCCCGAGGATTGATCCAGGTAAAGGAAGTGTGAGTAATGAATGATCTGCAGGATAGGAACCCAGTGACAAAAAGGGTAGTACGACTGTATGTGAGAAATTTACTTGCGATTAACGGTGACATCACGATGCATATCATTAGTTCTCTTTCTTTTATGGATGAGACTAGTAGTTTATTGCTATTAGCGGTTGCGGAGGCGATAAGAATTATGGATGCACTGTCCACATATAATTATCTTGCTCTAACAATTACATGCATACTTTATTATTATCTATTATTCCCATCAGATGTTTTGCACAGCTACTGGTGAAAACCGAAGACCATAGGCCCTCTCTCTACATCGTCAACCACAAGCAGATAGTGAACTTCGAGAGGGGTCAACAAACTCTCGAAATGTTCAACAAAAAGAAACAACTAAAGAAGAAGGGCAAGGGCAATCGCAAGTAGACCAAAGAAGAAGACTTAGAATGGTACACCATGTGAGACATATAAGTACTATATTTGTGTTTCTCTCTATCCTTGCATGATACTCCATACAAGTTAATGCATGTAGTATATATACTACAATAGGAGTACATGAGTAGTACTACATCATGCAAGGGCGGAGTTAAGAATTAAATGCAAGGAATTGTAGCAGTTTCTTTTAATTTCACTACTGAGTGCTAGGAGTGTAGGTTTGATTCGTGGTATAGAGACTTTCATTGAGTAATTCCATTTTTTATACTGCTGAAGGACAGAGGGTTGAATACACACCTGAAAAACTAATAGTAGAGGTGTGAACATGAGTACAAGAGTGAAGACTCATACAAACTGATAATAGCAGTAGAACAGCAAGATGGAACTTTTGACGATTGCCCGAATGTATGACGAGTATAAACATACATACCAGCTACTACTACTTGCAAAAAACCACCGTCCCTACTGCGGAAAGGATATGATTTCTTCCAACCAAACTACAACTACTACAACTCCACTATTGTACTACCACTAATTAACTATGTACTCTATATAGCTTACTATGGTACTCATACCCAGGAGAGTACATCCACCGAATTATCAATCGGAAGTTAAGACTTAATGAAAAACACTACTCCGTGTATAGTATAGTACCACTACTCCAAAATCCACCCTTCCTTGTATGCCAACGATCTTTCTTCAATTAAACCAATTAACAGCAGGTTACATAGCCACTAAAAGTCGAAGCAAATGAAGAAACACAGCTCCTTTGACGTAGGAGGATCGACCAGGTAATGCGGCAGCGCCGGCAGGTAAGACGTAAGATCATCAATCGTGACGTCGCCTGGATTAGTGGAACTCGATGCCTCGAGATCCATAGTCATGGCGCTGGTCATCCTCCTGCCGTCCGACCACGAGAGGAGCGACGGTCATTCCGCCCACATCCGCACCCTATACACCGGAGAGTCGAACAGCGTGGGCCTAACGCATACCACAGACATGAGGGTGATCATGTCTAGCATGCGAATCGTTGGGACGAACACGACACCATCTTGCTTCCCGATGAGGATGAGCCAGCGGGACGCCTCGCCCGCCAGCGATACCGGCTCTGGTGGCATACTGGATCTTGTGCACTTGGATCAAGTGGACCGCTGTAAGGTGGGCAACAAGTGCTGGCGGTGGGGTAGCAAAGTCACATCTGGTCTCCATGCAAGTGCAGGGGGCGTACCGGCATGCGATTTCATGCTCGTGGAGTTCGTAGCAGGGTAGCAAGCTCCTGCAGCCTTTGTGGGAGCACTCGACCCTAGCCGTTGATACGATGGCGTCCATGGCGGTCTCGTGGGTGAATCCTCTGCTAGGGGTACTCGCACTTCTGGCAGGAGGTGATCTTGCAGACGTAGCGGTGGAAGATTAGATGAATATCCATGCACTAGAGAAATGGAAGTTCAAAAATTAAGATAGTTGCACGGATGAACCGACAAAAGAAAATCAATGGATTTGTGAGGGAGAAAGGGAGAAACCTTGTAGACCCGCCGGGGCTTGAGGGGCTGGGAGAAGGAGGAACAGTTCAGCACGGTGGCTTCCATCTTCAGAGTGAGTGTTCCAAGCATTGGGATTTGGGAGGGGGGAAATGTGGAGTCTCTGATTTGGCCTCGAGCCGTGCCCTTATTTTTATACCACCGATGATAATCAATGAAGCTGTACCTTATTACCTTTTCCTTCCTGTCCTAGGGACCTTGGTTGTATATTTTGAAGCCTTATATCTTAATGGGAGAGAAGGAAAATATCCAGCAAGAGCTCATTTTTCGGTGGAAGCACGAGGCAAACATAAGAAAATTTGGGCTAGACCAGGATGGGTCCCAACTTTCTGTGCACTGTTGCGCCTGGACGGTTGTACTCCATTGTGTGGAATCTTACATGGGAATGAAGAGATGAACATTGTGCAGAAGTTGTGATGCTTCTCACCTGAACAAGTGCCATTAATAAAAGGCATAGAGACACCGAATGCAGAGTGGAGCAGAGCAGGCAATGCTGCATTGAAGAGGAGAGAGGGAGGATGTTCTCCTTTGTCTAGGTGGCTTTGCTCTCCCGAAAGACACAATTTTGGGTGGAGGAGCCCTTTATTTTTGAAACAAGGCACTTTGCTCGCCTTGCCAGCATTACGAGATCGACTAGGCACCAAAAGCCGAGTATAATAATACAATAGTTCAACCCAGTACAAGTCCCTATACTTATCATGCTAGCTCGATTTAGTCCTCCTATTCGGGATTTGCTGAATTTTGTCCATATACTTGTGAATAGGGTTCGATTTAGTCCAATTTGATGTTTGCCGTCGAATTTTAGCTGACAAGGATGACATGTGTACTGAAATCTTTTAAAAACATCCTCACGCATATGAGAAAATTACAAAAAAACAACCACAAAAGCATGTTGAGTTAAGTAATCGTCCCTATACTTGTTGGGTTGGCTCGATTTAATCCTTGTACTCATAATTCGCTGAATTTCGCTTGTGTACTTGTGAATTGGGTTTGATTTAGTCCAATTAGATGTTTACCGTTGAATCTGAGCTAACACGGTTGACGAGGTTCGATCTCATCAATGCCCATTGTTATGGACTTGGGTTTTGGAGAAGATGGGAATGTTGAAAGTTGCGAGAAGATTAACAGGCAAGCAACACGGGGATAAGAGATTTACCCAGGTTCAGGCTTCCGGAGGGAAAACCCTACTCATGCTTGTCTGTTCTTAATTACGGTGGAACCGAAAGGTTACAGGGGTGCGCAGATGCAATCTGGCGTGACGTGTGTATGAGGTGAAGAGATCCTTCTCTCCGTGCTCTCCTGGCCTTTAAATAGATAGGCCAGGTCCCAGGATAGGTCGAGTCGGTTACAAATTAGGTTTGAACCCTTTAAAATTCTATCTATAGCTAGACTTGTCCTCCAAGGAGTCGAACTTGTAGTGGACTCATCCCATCCGGAATCTTCTTGGGCAGCGAGTCTTTACATGGGCCTTCTCTGGGCTAGACCGGGTATACCAATGTAAGGCACCTGTAGGGTATATCCTTATCAACGAGAGTGGATTGGAATCTTGCAACTATACCTCCCGAATCTAAGAAAATTGTAAAAAAAATATCATAATTGAGGCTAGATATAATAGATGTCCCTATACTCAGTCTGTTTGACTCTATTTAGTCTTGATACTCATAATTTGCATAATTTAATCTATGTACTTGTTTTGGAATCGATTTAGTTCAAAAGCATATTTGTCGTCGAATTTGAGCTGACGTGAACGACACGTGAACGCGGGTCCCACTTACATTAGAGCGGCTGGCATGGAAACTTGTAGTACCCCTCCCACATCTAAAACATAGATTTTTGCGGTTGCCGTTGTCGCTTCGATGTCACCTCCTCTCTATGAGAAATGTTACACCTTCTAGTCTAGTGATTGTCGCCACCATCGCCTCCCTTTCTATCGACTCACTCCTTTTCCCTGCCTCTTAAATAGAATAGTCTTGAATTGAAAGGTACTGTAACAAGTTGGAGTGCTAGCTTATGGATTAAATGGATAGTGAATACATGCAAATATTGGGAGAAAAAATATACGTTCTAGATGCGTAAGGGAGTCTCTATAAATTTTCAGGCTAACTAGTTTCTGTAAGTGGGACTTGCGTTCACGTGTCCTTCACATGACCTCAATTTCGACAGCAAACATGTATTTGAGATAAATTGAGTCTAATTGACAAGTATTAGTACTAAATCGAGCCATATGGATAAGTACAGGTACTAATCCTATATTTTGCAATATCTGTGGTCGTTTTTTGCAATTTTCTCAGATGTGTGAGGGTGTTTTTGAAAGATTTCAGTACACGTGTCATCCTTATCGGCTCAAATTCGACTGCAAACATCAAATTGGACTAAATCGAACCCTATTCACAAGTACATAGACAAAATTCAGCAAATTCCGAGTACAAGGACTAAATCGAGCTAAATATAGGGACTGGTATTGTATTTAACTCATAATACAAATAGGAGTACTAGTAGTTGCTTAGTTTCATAGTTTCATCCAGGAGCAATAGTGGCTAATATATGTATAGTAGTTTGTCAAGAACCTTCTTGGTTCCTAGAATGCCTCCTTGTCACATTTATCTATACTATTAAAAATATTGGGGTCGTTCGTTCAGTAGAATTTTTTTCCGTCTGCCGGGTTTGCCTTCCCTCCAAACATCAAATTACAACCAGTGCCACTGATAGGTGCTTGTTTTCTCTCTCCTGGCTCCCTCGCGTGACCTTATAGCCCTCTCCCACGACCACCTTGGCTGCCGCGCCAACGCATCCACCATGGCCGCCAAATCCCGACCCGCACACTACATCATCTCAAAGAAAGATACTAGAAGTTAAGGGGAGGGCCGAGCCACGCGCCCAACAGACGAGTTCGGGGTTGCGCTAGTGGCGTCGAGGGCGCACAGGCGGGATCATAGACAGGGAGCGACCGTAGGTGCGCTGGTCGTCGAGAATAAGGGGCAGGTCTCCCTCGCATTGAGTCTATAGCCTTTGGCAACCAGTACGCCCTGAGATCTCTATCCTTGGCCACGTCCATCTTGTGTGGCCACCCAGAACTCTGCCTCACGTGGCCGAGGTATGCAGGTATTCATCCCAGCATTTCGGCATTGTGCCAACCCCCGCTACCTCTCATCTCTCCTCTCTATAGGGACAAACACTGACTGTACCGAGCAGAACAAAAGACTCATCCTACCCCAAGCTTTGGAGTATGGAGACGACAACGACGCACATACTTTATGATATTACGTGAAAGATTGCACAATTTTAACCCTACAATTCTTGTGACTTCCTACTGTTTAGGTTAGGTATAATTTAGCCAAAGCATAATCTCAACAATATATAATAATGTATAAATCAAAAAATAATAGCCCCGCTAACATCTAACAGTCGCAGTGATGTGGGATATTTACCACTAATGTTCATATTGAAGCGTTCAACTAAAATTCCCATAGAAATAAACAATGTCCCAATAGTTAGATGAGATACCCAAACAAAACAGGGTGAGTTATAAGTGTTGTCTCCTTGTCGACACAATGATTTTACCCTAGATTATGATGATCCATATTATTCCTTGTAATTGTTTATTACTCCGTAGCAACACACGGGCATTTATCTAGTAGGAGTAAAACATGTTCGATGAATTTCATATCACAACCTCCAATTAAGCGGGATACCACTAAACACGTTGAGACGAAATCCATGTGGGCGTTCCTTGAACCAGAAGATAGCCATTTTACGTTCTAAGAGCTCCGCATCCCGAACAACATATCGCCAGCTCCTACTAGTAGTGATCACCGCATGCCCGTCATCGCCCATGGAAATCATGACTTTATGATAACCTTTGTACAACTTGTTTGGTCAGACACAAATTTCTTTCTTCACGCAGATGATTCTTCAAGACCTTTTGACTGTAATCCAGTGAGAAGCACTAAAACTGGAACAAAAAAGTTATCCGAAGTTTAGGGCATGTTGACTGGTGAAATAGTAAAAAAGATGCCTTCTTGATTCAAAGTATGATAGAGAAAATAAATGTAGGATTGCAATGTTATGCCCACTCTAATCCTACAGGAATTCATATGAACTAAAGTTTGTTTGACTCTTAGGACAAACACAGGATTCCGAAAAAGAGGTGTGAGTGGATGTTTGATTTCGTACAATTCCTGCGGGAATCAATCCTACAAATGTAACAACCATCTTGGTAAAATTTCCTATATACAGATTTAATCCTACAAATTTCTTAGGCAAATCTTTTGAATCAGACAGCTACATACCATCCTACCCCCTCCCTCGCCGAGTAAAGAAGAGGTGAGCTCACAGACATAGAAAGGTATGTTAGGTTCGATCTGGGAGACTTTATTCTCGAGAAAATCGCACCTTCTGTATGATAAACGCACATTATTGTTGTACATGATGTACCTTTCGGACCAATCTTTCCGCTCATAAGAAGGACCTACATGAAATAAAAATAAATCTTAGAGAGGAGTATATTGCTGCATAGTCTAATTAATTTAACAATCCAAGTAAAACTTTACCCATTATAGCCGCAAGTTCTTCCTCGTCGGTGTCAGTTACATAAAAGTCAATGTAGCAGATCTCATCATCACTGGAACTGTCCATGATTTTCTACCTTGCTTGGAATCAGAACCTATAAATGGCATTGCAATATACTTATTATAGCACTAAAATGCATGGAATTATAACCAGTTCAAGTGACAAAATGATATCCCCAGCAGCAAGCAACGTGTTTCATCAAGGATTCACTTCGAAAGAGTACATCAATCTCAATATATTTGTATTTATGCAGATTTAAACTATCAGGAACGAAATAGATGGTAATGAATGAAATCCGTAAAATTGGGTTAGAGACAAAAAAAATGGAATCAGTACAAAAAAGATGAACTGTGAATGTTTTCTATACAAGCGAGAGATGAAGATCATACCTCGCTGTTCTGGGTCGCAGTCGGCCTTGCGGTGACAGGAAGATTGATCTGCGCAGCGCTAGAGATGACGACCGTGGGGATGGGAAGTGACGGTGAGAGAAGGCGGCAGCGAGAGGATGAGTTTGTTTTCATTTTCGGGATGATGGTGGACGGATTTGGCAATGCCAAGGTGAGAAGATGAGTAAAAAAAGAACGGAATTGTGGGCCCAACCTATGCCGGGTCCATGTGAATGCGGCCATTGCTTCCTCGGTGCATGGTGAGAAACTGAGTATATAAGAGTAAAATATAGGAAGGCTGGCCAGGTCCTGATGAAGTGCATTAAAAAATGTAAGTTGGAATATTTTAAGCATGTAAGATTGTAGAAGGATGGAGAAGTCGTGCCATTCTATGCATGTCAAGTCGTGCCATGCCTAGTGGAGGGCGGATGATGAGGCGGGTCGCGATCGCCTTGGAGGTAACCCAAAATTATGACTGTGCCCATCGAGTGCGAGAAGTAGAGGGAACGTTCTGTCCCATCGGCTTACACTAGTCTTCGTCAGCGACATTTGCCACACGCATCGGTTTCATCAGCGACATTGATTATCCCCTCGGTTTGGATAATCTGCCACATTAATCTCGGATCACCTCCTTCTTATTTATTCTCTCTCCTTCCCCATGATCCCAGAGCACCAAAGCATCTCCAATCCCCAGCTTCTAGCAACCGTCTCTATCCCCGTCAGTCATCTATGGACACCTTCCGGTTGCCGCCCGCCGTACCAGAGAAAAAAGACATCGACGTCGCCACACAGGAGGACAATGCCCTGCGCATTTGGGACATCTCCCCGTGGAGAACACCGTGGAAGCTGGCGTGCGCCTTCCTCGACGCCGGCTACGGTCGCCGTAAGTACCATATGTACTGCCTCCACAACACTCCGGATGGCAGGACGTTGATGGTCAAGTTCGTCAACTTTAGGGACGCCCGTCTCCTCTACGACTAGGACTTCCACTTCAACTGAGAGATGGTGGTGTTCACCACACCAACATCTTCACCAACTACTAGTACTAGCCCCCAACAACGGCAACTTCATCCATAGGGTCGTCCTAGAGCTGTCGGTGGATCAGGAGGTGCTATCGACTTATCTGAAGGTGCCGCTGGGTGATGTCTACGCACTTCTATTCTTGTAGATAGTTTTTGGGCCTCCAAGTGCAGAGCTTTGTAGAACAGCAACAAGTTTCCCTTAAGTGGATTACCCAAGGTTTATCAAACTCAGGGAGGAAGTGGTCAAAGGTATCCCTCTCAAGCTACCCTGCAATCAAGATACAAGAAGTATCTTGTGTCCCCAACACACCCAATACACTTGTAAGGTGTATAGGTGCACTAGTTCGGCGAAGAGATAGTAAAATACAAGTGGTAATGGTGCCATAAAATAGCTTGACTGTGTAAAGGCAACAAGAAATAAAGACGGAAGCAAGCAAACATGCAACAGATCAAGATGCAAACGGTGTTTCAATGTTTAGAAACAAGGCCTAGGGATCATACTTTCACTAGTGAACACTCTCTCATATAAATATCTTCTCTTCATGATACTACTCTTAACTACTCTCCGGTTGGACACTCTATTCCACAGTAGGGCCTTCCCCAATCTAGATAACCCCACACTATCACCTTGAGCGCTAGATGGTTCCAACAAACACCACAATTTCATAAAGACATCCAACTCCAAATATAACTCATAATATATATATATATATATGTAACCTAGCTTAAGTGCCACACACGGCGTGCACGCTGTCGCTGTCACACATGTGGGGAAAAGCATAGATCTATTAAAGCACAATGAGTATTTATGTAGACTCAAGCCTAAGTGCCACCATGGCGTGCACGCTGTCACTTTCACACACATGGGGAAAGCAGAGATCTATTGAAGCACTTGAGTAGCAAGGTAGATCTACTAGATTACAAAGCTCATGACCACAACAAGATCATGTATAGAGAGAGAGATGAACACATAGCTACCAGTAGAGCCCTTAGCCTCGAGGAAGAACTACTCCCTCATCATCATGGGAATCAGCAATGGTGATGAAGATAGCGATAGAGATCGATGGAGATGGCTTCAAGGGCACTTCCCCGTCCTGGCAGGGTGCCAGAACAGAGACTTTCTATCCCTCGAATATCCCCTTTGGTGGAGGCGGCGCTGCGGAACTTTTCGTGGCTTTCTAGTCAATTCTCTAGGGTTTTCTCCTAGGGAGGCAAGGCGAGGAGGCAGCCAGGGGGGCCACACCCCCTGTGGGCGCCACCAGGGCTGGCCCGCGCCTAGGGGGTGCTGCCACCCTGGTGTCCTCCTCCACCTCTGCTTCGTGGTTCCGTTTTGCTCTGGGAAAAATAGGAAGATTGGCTTTTGTCCGGTCCAATTCCGAAAATATTGATTTTCTGCCTTTTCTGGAACCAAAACCAGAAGAAAACAGGCAACTGGGACTGTGGCATCTTGTCAATAGGTTAGTTCCAGAAAGTTTATAAAAATACCTCAAAGTTTAGACAAAACATAAGACACATGATATAAATCAAGCATGGAACATCAAAAATTATAGATACATTTCCGACGTATCAAGCATCCCCAATCTTAACTCCTGCTCGTCCTCGAGTAGGTAAGTGATAAAAAGAATAATTTTTTAGGTGACATGCACCATCAAAATCAAGATCAAACCATTTGCAAGAATTGAAAGTTGGGATCAAAGAACTCTAAACATGAGCATGAAAGGTGGAGTTCTAACAATAAGACAAAGTAACTATGCATGCAACATGAAATGATACAAACAAAGAGCATGAATAGCATGCACTGAAAAACGTTTGTTCGTTTCACATATGGAAAACATAGCATAGTAGCATTCAGCTTGTCCCTCATGGAGTAGGAAAAAAATGCATAGGACACCTTAAAATTTCATAAGGGTGACTAGATACAAATAGTTTAAGAACAAGCAATATCAACAATATACATCAATCAATAAGTTTTGGGACACTACACATAGAACTAAGAATGGCAACTATGCTCTCTTAATGGTGCCTAAAGGTAGAAGGTGGAGACTCAATATAATAGTGGAAGAAAGGCCCTTCATAAAGGGAAGCAGGGATTTGAAGTTTCATAAAGATCTTCTAAAAATTATGGTACTTGTTAGCTTTCAGCCCTCATTGCCCCTATCATGAGCATCTTGAAGTGATTAAGGTTAAAGTGAACAAACTATGGAGTATATGCTTGACAAAGTATAAGTTGGCAATATCATGTCCCTTGAATACGAGGGCCACACCTCATGCTACTCAACTTCAGTCACCTATAAGTTCTTGTCATAATAAGTACATGTGTATCATAGAGAACTGCCAATGGGTTACCCCTTGCACATGTTACAGGAGCTTTCCCATAACCAAAATGACAAGGCAAGCAGACAATGAGCATCTCAGCGATCTTTTTATTTACTATTTGCATAGATTTTTATTGAGGATGCTTCACAGATTGCTCATTATGGTGATGCTGCAAGTTTCCACCATGATTAGGCATGGCTTAGGCTAGCGGCCCAGGCGTTTCTCTAACACAAAATACATAACTCCATGGACTTACAAGCTCCCTTTTTATTTCACACTGGCGACATCCATAGACCAAAGAGCATGATATCAACTGTGTACAAAGTACAAGTGCAATGTTGAAAGTGTTCCTCGTGACAACATGGTTCTTCTAATTCCAACGTATAAGTGCAAGCATATACAACATAGATGACACAATGGTTCAAGTTTATTAGGGGCAAATAATATAAAGTGTTCCATCAAGTTCGTGAGAACAAGAATATAAAGTGTTCCACTAAGTTTTCATAGAACAAAATACTTTTTAATTGGAAGATAGTTGAAAACAAGAATATTCTTGGAATGGTGTAACACACCATGCATAGGAATTTATAGTGGACACTTTGGAATAACTTGGTTTCTTGGAGTTGGAATCATAAGTAGAGCTTACTCATACAAGTGGAGGCTAGCAAAAGACTGGGAGCAACCAACTAAGAGAGCAATAATGGTCATAATCATGCAGAGCAATAAAACATTACTAATCAAAGCATAGAGTGGTACTACAAGTCAAGGACTAAATGATCATAGAGGCTAATGGTGACATGTTAGAGTCATAACATGGTGTGAGCATGTGCCAAGTCAACCCAAACAAGGCATCAAAGGAGAATACCACAATACTATGCTTTTGTATGCTAAAACAACGCATGATTCTTTCAAGGCACACTAAGCAATCCTAATTGTTTGTAACAAGTCATCCTACATCAATAATTACTAAGCATAAGGTCAAAACAACATCTAGCATGACATGATAAAGTCTAAGCCACAGTCAAAGAAAGCTCACTTTTGTACCACTAAAGCATGAAACTTTCTACTCCTTTCCAACACCAAGCAACTTATTTGAAACAACTCACAAAGATAATAACCAACAAATATCAGTAAGATTGTATCACAAATCCACAAACAAGAACCAAAAGTTTCTAAGCTGAAATCACAAGAAAACTAAGGCTAAACACAGTGCTAGAAAAAGAGAACACTCACGATACAATAAGAGTGAAAACTAGAGTGTTCTAGGCAATGAAAACAGAGTGTGTCTCTCTCCAAAATAAGTGTGATGTGATCAACCAACTTATTCAAGCAACCCAAACAAACAAAAACCAAAAACAAAAACTAAGACGCTCCAAGAACAACACAACAGTGCATGAAATAATAAAAACGAAGTGTCTAGAAAGACATGAGCTCTTTATTGATGAAGAAGGGGATGCCTTGGGCATCCCCAAGATTTGACGCTTGTACCTCTTGAATATTTCTTGGGGTGACACTGGGGTGGCATCCCCAATCTTGAGCTATTGTCCAATCTTCATCTCATTACATCATTCTCTCTCTACACCCGAAAATTTTCCTTCATACAAAACTTCACACAATCTTCATTAGCAACATTAGTGTATTCAAAAGATAATAGACCTTTAGGATTAGCTTTGTAACAGCAAAACTTTTCACTAAAAACACAAGCTACTGTATCAATTCCCTCAAAAATCTCAATTTCCCAAAAAGAACCCAAAAAGGAATCAATAAGAAGCAAATACAAATAGTGGCAGAAATCTGTCAAAACAGACCAGCAGGTAGAAACCGATTTTTTCGAAGACCTTCTGTTACTCAAATCAAAAAGTGCTGAACTAACGAAAGTTAGCTAACATACTGGGGAATTTATTCATAAACTATCAGCTCAATCCGAATTATAGATATTCCTCACGAACTTTTATAGTGGAGCACAAAAATTTGTTTCGGGACAGCAACTCCTCAAATCTTACTTTCCTCTCATTAGAGGTTATTCTTGGCACAAAAAGCAAACAAAAAGGATAAGGAGAGTTCATTACTGAAGTAATAACTTCCAAGACTCAAGAAAACTCTTGGGTTTTCTCCCAACAAGTACTTTTCTTTACCACCTTTAAGTTAGGCTTGATAGTTTGAGAAGATGCCCACATAAGAAATATGAATTGGAGTAAAAGAGAGAATCAAGAAGAAAATTCAAAACAAATTTAAGTCTAACCCACTTCCTATGCATAATAATCTTGTAAAGAAACAAGTCATGAAAGCACAAAGCAACAAGCATAGGAAAGCAAAACAAGTGCAACTTCAAGATTTTCATAAAGATGGGAAACTTAATATTTTTTATATATATAAGACTATGTTTCCCTCTCTCATAATAACTTTCAGTAGCATCATGAATGAAATTAACAATATAACTATCACATAAAACATTCTTATCATGAGCCACATGCATATAATAATTATTACTCTCCACATAAGCATAGTCATTCTTATTAATTATAGTGGGAGCAAATTCAATAACATAGCTATCATTAGTATTCTCATCACCATAATCATCAAATATAGGAGGCATACTGTAATTATAATTACTTTTCTCCTCAATAGTAGGTGGACTGAAAATATCATACTCATCATTGTAATCATCATAGATTGGTGGTTTGGTATCATCATAACCAATAGAATAGCTATCTTCTAAAGCTGGTGGACTAAAAAGATCATTTTCATAAAAACTAGCTTCCCCAAGCTTAGATGTTTCCATAGCATTAGCAACAATGGTGTCCAAAGAATTCATACTAATAACATTTCCATTAGCATGTAAACAAAGATCCATAGGTTTTTTAATTTTCTCTTCAAACACTTCATGTCCTAACTCAAGATAAATACTATAGAGATCTCTAATTTTGTTGTTGTTTTCCATTAAGCCTAACTAGTGAAAACAAGAAACAAAAAGACAGAATTGCAGAATCTAAAGGAAATAACTTCGAGCACTCAAACCAGAGGATGTGAGTACCTTTTACCTTACCTCCCCGGCAACGGCGCCAAAAAATAGCTTGATGTCTACGCACTTCTATTCTTGTAGACAGTTTTTGGGCCTCCAAGTGCAGAGGTTTGTAGAACAGCAGCAAGTTTCCCGTAAGTGGATCACCCAAGGTTTATCGAACTCAGGAAGGAAGTGGTCAAAGGTATACCCTCTCAATCAAACCCTGCAATCAAGATACAAGAAGTCTCTCGTGTAGCCAACACACCCAATACACTTGTCAGGTGTATAGGTGCACTAGTTCGGCGAAGAGATAGTGAAATACAAGTGGTAACGGTGCCAGAAAATACCTTGACGGTGAGGTAAAGACTAAAGGAAAAAGGATGGAAGCAAGCAAACATGAAACAGATCTAGTTGAAAACGGTGTTTCAATCCTTAGAAAAAAGGCCTAGGGATCATACTTTCACTAGTGAACACTCTCTCATGTAAATATCCTCTCTTCATGATACTACTCTCCGGTTGGACACTCTAATCCACGGTAGGGTATTCCCCAATCTAGATAACCCCACACTATCACCTTGAGCGCTAGATGGTTCCAACAAACACCACAATTTCATAGACAGCGCGCACACTGTCACTGTCACACACGTGGGGAAAAGCATAGATCTATTAAAGCACAATGAGTATTTATGTAGACTCAAGCCTAAGTGCCACCATGACGTGCACGCTGTCACTTTCACACACATGGGGAGAGTAGAGATCTATTGAAGCACTTGAGTAGTAAGATAGATCTACTAGATTACAAAGCTCATGACCACAACAAGATCATGCATAGAGAGATAGATGAACACATAGCTACCAGTAGAGCCCTTAGCCTCGAGGAAGAACTACACCCTCCTCATCATGGGAATAAGCAACGACGTTGGAGATGGTGGTGGAGATCGATGGAGATGGCTTCGGGGGCACTTCCCCGTCCCGGCAAGGTGCCGGAACAGAGACTTTTTGTCCCCCGAATCACCCCTTCGGTGGCAGCGGCGCTGCGGAACTTTTTCTGTCTTTTTGGTTGATTATCTAGGGTTTTCTCCCTGGGAGTCTTTTAGAGGCGAAGGAGGTAAGGCAAGGAGGCGGCCAGGGGTCCCACATGCCCTGTGGGCGCCACCAGGGCTGGACCGCGCCTAGGGGGTGCAGCCACCCTAGTGTCCTCATCCACCTGTGCTTCGTGGTTCCGTGTTTCTCCGGGAAAAATAGGAAGATTGGATTTTGTCCCATCCAATTCCAAGAATATTGATTTTCTGCCTTTTCTGGAACCAAAAACAGAAGAAAACAGGCAACTGGCACAGTGGCATCTTGTCAATAGGTTAGTTCAATAAAGCGTATAAAAATACCTCAAAGTTTAGACAAAATATAAGACAAATGATATAAAACAAGCATGAAACATCAAAAATTATAGATACGTTTCCGACGTATCACCGGGTCAGGAGCCAGCGGTGGCGCTGGAGCTCTTGTTGCTGCCGGTGTCTAACGAGCTGCTGCTGGAGGCGCAGGACTAGGTGCTAGGAGGCTTCGGACCTGTACTAGTTCATGAGACAGTCTTATATATGTAAACCCATGTTGTTATATTAATGCTTGAATGAAGTTTCTTTTGAGATGATAACTGATGAACCTTATCTAACGAGGGTTGTCAAAGGAAATAAAATGCCTCGCTAACCATCGCGGCCACGGCAAGCATGCGCGAAGGCGCATCAGGAACAAGGGCGCAAGCTGGCACACACGGAGGCACAACAGTTGACAACACGCGGACGGCAGCACAAGAACGCGTGGGCGATTGCTGTTACTCCCTCTGATCCAAATTAATTGACGTGGATTTGTCTAGATACGGTGTATTTTGATTTTGGGCTAGCTATCCATAGGAATTTGCCTCGATTGATCCGATTTTTGCCTCGATTCATCTGATTTGGCTTATGTGTATTCCGATTTTGTTACAAGATGGTCTCTATTTAGCTGTTAGCTACTCAGTTTTTAATTAAAAAATTAATTATGAGTAAAAATCTAGCCATTATGTTCCATCTTTTTGTCCCAACCGAACATAAATCGGAACCTTTATGCTTATAGTCTTTTCACCTAATACTCCTACGAAGTAGGATCTAAGCATAAATTCGTTTAGATTTTACCACTTAGGTTAAAAATTTACACGAGCGGTGGAAGTACATTTTACATCAAGTACCTAAAAAAGGGAAAATTACATTGAGGTCCATACATTTAGCATAAAGGACCCTAAAATTAAGCAAGGAAAACATTTGGGTCCATCTCCAACTCGAGAGAACCGCTGATCGAGCCATACTCTTCATATTACTACTTCCTCTTCGATTGTTTTCAAAATATGGCCAAATTTCTCGGCATGCAAATTCTTTGATATGGGATCATCAATATAAATTATAATGTAGATATGTCCATGACTTTGGTCGTTCAACTTCAAAATCAAGAATGTTCATACTCATAGATTCATTTAGATTTTACCACCTACTTTTAGGTTAAAATTTTACACAGGCGGTGGGAGTATATTTTTCATTAAGGACCTAAAAAGAAGGAAAATTACATCAAGGTCCATACATGTAGCACAAAGGACCCTAAAATAATTACGAAATTTGAACAGTCGGGTTCGTATCCTTCTCGAGAGAGTAGCTGATCGAGCCATACTCTTCATAACACTTCCTCTTCAATTGTTTTCAAAATATAGCCATATTTGTCGGCATGTAAATTCTTAGATATGAGATCATCAACATAAAGTATGATGTAGATATGGCCATGACCTTGGTCGTTTGGCTTGAAATCCAAGAATGTTCTTACTCATTGACAACTAAGCTTAAATTTGTATCAATCTTACCGATTACTTTCAGCTTAGAATTTTACACGGGCGGTGGGAGTACATTTTAAGCCAAGGACCTAAAAAGAGATAAAATTGCATCGAGGTCCATACATTTATCACAGAGGACCCTAAAATAATTAAGGATGGAAAACAGTCAGGTTTGGCTCCTTATCGAGAGACTAGTAGATCGAGCCATGCTCTTCATGCTACTTCCTCTTTGATTGTTTTCAAAATATGGCCATATTTGTTGGCATGCAAATTCTTGAATATGGGATCATCAATATAATGTATATGATGTAGATATGGCCATGACCTTGGTCGTTCGGCTCCAAATCCAAGAATGTGCATACTCATTAACAACTAAGCTTAAATTCGTTTAGATTTTACCACTTACTTTTAGGTTAAACATTTTCCCATGCGGTGGGAGTACACTTTACATCAGGGACCTAAAAATGGAAAATTACATCAAGGTCCATACATTTAGCACAAAGGTCCCTAAAATAATTAAGCAAGGAAAATAGTCGAGTTCGGCGCCTTCTCGAGAGAGCAGCTGATCGAGGCATACTCTTCTAAATACTACTTCCTCTTCGATTATTTTCAAAATATGGCCATATTTTTCGGCATGCAAATTCTTCGATATTGGGATCATAAATATAAAGTATGATGTAGATATGGACATGACCTTAGTCGTTCGAATTCAAATCCAAGAATGTTCATACTCATTGACGACTAAGCATAAATTCGTTTAAATTTTACCACTTACTTTTAGGTTAAAATTTACTTGTGCGGTGGAAGTACATTTTACATCAAGGACCTAAGAAATGTAAAATTACATCAAGGTCCATGCATTTAGCACAAAGGACCTAAAATAATTAAGCAAGTAAAACAGTCGGGTTTGGCTCCTTCTCGAGAGAGCAACTGATCGAGGCATACTAGCTCTTCATGCTACTTCCTCTTCAATTGATTTCAAAATTTGGCCAGATTTGTCGGCATGCAAATTCTTGGATATGGGATCATCAACATAAATTATGATGTAGATAGGGCCATGACCTTGGTCGTTTGGCTTGAAATCCAAGAATGTACATACTTGTTGACAAATAAGCTTAAATTCGTTTAGATTTTACCTCTTACTTTTCGGTTAAATTTTACACGCTCGGTGGGAGTACATTTTCTTCCAAGAAATAAAGAGAACCAAAATTGCATTGAGGTACATACACTTAGCACAGAGGTCCCTAAAATAATCAAGCAACGAAAACATTCGGGTTCGGCTCATTCTCGAAAGAGCAGCTGATGGAGGCATACTCTTCTAAATACTACTTCCTCTTCAATTGTTTTCAAAATATGGCCATATTTATTGTCCTGCAAATTTTTGGATACTGGATCATCAATATAAATTATGATGTAGATATGGCGATGACCTTCGTCATTCGACTTCAAATCCATACATACTCATTCACAACTAAGCTTAAATTCGTTTAGATTTTACCACTTACTTTTAGGTTAAAATTTTACCCGTGTGGTGGAAGTACATTTTACATCAAGGACCTAAAAATTAGAAAATTACATAGAGGTTCATGCGTTTAACACAAAGGGACCTAAAATAATTAAGCAAGGAAAATAGTCAGGTTTGGATGCATCTTGAGAGAGCAGCCGATCGAGGCATACTCTTGATGCTACTTTCTCTTTGATTGTTTTCAAAATATGGCCAGATTTGTCGGCATGCAAATTCTTGGATATAGGATCATCAACATAAAGTATGATGTAGGTATGGCCATGACCTTGGTCGTTCCGCTTGAAATCCAAGAATGTTCATACTCGTTGATAACTAAGCTTAAATTCGTTTAGATCTTACCACTTACTTTTAGTTTAAATTTTACACGGGCGGTGGGAGTACATTTTCCATCAAGGGCCTAAAAATAGGAAAATTACATCGAGGTCCATACATTTAGCACAAAGGACCCTAGAATTAAGCAAGGAAAACTGTCGGGTTCGGATCATTCTCGAGACACCAGCCGATAGAGCCATGCTCTTCTTGCTACTTCATCTCTCGGTTGTTTTCAAAACATGGCCGCATTTGCCGGCATGCAAATTCTTGGATATGGAATCATCATCATAAATTAATATGTAGATATGGCCATGACCTTGGTCATTCGGCTTAAAATCCAAGAATGTTCATATATATTAACAACTAAGCTTAAATTCGTTTAGATTTTACCACTTACTTTTCGATTAGAATTTTAAATGGGCGGTGGGAGTAAATTTTCATCAAGGACCTAAAAAGAAGGAAAATTACATCGATGTCCATAAATTTAGCACAAAGGGCCTAAATAATTAAGCAAGGAAAACATTCTGCTCATTCTCGAGAGAGCAGCTGATCGAGCCATGCTCTTCATGCTACTTCCTCTCTTGACTGTTTTCAAAATATGGCCAAATTTTGTCGCATGCAAATTCTTGGATATGGGATCTTCGGCAGATTTATTTTTTCATTGTGAAGACTCGTGATTATCAACATGCAAATGCTTAGCAATAAATTGAATCTTTCAAAAATCTTGTAGGTTGTTGGGATGTTGATGGTCTGGTGGATACCATCAAAAGATAGTTGTAGAATTTTGAGATTAATTTACCACTTACTCGAATTTCAAGTTTTAAATAATATTGGCCAATCGGGTTAAATTCTTTGGGAAGGAGGGAGTGCTACTTGCTTCGCGAAAAAAAGAGGGCTCCTCACTTTCAAACCAGCTTGTTGTGGGCGTGCTTGGTGCTTGCTCTTCCTAGGGTGTCAAATGGAATGAATGGAGGTGGAGTAGTTGGGAGTAGGAAGGATGACCAGATCATAGTGGTGTCCCCCACAAAAATAAGAAGTAAAGATCATAATGGTGTGCATCCAAATTCAATGCGATGGGACATACGGTAGTATCAACACACCCCTTGTCCACCACTTTAAGTAGTGTACTACTAGAGTACTAGTACTGCGAATGACAATCTTTTGAATATCCTTTCCCGGATGTTTGGAAAGAAAGTGAAAATTTGGAAATCGGAGAAATTTGAATTGCTACTCTACTACTCCAGACAAGGCCCAAAATGGTTCGCACCAAAGCAGCCGACGAACACGCCAGACACAGACATGGAGCCGCCGACATGAGGCTGGTCGACACACGTGTGCAGGGCCACATTTTGGACGAGGAAGAGATCAGCTGGCCGGAGTGTGTGTAAGGTGATGAGGTAATGAAGGAAGGAGAAAGAATAATTTGTTTTGCGTGCATATATAATAAAGTTCATGAACTATACTAGTACTACCCACCGTACCTCGTGTCAGGAACCCATCAGCTTTGCTTTGACATCACGCTGCCTTCAAATCCTCATCTTCGCTGCTTTCGGGCTACCTCCTATATGCTCTCGCCTCTCGGTCCCTTCTCTCCCTCATTTTGTTTTCAACATGGGAGACTCCTAGTGGCAATGTTTTTTACCATGAAAGATTTTACCAAAACTTACTTTTAGGTTAAAATTTTACACGGGTGGTGGGAGTACATTTTACATCAAGGACCTTAAAAAGATAAAATTATACCGAGGTTCATATGAAGGGAATATGCCCTGAGAGGCAATAATAAAGTGTTTATTATGTGTATTCCAAGTATATGATAGATGTTTATTTTGCATGCTATAATTGTATTAATACGGAAACGTTAATACATGTGTGTTTAATAAACAAACAGAAAGTTCCTAGTTATGCCTCTCTCATAAACTAGCTCGTTGATTAACAAGATGATCAAGGTTTCCTGATCATGGACATTGGATGTTGTTAATAACGGGATCACAACATTAGTGTAATGATGTGATGAACACTCATCCGAAGTATAGCATTACGATCAAAGTCATTGAGTTTATATTGCTATAACAACTTACGAAGTGATCCTAATCCTTAGACCATGAGATCATGTCAATCACTAACACCGGAAGAGTTTCTTGATAACATCAAACGTCACACCGTAACAGGGTGATTATAAAGATGGATTCAGAAATAATAAAGTGTTATGTTGAGGCTCATGGATCAAGAGTGGAATTTGTTCATCCCGATGACGGATAGATATACTCTGGGCCCTCTCGGTGATATCACATTGATTAGCTTGCAAGCAAGTGATTTGATCACTAGAATGTTATATCACGGGAACGAGAAAAGAGTGCATGTCGGTAACGAGATCAAACTAGGTATGGAGATACCGATGATCGAATCTCGGACATGTAATATATCGTGAAACAAAGGGATTAAGATACTAGCGTAAAAGGTTCCGACGATCACAAGAAAGTCATCGTTGAATGTGTGGGAGTCAGTATGGGTCTCCAGATCCCGCTTCTGATTATTGATCCGAGAGGGGTCTCGATCATGTCCGCATTATTCACGAACCGTAGGGTGACACACTTAAGAGACACCGACATCCAATTGGAGCAAAAGTTTCATGCCGAAAAGAAAAGGAAAGCGCAGGAATTTATTTCACTAGACACCGAAACTGTTTCGGTTGAAATTGCTGAAACTGGTTCTGCATGTGAAATGGAATACTAGCAAGGGGTTTTATGTGAATGTTTGTTAATTAAAGTAATTAACAAAATTCTGAATAAATAAATAAAAGAGTTTTATTTAAATGAGAGCTTGCATTAAATTTGGTGGAAATTTAATGCATGTGAGTGGATTTTTGAGTGGAGGCTTTTTAATGGGAGTGGAGACTTTTCATTTTGAGTGGGAGCTCCACCCACATGAATGTGGAAGAGGTGGGGGCAGCCCCATGGCTGGGCGCCATGCCCCTTGGGTGCCCCCCTCTCCCCTATAAAAGGCCCCCTCTCCTCCTCTCACAACACACCTCCTCGTGAAGGATCTCTCTCCCCCTCTAGAATTTATCCCCCATGGTCTCGGACTAGCGAGATACATGTTCCCGGTGGCTATTCGGCAAGAAAGAGTTGTGCTTCCGCTGCATCGCTGGAGCGAGGAGGCGGAGGTTGCTCGGTGCCTCGAACGTGTGTGCGAGCACCGATGCGCTGCTGATTTGCGGCGCTAGGACTTCCTCTCGATCTTGAGATCGGCAAGAGATCGTCTACATCAACCACGAGTTGAACTCGTTAAGCTTTGTCGGTCTTCAAGGGTATGTTCTCTACGGATATACATCCGCCCGTTGTTTGTATCTAGTAGATGGATCTTGGTATATAGTTCACATCGTAGGAAAAATTTTGTTTTCTATGCTGCGAACCCTACAGTGGTATCAGAGCCGGATCTATGCGTAGATACTTTACACGGGTAGTACACATATGAGTATGTGGGCGATGATGATCATGTTGTTGCTCCTTTGTTGTAATTTTGGATATTGGTGGCATAGTGGGATGAAGCGGCCCGGACAAACTTTACATGTCCTCGCACATGAGACCTGTTCCACGCTTGACATGCAACTAGTTTGCATAAGTGGCTAGCGGGTGTCTGTCTCTCCTACTATAGTCAATATATATTTTGCAAGCGAGTTGTCAACAATTTGATTATCCTCGTTGTGGTTCATGTTCGTAGGTAAGAACGGTTCTATCTCGAAAGCCCTAAGCCACGTAAAACTTGCAATGGATAAATTAGAGGCGTCTAGTTTAGATTGTTGCTGGGCTAGTGTTATGATATGGTAGTGTTGTAAGTAGAAGTATGAGATCATACTCTTACAACACACATAGCGTGTAAAATCCATAGACCTTGGATTTACACATATAGGTATGATAGTGATCATACCACGATGCACATGATAGAGATCATCTGCGGGAACCATATAATTTCACTAATAAACATATGATGTTTGATTACATCTTATATTGCTTGTTTAGCGCTTTGTTAAGCATAATAAGATGATCCCTCATTTAAATATCAAGATAAGAATGTGTTCTTCCTTTAGTATGCACCGATTATGTTTTCGTCGCTCCAAGACATCACGTGATGATCGGGTGTTCTTGGATCCACGACCATATTTCGGGTGTGTAAACAGTTACACACGCAAATACTAAGGTTCTAACTTGGCGAGCCTAGCATGTACAGACATGGCCTCGGAACACAGACCGAAAGGTTAAGCATGAGTCATATAGTTGATATGATGCCCATTTGATGCTCGCCTTTGAAGCTATACCGACTCACGTGATGATCGGACTTGGTGTAGTGGATTTGGTTCATGTAATCACCAAAAGGACACGAGGGATGTCGCTTTTGAGTGGGAGTTCATTCGTAATATAGATTAGTTGAACTCGATCTATCATACACTTAGTCTAAACTTTACAAATTCTGTTGTAGATGGCACCACCTGCTTTTAATTTCAATGCGTTCATGGAGAAAGAGAAACTAGCAACGAACGATAGCAACTTTACTGAATGGGCCATGAATTTGAGGATTCTCCTCTCTGCTGCACAAAAGCAATATGTGCTAGAAGCGCCGTTAGGCCCCCCACCTTTTGATGATGCCCCTGACGAGGAGAAGAATGTCTATCAGACTCGTCAGGAGGACCACAACTTAGTTCATTGCGGCATATTGTATGGGCTAGAGCCAGAACTTCGAAAGCGTTTCGAAAACGGCAATGCATTTGATACAATGGGTGAGTTGAAAATGATTTTCGACACACATGCTGCTGTAGAGAGCTACAACGCTTCAGAAAAGTTCTTTAGCTGCATGATGGAAGAGCACAGCTCCGTTAGTGAGCATGTACTCAAGATGTCGGGTTACGCCGATAAGCTTGTGTCCTTGGGAATATCGATTCCCATTGACTTAGGCATCCATCGTGTTCTACAGTCTCTGCCACCTAGCTATAAGAGCTTTGTGATGAACTATAATATGCAAGGCATGAAGAAGTCTCTCCCCGAGCTTCTGTCAATGCTTAAAACTGCAGAAGTGGAGATCAAAAAGGAACATCAAGTGTTGATGATCAATAGGAACACTGGTTTCAAGAAAGACAAGAAGGGAAAACGGAAGGGAAGTAAGGGCGGCAAGCCGGTTGCCGCGCCTGAAAAGAAACCCCGAGTTGGACCTAAGTCTGATTCCGAGTGCTACTATTGTAAGGGGACTGGCCATTGGAAGCGCAACTGCCCCAAGTATCTGGCAGACAAGAAGGACGGCAAGGCAAACAAAGGTATATATGATATACATGTTATTGATGTGTACTTGACTAGTGCTCGCAGTAGCACCTGGGTATTTGATACCGGTTCAGTTGCTAATATTTGTAACTCGAATCAGGGGCTGCGGAACAAATGACCGCTAGCAAGGGGTGAGGTCAAGATGCGTGTCGGCAATGGATCAAGTGTTGATGTGATCGCCGTCGGAACGCTGCCTCTCCACTTACCGTCGGGATTAGTTATAAACTTGAATAAATGTTATCTGGTGCCTGCACTGAGCATGAACATTGTATCTGGATCATGTTTGATGCGAAGTGGTTATTCATTTAAATCCGAGAACAATGGTTGTTCCATTTATATGAATGAAATCTTTTATGGTCATGCACCGATGATGAATGGTTTATTTCTATTAGACCTCGATGATAATGTTACACATATTCATAATGTTGATGCTAAAAGGATTAAACTTAATGATGATATATCCGCATATATGTGGCACTGCCGTCTAGGTCATATTGGCGTTAAACGCATGAAGAAGCTCCATTCGGATGGACTTTTGGAATCACTTGATTATGAATCATTTGATACATGTGAGCCATGCCTTATGGGCAAGATGACTAGAACGCCGTTTTCCGGTTCAATGGAACGGGCGACAGATTTATTGGAAATCATACATTCTGATGTATGTGGTCCAATGAGTGTGTCGGCGCGAGGTGGATATCGTTATTTTGTTACTTTCACGGATGATTTGAGTAGATACGGTTATATCTACTTGATGAAACACAAGTCTGAAACCTTTGAAAAGTTCAAGGAATTTCAGAATGAAGTGGAAAATCATCGTAATAGAAAGATCAAATTTCTACGGTCCGACCGTGGAGGTGAGTATCTAAGTTACGAGTTTAGCACTCACATGAAAGAGTGTGGAATTGTTTCACAACTCACACCTGCCGGAACACCACAGCGAAATGGTGTGTCGGAACGTCATAATCGTACTTTATTAGATATGGTTCGATCTATGATGTCTCTGACAGACTTGCCGTTGTCATTTTGGGGTTATGCACTAGAAACTGCTGCATTCACTTTAAATCGGGCACCATCTAAATCCGTTGAAAAGACACCGTATGAATTGTGGTTTGGAAACAAACCTAAGCTGTCATTTCTTAAAGTTTGGGGATGCGATGTTTATGTGAAGAAACTTCAACCGGATAAACTCGAACCCAAAGCGGAAAAATGCGTCTTCATAGGATACCCTAAAGAAACTATTGGGTATTCCTTCTATCACAGATCCGAGGGCAAGGTTTTTGTTGCCAAGAATGGATCCTTTCTAGAGAAAGAGTTTTCTCGCGAAAGGTGTGAGTAGTCGGAAGGTAGAACTCGAAGAGGTTGTGGAACCTTCTCTTCAAAGTATGGCGAGTAGCGCAGCGCCGGAAGTTGTTCCGGAGTTGGCTCCACCTGTTGAAGAGGGAACTAATGATAATGATCATGAAACTCCAAAAGAGAGTACTACCGAACCTCGCAGGTCAAACAGGACGCGTGCAGCTCCCGAGCTGTACGGAAATCCTGTCATGAATTTCATGGTTGATGAAAATGATGACCCTGTGACGTATGAAGAAGCGATGATGAGCCCAGATTCCAACAAATGGTTAGAAGCCATGAAATCCGAGATGGAATCCATGTATGAAAATCAAGTTTGGAACTTGGTGGAATTACCTCACGACCGAAAGGCCGTGGAGAACAAATGGATTTTCAAAAGGAAAACTGATGCTGATGGTAATGTGACCATCTATAAAGCTCGACTTGTCGCAAAGGGGTTTCGACAAATTCAAGGAGTTGACTACGATGAGACTTTCTCTCCCGTAGCGATGCTAAAGTCAGTTAGGATTATGTTAGCAATTGCTGCATATTTCGATTATGAAATATGGCAGATGGATGTCAAAACCGCGTTTCTCAATGGGAATATTGAAGAAGAGTTGTATATGATACAACCAAAGGTTTTGTCGATCCTAAGGATGCTAACAAGGTGTGCAAGCTTCAGCGATCCATCTATGGATTGAAGCAAGCATCACGAAGTTGGAATCTCCGCTTTGATGAGGTGATCAAAGAGTTTGGATTTGTCCAAACTTATGGAGAAGCTTGTATTTACAAGAAAGTGAGTGGGAGCAATGTGGCATTTCTGATATTATATGTGGATGACATATTATTGATCGGAAATGATAAAGAACTTTTAAACAGTGTTAAAAGTTATCTAAACAGCAAATTTTCAATGAAGGACCTAGGTGAAGCGTCATACATATTAGGCATAAAGATCTATAGAGATAGATCTAGGCGCCTAATAGGGCTATCGCAAAGTACATACCTTGATAAGATTTTAAAGAAGTTTAAAATGGACGGAAGTAAGAAGGGGTTCTTACCTATGTTGCAAGGCAAGACATTGAGTAAGAATCAAAGTCCGGCTTCGGCGGAAGAAAGAGAGATAATGGACAAAGTCCCATATACTTCAGCCATAGGCTCTATAATGTACGCCATGCTATGTACAAGACCGGATGTGGCACATGCTATTAGTTTGACTAGTAGGTACCAATCGGATCCAGGTTCGGAACACTGGATAGCGGTCAAGAATATCCTTAAGTACTTACGAAGAACTAAGGATATGTTTCTTGTATACGGAGGTGAAGAAGAGCTCGTCGCTAAGTGTTATGTCGACGCTAGCTTTGACACCGATCAGGATGACTCTAAGTCTCAATCCGGATACGTATTTCTCATGAATGGCGGAGCGGTTAGTTGGAGGAGTTCCAAACAACCTGTGGTAGCGGGATCAACAACGGAGGCCGAATATGTTGCTGCTTCAGAAGCGGCTCAGGAAGCAGTTTGGATGAAGGAGTTCATATCCGAACTAGGAGTTGTGGCAAACGCGTTGGACCCAATGGTGATCTATTGTGACAACAATGGTGCCATTGCCAATGCCAAAGAGCCAAGGTCTCACAAGCATTCCAAGCATATTAAGCGCCGGTTTCACTCCATCCGCGAGCATGTCAAGGATGGAGATATAAAGATTTGTAAAGTACATACGGATCTCAATGTAGCAGATCCGTTGACTAAAACTCTCCCTAGAGCAAAACATGATCAACACCAGAACTCAATGGGTGTTAGATTTATCACTATGTAACTAGATTATTGTCTCTAGTGCAAGTGGGAGACTGAAGGGAATATGCCCTGAGAGGCAATAATAAAGTGTTTATTATGTGTATTCCAAGTATATGATAGATGTTTATTTTGCATGCTATAATTGTATTAATACGGAAACGTTAATACATGTGTGTTTAATAAACAAACAGAAAGTTCCTAGTTATGCCTCTCTCATAAACTAGCTCGTTGATTAACAAGATGATCAAGGTTTCCTGATCATGGACATTGGATGTTGTTAATAACGGGATCACAACATTAGTGTAATGATGTGATGAACACTCATCCGAAGTATAGCATTACGATCAAAGTCATTGAGTTTATATTGCTATAACAACTTACGAAGTGATCCTAATCCTTAGACCATGAGATCATGTCAATCACTAACACCGGAAGAGTTTCTTGATAACATCAAACGTCACACCGTAACAGGGTGATTATAAAGATGGATTCAGAACTAATAAAGTGTTATGTTGAGGCTCATGGATCAAGAGTGGAATTTGTTCATCCCGATGACGGATAGATATACTCTGGGCCCTCTCGGTGATATCACATTGATTAGCTTGCAAGCAAGTGATTTGATCACTAGAATGTTATATCACGGGAACGAGAAAAGAGTGCATGTCGGTAACGAGATCAAACTAGGTATGGAGATACCGATGATCGAATCTCGGACATGTAATATATCGTGAAACAAAGGGATTAAGATACTAGCGTAAAAGGTTCCGACGATCACAAGAAAGTTATCGTTGAATGTGTGGGAGTCAGTATGGGTCTCCAGATCCCGCTTCTGATTATTGATCCGAGAGGGGTCTCGATCATGTTCGCATTATTCACGAACCGTAGGGTGACACACTTAAGAGACACCGACATCCAATTGGAGCAAAAGTTTCATGCCGAAAAGAAAAGGAAAGCGGAGGAATTTATTTCACTAGACACCGAAACTGTTTCGGTTGAAATTGCTGAAACTGGTTCTGCATGTGAAATGGAATACTAGCAAGTGGTTTTATGTGAATGTTTGTTAATTAAAGTAATTAACAAAATTCTGAATAAATAAATAAAAGAGTTTTATTTAAATGAGAGCTTGCATTAAATTTGGTGGAAATTTAATGCATGTGAGTGGATTTTTGAGTGGAGGCTTTTTAATGGGAGTGGAGACTTTTCATTTTGAGTGGGAGCTCCACCCACATGAATGTGGAAGAGGTGGGGGCAGCCCCATGGCTGGGCGCCATGCCCCTTGGGTGCCCCCCCTCTCCCCTATAAAAGGCCCCCCTCTCCTCCTCTCACAACACACCTCCTCGTGAAGGATCTCTCTCCCCCTCTAGAATTTATCCCCCATGGTCTCGGACTAGCGAGATACATGTTCCCGGTGGCTATTCGGCAAGAAAGAGTTGTGCTTCCGCTGCATCGCTGGAGCGAGGAGGCGGAGGTTGCTCGGTGCCTCGAACGTGTGTGCGAGCACGGATGCGCTGCTGATTTGCGGCGCTAGGACTTCCTCTCGATCTTGAGATCGGCAAGAGATCGTCTACATCAACCACGAGTTGAACTCGTTAAGCTTTGTCGGTCTTCAAGGGTATGTTCTCTACGGATATACATCCGCCCGTTGTTTGTATCTAGTAGATGGATCTTGGTATATAGTTCACATCGTAGGAAATTTTTTTTTTCTATGCTGCGAACCCTACATCATACATTTATCACAAAGGACCCTAAAATATTTAAGCAAAGGAAAACAGTCGGGTTTGACTATTTCTCGAGAGAGCAGCTGATCGAGTCATACTCCTCATATTACTTCCGCTTTGATTGTTTTCAAAATATGGGAAAATTTGTCGGCATGCAAATTCTTGTATATGGGATCATTAGCATAAACTATGATGTATATATGGCCACGACCTTGGTCGCTCAGCTTGAAATCCAAGAATGTTCATACTCATTGAAAGCTAAGCTTAAATTCATTTAGATTTTGAGACTTACTTTTAGGTTAAAATTTTACACGGGCGGTGGGATTACAATTCAAATCAAGGACCTAAAAAAGGAAAATTATAGCAAGGTCCATACATTTAGTACAAAGCACCCTAGAATAATTAAGCAAGTAAAACAATTGGGTTCGACTCCTGCTCGAGATAGCAGCTGATCGAACCACACTCTTCATACCACTTCCTCTTCGATTGTTTTCAAAATATGGCCATATTTATCGGCATGCAAATTCTTGGATATGGGATCATCAACATAAAGTACGATGTAGATATGTCCATGACCTTGGTCGTTCGGCTTGAAATCCAAGAATGTTCATACTCATTGAAAACTAAGCTTATATTCGTTTAGATCTTACAGGTTAGAATTTTACAAGGGCGGTGGGAGTACATTTTATGCCAAGGACCTAAAAAGAGAAAAAATTACATCGATGTCCATACATTTTGCACCAAGGACTCTAAAATAATTAAGCAAGGAAAACAATCGGGTTCGGCTCCTCGAGAGACCAGCTGATCGAGCCATACTCTTCTAAATACTACTTCCTCTTTGATTATTTTCAAAATATGGACAAATTTGTCAGCATGAAAATTTCTGGACATGGGATCATCAATATAAAGTATGATGTAGATATGGCCTTGACCTTGGTCGTTCGGCTTGAAATCAAAGAATGTTCATAATTAGTGCCAACTAAGCTTAAATTCATTAAGATTTTACCACTTACTTTTAGGTTAAAATTTTACATGGGCGGTGGGAGTAAATTTTATATCAAGGACCTAAAACATAGGGAAATTACTTCGAGATCCATACACTTAGCACAAAGGAGCCTAAAATAATTAAGAAAGGAAAACAATCGGTTCGGCTCCTTCTCGAGAGAGAAGCTAATCGAGCCATACTCTTCATACTACTTCCTCTTAAATTGTTTTCAAAATATGGCTTGATTTGTCGGCATGCAAAATCATGGACATGGGATCATCAACATAAAGTATGATGTAGATATGGCCATGACCTTGGTCACTCGGCTTCAAATCCAATAATGATCATACCCGTTAAAGACTGAGGGTAAATTCGATTAGATCTTACCATGTACTTTTAGGTTAGAATTTTACATGGGCGGTGAGAGTATGTTTTACGGCAGGGACCCAAAAAGAGGGGAAATTAGATCAAGGTCCATACATGTAGCACAAATGACCATAAAATAATTAAGGAAGGAATATAGTCGGCTTCGGCTCCACCTTAAGAGACCAGAAGATCGAGCCATACTCCTCCAAATACTACTTCCTCTTTGATTGTTTTCAAAATATGGACAAATTTGTTGACATGAAAATTCTTGGACCTGGGATCATCAATATAAAGTATGATGTGGATATGGCCATGACCTTGGTCGTTTGGCTTGAAATCCAAGAATATTCATACATAGTGAAAACTAATCTCAAATTGATTAAATTTTACCACTTACTTTTAGGTTAAAATTCTACATGGGCGACGAGAGTACATTTTACATCAAGGACCTAAAATGTAGGAAAATTATATCAAAGTCCATACATTTAGCACAAAGGACCCTAAAATAATTAATCAAGGGAAACAATCGAGTTCGGATCCTTCTCGAGAGAGCAACTAATCGAGCCATACTATTCGTACTACTACCTCTTAGATTGTTTTCAAAATATGGCCAAATTTGTGAGCATGCATATTCTTGGATATGGGATCATCAACATAACGTATGATGTAGCATGAGCCTGGTCGTTGATGTCTACGCACTTCTATTCTTATAGACAGTTATTGGGCCTCCAAACGCAGAAGTTTGTAAAATAGCAGCAAGTTTCCCTTAAGTGGATTATCCAAGGTTTATCAAACTCAGGGAGGAAGTGGTCAAAGGTATCCCTCTCAAGCAACCCTGCAATTTAGATAAAAGAAGTCTCTTGTGTCCCCAACACACCCAATACACATGTCAGGTGTATAGGTGCACCAGTTCGGCGAAGAGATAGTGAAATACAAGTGGTAACGGTGCCAGAAAATAGCTTCTGACTTGTTGTTGACGTGGGGTAACGTGTGGCAAACTGAAATAAAGATGGAAGCAAGAAATCATGCAACAAATCTAGTAGCAAACAGTGTTACAATGTTTAGAAACAAGGCCTAGGGATCATACTTTCACTAGTGAACACTCTCTCATATAAATATCTTCTCTTTATGATACTACTCTGAACTACTCTCCGGTTGGACACTTTAATCCACGATAGGGCCTTCCCCAATCTAGATAACCCCACACTGTCACGTTGAGTGCTAGATGGTTCCAACAAACACCACAACTTCATAGAGACATCCAACTCCAAATATAACTCATGAATATAAATGTAATCTATCTTAAGTGCCACACACGTCGCGGACGCTGTCACTGTCACACAAGTGGGGAAAAGCATAGATCTATTAAAGCGCAATGAGTACTTATATAGACTCAAGCCTAAGTGCCACCATGGCATGCACGCTGTCACTTTCACACACATGGGGAGTGGAGAGATCTATTGAAGCACTTGAGTAGCAAGGTAGATCTACTAGATTATAAAGCTCATGACCACAACAATATCATGCATAGAGAGAGAGATGAACACATAGCTATCGGTGATGGTGCTCGAGGAAGAGGTTGAAGTAGAGTCCCCAGCAATGGCGCCAGCAATACTTGATGCTAGATGGTGCCTTGTTAGTAACCCCAAGCACAGGGTGTGAAGAGCAAGCAGCAAGTTTTCCCTCAGTTGAGACCGACGTTATCGAACCAGAAGCAGGAAGCAAACGTCACACAGGTGTTGCAAACAATATGGAGACCTGCACAACACAAACTCAAGACTTTGCCCCAACTAATCAGTGAGGTTGTCAAGCTCACCGGTTTGCTGTAACAAAGGATTAAACGTATGGTGTGGAAGGTAATGGTTTGAAGTAAGTAAACAACTAAAAGTGGAAGATGTATCAATGTTAAAGATTGGACCGAGGTCCATAGTTCACTAGAGGTGCTCTCCTTAGATAAACAACATGGCATGAAGGGTAAACAAATTACAGCGGGACAATTGACATGAACTGAGTAAGGCATAACAATGCAATTACTAGCCAGAAAGATCCTATGAGGTTGATTGGGCAATACAACAATATACATAGACCATAATCCAACTGCATCTATGACTAGAAGTCCACCTTCAGGTTATCAACCGAACCCCCTCCAGTATTAAGTTGCAAGCAACAGACAACTGCTTTAAGAAAAGTGTGTAAGGTAAACAGTCCACATGTTCCATGAACAAGATACCGTTGTTTTCTCCCTAGTAGCAACAACACATCTACAACCGAAGATATTATTTTCACTTCCCTTGGAAACTAGAGGCATGAACCCACTATCGAGCGTAAATACTCCCTCTTGGAGTCATTAGCAACTACTTGGCCAAGATAACCACTATCAACGGAGAGCATGCAAGATCACAAACAACACAGACATGATAGAATTATAAAGATAGAACCATTAATCAAACCAACATAATAATCTCAATATCCATCGGATCCTTGCAAACACAACATGCATGATTACAAGTAGATTAGATCTTGATCATGAACGGAGCTCACAAGATCTATACATGAAAGCACAAAGGAGGATATACAACCATCTAGCTACTACATGGACCCATAGTCCAAGGTGGAACTACCCACGAATCATACCAGAGAGAAGGCCCCCGGGATGATCTCCCCTCCGGTAGGTTGTCAGGAAATCTTTAGATCCCCCCGATATAGGGACGATGGTGGCGGTGTCTACAGACGGTTTCGTGGAATATTGATCAGGTCCTGAGAGTTTCTGCATCGGGGGCTTCTTATAGTCGAAGGGGGATACCAAAGCAGCCGCCAGGGCGGCCAAACCCTAGCCAGGCGTGGGCTAGGGCCCACCCGCGCCTGGGGGGGTATGGCTCCTCGGGATCTCCTCTGGACTTATTGTTCCCCACGAAATGTTATTGACTTTGTCCTTCGTCCCGTCCAATTCCGAGAATATTTCTTTACTAACTTTTCTGAAACTAAAAACAGCAGAAAACATGCATCTGGCACTGTTGCAACTTGTTAATAGGTTAGTACCAGAAAACATGTAAAAAGCGCCTCAAAGTGTAGACAAGAAAAGCAAAGTAGATACTAAACAAGCATAGAGCATCAAAAATTATAGATATGTTTCCAATGTATCAGCATCCCCAAGCTTAACTCCTGCTCGTCCTCGAGTAGGTAAGTGATAAAAAGAATAATTTTTTAGGTGAACATGCACCCTCACAATAAAGATCCAACCATTTGCAAGCATTGAAAGCACCGATCAAAGAATTCTAAACATGTGCATGGAAGGATAGAGTTCTAAAAGTAGGACATAGTAACTATGCATGCCACATGGCAAGCTACAAACAAAGATCATGAATAACATGCATTTGAAAAACGTTTGTTTGTTTCATATACAGAAAACATAGCATAGTGGCAATCAGCTTGTCCCTCATAGAGTAGCAATATAGATGCATAGGACACCTTCAAAGTTCACAAGGGTGACTAGAAACAAATAGCACAAGAACAAGTAATATCACAATATGCATCAATTAATAAGCTTTGGAACACTACACACAGAATGACAACTATGCTCTCTTAATGGTGCCTAAAGTTAGAAGGTGGAGACTCAAATAGTGGTGGAAGAAAGGCCTTTTTTAAAGGAAGCAGGGATTACAAGTTTCAAAAAGAGCTTCCAAAAATTATGGTACTTATTAGCTTTCAGCCCTCATTGCCCCTATCATAAGCATCTTGAAGTGGTTAAGGTTAAAGTGGCAAAGCTGGAGTATATGCTTGACAAAGTATAAGTTGGCAATCTCAAGTCCCTTGAATATGAGGGCTACACCTCATGGATACTCAACTTAGGGCCCAGGTAAGTTCTTGTCACTATAAGTATTTGCATATCATTGAGAACCGCCAACAGGGTACCCCTTGCACATGGTACAGGAGCTTTCCCATAACCAAAATGACAAGGCAAGCATACAATGAGCATATCAGCAATCTTCTTATGTACCATGGGAATATGGTGCTTTTTTCTATCTTTCCTCTTTTCTCAATGTCTCTCTCTTTTTTATAAGAAGAATGCTTCATAGATGTCACAATGGTGATGCTGCAAGTTTCTACCATGATTAGGAATGGCTTAGGCTAGCGGCCTAGGCGTTTCTCTAACACAGAATACAAACTCCATGGACTTACAAGTTCCCACTTCATTTCACACCGGTAACATCCATAGACAAAAGAGCATGATATCAACGAAGGACAAAAGTACAAGTGCAATGTTGAAAACGTTCCCCATGACAGCACGGTTCTTCTAATCCCAACTTATAAGTGCAAGCATATACAACAAAGTTGCCTCAATGGTTCAAGTTTATTAGGGGCAAAGAATAAAATGTGCCATCAAGTTCGTGAGGGCTTTAATCACTAAGTTTTCACATAACAAAATAGTTTTTAATTGGAAGATAGTTGAAAACAAGAATATACTTGGAATGGTGTAACACACCATGCATAGGAGTTTATAGTGGACACTTTGGAATAAATTAGTTTCTTTGGAGTTGGAAGCATGAGTAGAACTTACTCATACAAGTGGAGGCTAGCAAAAGACTGGGAGCAACCAACTAAGAGAGCAATAATGGCCATAATTATGCAATGCAACAAAGCAAACTAATCAAAGCAAAGAGTGGTACTACAAGTCAAGGACTAAATGATCATAGAGGCTAATGGTGACTTGTCATAGTCATAACATGGTGTAAGCATGTGCCAAGTCAACCCAAGCAAAACATCAAAGGAGAATACCACAATACTATGCTTTTGCATGATAAAACAACGCATAATTTCTTCAAGGCACACTAAGCAATCCCAATTGTTTGGACAAAGACATGCTACAACAATAATCACTAAGCATAATGCTGAAGCAACACCTAGCATGTCATGCTAAAGTCTAAGTCACAGTCAATGCAAGCTCCTCTTGCACTTCAAGCAAGAACTTACTACTCCTTTCGAAACACCAAGCAAACTTATTTGCAAAACAACACAGCAAGAACGGGGTCCAAACTACTAAAGCAAACTAAACAAACTTCGCAAAGAAAACGAAAACTAAGACGCTCCAACAACAACAAAACTGTGCATGGAACAATAAAAGTGAAGTGTCTAGACAGACCTGAGCTTTTTATTGATGAAGAAGGGGATGCCTTGGGCATCCCCAAGCTTTGAAGCTTGTACATCTTGGATATTTCTTGGGGTGACACCATGGAGGCATCCCCAATCTTGAGCTTTTGTCCATTCTTCATCTTATTGCATCATTCTCTCTTTACACCTGAAATTTTTCCTTCATACAAAACTTCACACATCCTCATTAGCAACATTAGTTTATTCAAAAGATATTAGAACACTGGCAAATGTTTAGAATAGAAAGTCTTTTCACTAAAAACACAAGCTACTGAAGTAACTCCTTCAAAGAAACTCAATTTACCTGAAGAGAGCTCAAAAGGGAATCAATAAGAAGCAAATGCAAATAATGGCAGAAATCTGTCAAAACAGGCCAGCAGGTAGAAACGAATTTTTTCGAACATCTTCTGTTGCTCAAATCAAAAAGTGTTGAACTAATGAAAGTTAGCTAACATACTGGGGATTTATTCGTAAATTGTGAGCTCAATCCGAGTTACAGAGCCTCCTCACGAATTTTTTTGGTGGACGACAGAAATCTTTTTCGGGATAACAACTCCCCAAATATTATTTCCCTCTCATTAGAGGTTATTCTTGGCACAAATAGCAAACAAAAAGGATAAGGAGAGGTTATTACAGAAGTAATAACTTCCAAGACTCAAGAAAACTCTTGGGTTATCTCCCGGCAAGTACTTTTCTTTAACGCCTTTAAGTTAGGCTTGATAGTTTGAGAACGTGCTCTCATAATAATTATGAATTGAATTCAAAGAGAGCATCAATAAGAAAATTCAATACACATTTAAGTCTAACCCACTTCCTATGTATAGGAATCTTGTAAGAAAATAAATCAAAGAAGCACATAGTAACAAGAATGGGAAAACAAAACAAGTGCAACTTCAAGATTTTCAACATAAAGAGGGGAAACTTAATATTGTTGAGATACATAAGACAATGTTTCCCTCTCTCATAATAACTTTCAGTAGTATCATGAATAAACTCAACAATATAACTATCACATAAAGCAGCCTTTTCATGATCTACAAACACATAATTTCTATCAAGCTCAAAAATAGTGGGACTAAAATCTTCACAGGTTTTACCCAAAATAGATATTTCAAAAGGATCCACGGGAACATAATATTCATCCTCCTTTGGTAAGCATGGGGGAAAATTAAATAATGTAAGAGATAAAGAGTTACTCTCATTAGAAGGTAGGCATGGGTAGATCCATTCTTCCTTCTTTTGTTCATCACACTCCTCTTTTTCATCTAATGAGCTTCCAGTTTCAACAATTTATTCTTCCATAGGGTCCTGCAAGGCATTAATCTCTTCCATTTTTGGAAAGCACCTATTAAAATATTCAAGAATAAAGCCATTTTTTCCTTGTAATTATCAAAGCAAAATTTAAGTATCTCATAAACCTCATGTTCATAAGGTGCATCATCAGTATTTTCAAGCAAACTGGCAAGTTCAAAAGCACCCTTGAAAGCAATAAATTCTTCAATTTGCTCCACATCATAAAAATCATAATTTCCTTTAACATAAGCAGATATGGTAACATTATCATTATACTCACATTGAAAAGGCAGGTGTTTATACCTCCTACAGCAACAAGATTTATCAAAGAAATAAGTAACATTATAGGTAGAGCACACGTCTCTAGCAATAGTATTCAACTTATCAATTTGTTCCCATAAGTGTTTCCCTTTTTGTGACGAACGGTGTTCCTTATAATATACTTTTCTTCTTCCGTGAACCCACCTTGCCAATAAGAACTAGTTTCAAAGAAACCATCCATTGATAGAAAGCATGACCAAGCAAGGCAATAACAGACCAGCAACTAGAGCAGGAACTAATTTTTTTGTGATTTTGGATAAAGAAAGCAAACCAAACTAGACTAATTTTGGGGGGGGGGATTTGGAAAGAGGCAAACAAAACCAAGCAAAAGAAACAAAGCAAACTAAAAACAAAGTAAAGAGAAAGGAAGTGAAGGAATTCCCCTGTGAAGACGTCCTTAGCCTCCCCGGCAACGGCGCCAGAAATACTTGATGGTGCTCGAGGAAGAAGTTGAAGTAGAGTCCCCAGCAATGGTGCCAGCAATACTTGATGCTAGCTGGTGCCTCGTTGGTAACCCTGAGCGCAGGGTGTGAAGTGCAAGAAGCAAGTTTTCCCTTAGTTGTGACCGAGGTTATTGAACCAGAAGGAGGAAGGAAATGTCACACAGGTGTTGCAAACAACATGGAGACCTGCACAACACAAACTCAAGACTTTTCCCCAACGAATCAGTGAGGTTGTCAAGCTCACCGGTTTGCTGTAACAAAGGATTAAACGTATGGTGTGGAAGGTGATGGTTTGCAGCAAGTAAACAAGTAACAGTGGAAGATGTATCAATGGTAAAGATTTGACCGGGGTCCATAGATCACTAGAGGTGCTCTCCTTAGATAAACAACATGGCATGAAGGTTAAAAAAATTACAGCGGGGCAATTGACAGGAACTGAGCAAGGCATAACAATGCAATTACTAGCCAGAAAGATCCTATGAGGTTGATTGGGAAATACAACAATATACATAGACCGTAATCCAACTGCATCTATGACTAGAAGTCCACCTTTAGGTTATCATCCGAACCCCCTCTAGTATTAAGTTGCAAGCAACAGACAACTGCTTTAAGCAAAGTGTGTAAGGTAAACAGTCCACATGTTCCATGAACAAGAGACCTTTTTCTCCCTAGTAGCAACAACACATCTACAACCGAAGAGATTATTCTCACTTCCCTTGGAAACTAGAGGCATGAACCCACTATCGAGCATAAATACTCCCTCTTGGAGTCACTAGCAACTACTTGGCCAAGAGAACCACTAGCAACGGAGAGCATGCAAGATCAAAAACAACATAGACATGATAGAATCATAAAGATAGAACCATTAATCAAACCAACATAATAATCTCAATATCCATCGGATCCCTGCAAACACAACATGCATGTTACAAATAGATTAGATCTTGATCATGAACAGAGCTCATCAGATCTATACATGAAAGCACAAAGGAGGAGATATAACCATCTAGCTACTAAATGGACCAATAGTCCAAGGTGGAACTACTCACGAATCATACCTGATAGAAGTCCTCCGGGATGATATCCCCTCCGGCAGGGTGCCGGGAAGAGCTTTAGATCCCCCAGATCTAGGGACGATGGTGGCAGCGGCTACAGACGGTTTCGTGGAATATTGATTGGGTCCTGAGAGTTTTTGCATCGGGGGATTCTTATAGGCGAAGGTGGAGACCGAGGCGGCCGCCAGGGCGGCCAAACCCTAGCCAGGCGCGGGCTAGGGCCCACCCGCTCCTGGGGGGGGGGTATGTCCCCTCTGGACGGCCCCTCGGGCTCTCCTCTGGACTTCTTGTTCCCCACGGAAAGTTATTGACTTTGTCCTTCGTCCCGTCCAATTTTGAGAATATTTCTTTACTAACTTTTTTTAACCAAAAACAGCAGAAAATAGGCATCTGGCACTGTTGCAACTTTTTAATAGGTTAGTACTAGAAAACATGTAAAAAGCACCTGAAAGTGTAGAGAAGTAAAGCAAAGTAGATATTAAACAAGCATGGAGCATCAAAAATTATAGATACATTTCCAACGTATCAACCGGTAGAGACCTTAGCCTTGAGGAAGAACTACTCCCTCCTCATCATGGGAATCAGAAATGGTGATGGAGATTGATGGAGATGGCTCCGGGGGCACTTCCTCGTCCCGGCAGGGTGTCGGAACAGAGACTTTCTGTCCCCTGAATCTCCCCTTTGGTGGCGGCAGCGCTATATAACTTTTTGTGGCTTTCCGGTCGATCCCTAGGGTTTTCTCCCCGGGAGGCTTTTATAGGCAAAGGAGGCAAGGCTAGGAGGCAGCCAGGGGGCCCACACCCCTTGTGGGCGCCACCAAGGCTGGCCCGCGCCTAGGGGGTGCGGCCATCCTGGTGTCCTCCTCCACCTCTGCTTCGTGGTTTTGTGTTGCTCCTGGAAAAATAGGAAGATTGGCTTTTGTCCCGTCCAATTCCGAGAATATTGATTTTCTGCCTTTTTCTGGAACCAAAAACAGAAAAAACAGCAATTGGCACTGTGGCATCTTGTTAATAGGTTAGTTCTAGAAAATGTATAAAATACCTCAAAGTGTAGACAAAACATAAGACAAATGATATAAAACAAGCATGAAGCATCAAAAATTATAGATACGTTTACGACGTATCAGTTGTTCGGCTTGAAATCCAAGAATGTTCATACTAATTGACAACTAAATTTAAATTATTTTTGACTTCACCACATACTTTTAGGTTAGAATTTTACATAGGCGGTGAGAGTACATCCTATATAAGGGAGCTAAAAAAGGGAAAATTACATCAAGGTCCATACATTTTAGCATAAAGGACCTTAAATTAGTTAATCAAGGAAAACATTCGGGTTTGGCTCCTTCTCGTGAGACAAGCTGATCGAGCCATACTCTTCTAAATACTACCTCTTCGATTGTTTTCAAAATATGGCCAAATTTTTTGGCATGAAAATTCTTGTACATGGGATCATCGATATAAAGTATGATGTAGATATTTCCATGACCTTGGTCATTCGGCTTGAAATTCAATAATGTTCATACTCATTGACAACTAAGCTTAAATTTATTTAGATTTTACCACTTACTTTTAGGTTTAAATTTTACACGGGTGACATTACACCAAGGACCTAAAAATAGGAAAATTACATCGAGGTCCATACATTCAGCACAAAGAACCCTAAAATAATCAAGCAAGGAAAATAGTCGTGTTTGCCTCCTCGAGAGAGCAGATGATCTAGCCATACTCTTTATACTACTTCCACTTCGAGTGTTTTCAAAATATGGCTAGATTTGTCGGCATGCAATTCCTTGGATATGGGATCATCAACATAAAGTATGATGTAGATATGTCCATGACTCTGGTTGTTCGACTTGAAATCCAAGAATGTTCATACTCATTGACAACTAAGCTTAATTTCATTTTAATTTTAGCACATATTTTCATATTAGAATTTTGCTAGTTGTCAATGAGTATGAAATGAGCCAGGCTTTACTTTTTGCTCGTATCCTTAACGAGTTGAATTATACAGGCCTTAAAGAGTGTGAGCCTTAACGAGCTAAGCCTTAACGAGTCGAGTTGCTCGATAGTCGAGCCCTATGGATTATCCACATAAAGTATGATGTAGATATGACCATGACCTTGGTCTTTCGGCTTGAAATTCAAGAATGTTCAGACTTATTGACAAGTAAGCTTAAATACATTTAAATTCTAACACTTTTATATTAAAATTTTACACAGGTGGTGGGAGTACATTTTACATCAAGGACCTATAAATTTGACCAGAAATTACACAAGCGTTGGTCCTGCAGCTACCCCTGCATTCGTACTAATCTGAAGGGAACTGGAGAAGAGGAGCATGCATCCGTTTTAATCATTTTATTCTACCTACTCTATACTACTCTCTATCCCCAATTCCCCATTCCCCTACCTCTACGCCAAGCGCCATCATTCCCCTCCTCCACCACGCCTCTTTCCGATCCTGTTCACCACACAGTATGATAGTGTTTGTTCTTCTTCCTGTCCCACCTGCCGCCATCGATCTTCCCTCTTTTCCAGAAAACCAAATCTAGTCATCGTCCCAACTTCCAGCATCTCCCTTGCGATGGCAGGACCGAGAAAGGACAACAATGATTATGTGATGTTCTAGGAGGTTTTTACCGAAGGCCCGTTTTAAGAACTCATAACGAGATACGGAGTCATGACCACCGCGAGCTTCGCCGGTTTGTCCAAACATCTTCTTAACTCGGCAAAATATAGTACAAATTTACATGCTTCTCAGCCGTTTCGCCTCCCCTGTGTTCTTCATTCTCACCCGACTAAGAAATCATGGGAATGCAATGAGTACTTCGAGGGCAAGGGCACGACATGCAAGCTGGCGCCGCTGGACAGGTTCTCCTCCGATGTTGTGTTCTTGAATTGTATGGGTAAGCAGTGGGTAGGTGCCAATGGAGATTGGACCACCACTGTTGGGTGTGAGTTTAAGTGGGATCTTATCAATGTGTATACTCATCAACGCGTTCCTCTCCCACAAGTCCATGATTTTGTACACACCAATGATCGTTTATATTCATGCATAATGATCGCACCATTATCCTTCGTAAGATTGCCATTTGCCGATCTCTCATAGTTGCTATGGATTATTTAGATTTCTCTCTTGTTTCTATCTTCGACTACTCAATTTATACCCTTGATGGCGATTAGTATACATGGATAGTTCTTGAGAACCAGTTCCAATACTATTTTAGATACAACGATGCAGTTATCCACAAGGGTCCGGTGTTTGCAACCACTAATAGTGTGGCAGTCTTTATGTCTAGAATCATGTATATTTTGGTAACTTTGATCCACACCTATTGTAATCACTAGTTCCAGTTTTTATGGATGTAAACTAGTTTTGGCTGATTTGGCCATCATTTATTTTTCAAGGTCCTATTCTTCTCCCGGCAGTACCTAGCGCGCATCTTGGGGAGGGAAACCTTGATGACATAGATGATGAGGAGTACGAAGCTAGTTTATGGTTCTTAGCAATATTTGTAGACGAATATCACCTTCTTCTTATCCATATTGAGGGTGTAACTAATGATGAGTTTTATGGCGGTACTTATTATGGCCATGGCAATCTTGTTGCTGATCATAGTGTTGATCACTGCGGTCGCACTTTTGGCACCTATGCTACTGGGTTTGGCTGCAAGGTGTACTCAAAGGACACTGCTTACTTGTTTCCTCCTAAGCCATGGATACCGATCGCTAACCTGGGAGCATATTCTCTTTTCTTTGAATTGAGCTATCCGATTAACATTGCAGTAGGCGGTGTAGATGTTGCCCCAGGATGTCTGACGAGAAGCAACTGTGTCTACACCTCCCACCATACAATAGGACTTGGATATATGTCGTTTCCTGAAATATGGTGCTTCAGTCTAAATACTGAAGAAGCAGCTATTGGTTTCTCAACCAACATTGTATGGAAATCTCCAGAGACTCCATTATGGTTCATCCCGAGCTTCGCCAATGCCCGGGATTGGAACCTAGCTACCGTAAGTACTCATAATAATATGTAATAGGATAGTTCAGTTGGTATCGGCCCTATTGAACTATTTTGGCTTCAAAGTAGTACTAGTATAGTACTAGGTCTTGTATTTTGGAGTATTTTGTACTATATATTGATACTTGTTTAGATCAAGAGCAGGAGATGAGTACTGCTTTTTCTTTGTTCTGTCATTGCTATTACTAAAGTATTTCATAGAACTAATACTGATGTACTGGTACTTGTTTAGATCAAGTGCATATGGTATTGCTTTTTTTGTATCTTGGCCTTGTCATAAATTCATAATCTAGATGAGGCTTGGGCATTTTTAGTTGCCTATGGAGGTCACACACACATGCATTGATGTGAGAATTAGGTATGCCCACAAAAGCAGACTTGATCGTCAGTTTTTCTTGCTCCAATAATTGAGTGTTTCGAGAAAAGGACAAACCGAATCGGTCACTTTGAAATGTTGATCAGTCTGTCAAGTGCCGCTAAAAATGAATTGGGACTCTGTTGATATTTTTATTTCTTATTTTCTACTACTGAATATTTCAAATGCTAGTGAATCTATCAAATGTTCTGTTGCTATTACGAAAGTATTTTTAAGAACTAATAGTGATGTACTGGTACTTGTTTAGATCAAGTGCAGTAGATGGTCTTTATCTTCTTTTGAAACATCCTAACCAGAATATGGTCTCTATTTCCATTTGAATTATGACCTTACTACATCTATTGAATTTCAATGCCTGCATTGTTAAATCTGTAAATTCTTTTGGTCATTATCTATACTGCTAAATCGGTCACTTTGAAATGATGTTGAATCTGTCAAGTGCCACTGATTATGCTAGTGAATCTGTCAAATGTTCTATCATTTTTATTACTAAAGTATTTTGTACAACTAGTACTGATGTACTAGTACACGTTTAGATCAAGGGCAGTAGATGGTCGGTCTTGCTTTTCTTTTAAAATATGGCCTTGTCACAATCTAGATGAGGCTTGGGCATTTTGAGTTGCATATATGTCGGTCACACACGCATTGATATAAGAACGAGGTATGCACAGAAAAGCAGTCATGATTGTTAGTTTTGCATGCTCCAATGATGGAGTATGTTCAGAGAAAAGGGCAAACTGAATCAAGAGCTAATTATCTCTGTACTGCTATTGAATTTCAGTGTATGTATTGCTGAATCGGCCACTTTGAAATGCTGCTTAACATGTTAAGTGTGTCTGATTACAAACTGGGAATCTGTCAATATTTTTATTTCTTATTCTATACTGCTAAATATTTCAAATGCTAGTAAGAACAGTAGTTCCTAGCTTAAGGTAGCTCTGAATATTTTGTATGGAGTTCTTCCTTTGCTAATCTATTTTGCAATAATAACCATGTACTGGTACTTGTTCAGATTGACCTATCAAGTGCAAAATATGGTCTCGCTTTCCTTTTGAATCAGGCCTTGCTGAATCTATCAATTCTTATGGTTATTATAATCGGTCAGTTTGTGATGCTGCTAAATCTGTCAAGTGTTGCTGAATATGAACTGGCACTCTTTCTATATTTTTTGGTCTTATTCTGTACTACTGAATCTGTCAAATGTTCTGTCGTTACTACTAGTACAATATTTTAACAACTAACTGTGATGTAATTAGAGTACTTGTTTAGATAAAGTGCAGCAAATTGTCTTGCTTTTATTTTAAAACTTAGCATTGTCATAATTATCTAGATACGTCTTGGGAATTTTGGGTTGCATACAGGGGTCACACGGGCATTGAAGTAAGGAGGATATATACACACAGAAGCAGGCTTGATCGTCAATTTTTCTTTCTCCAATGATCGAGTCTGTTCGAAGAATAGGGAAAAATGATCGTGCGCCAAGGTTTTTTAAGCTGGAACAAGAACCGATTTTGTTTGTACTACTATTGAATTTCAAGAAGGAAAGCTATTAAATTTCTCAAATGTTCTGTCCTTGCTATTACTAAAGCATTTTATGGAACTAATATTAATGTACTAGTACTTTAAATCAAGTGTAGTAGATAGTCTTGCTTTTCTTTTGAAACATGGCCTTGTCACAATCTAGATGAGACTTGGGCATTTTGGGTTGTATACGGGGGTCACACAGGCATTAATGTGAGAAGAAGGTACTCAAAGCAGACTTGATCGTCAGTTTTGCATGCTCCAATGGTCGAGTGTGTTTGGAGAAAAGGGCAAACTGATAGTGCGATAAAGTTTTAGAGCTAAAACAAGAACTGGTTCTCTCCGTACTGCTATTTTATTCTAGTGTCTCTATTGTTATCTTATTCTATACTGCTAAATTTTACATGAATGTCTGCCAAAAATAATTATCATTCTTTCCCCTCCATCTTTGAGGTATTTCTTTCGAATCCGGCCGAGCCACATCACAATGCAATTTTTATATACCAGGAGAAGATATCTATCCAATTCGGCCCCTCTTTAGCCCAGAACATTTAAATTTGGCCTTTTAGGGGTTAGGGGACTGCTGAGCATAGCCCAGTGAATTTTGAGAAAGGAGCCCAGGCACCATAGCCTATGTAGTAAAACCCATGTAGAGCAGCCCATGCAGAAAAACCGAACTCTTTTTAATTCGTCCTTTTTGGCATTGCCACCCACCTCTCAAAATAAAAAACTCTGGCTGCCCATGTTTTTAAGAAACTATTACTCCATTTTGTGTCATTTTATAAATTGACATGACAGGAGCGCCCCCCTCCTAAAAAAATCTTCGCCTGCCTACATTTTGTGTAGAAACTACTGCATATGTAGCAGTTTTTAGTTGAGCTGTCAGGAGAGCCGCCTTATTATTTGAAGGGAGATAAACATACACAAAGAAATTATTTTTAAGGAGACAAATTTCTACGTTATAGAAGCACCGTTAAAGTTTGCATTGTATAATCTATGTCATCCACAGTGGCAAGGCACTCAGTTAACACCTGCAAGGTCTCGAGTTCGAGTACTAGTCAATTTGCTTTACAGACTTACATTTTTTGTACTCTAAGGATGACATCTGGGACCTAGATAAACTGCTGCTGCATCTAGCAGTGTTGCCAATGTCAAAACGCCGGTCTCGACCCGAAAAAAAGTCCAGCATGCACACATTATCAAAAAATATGTTGACACCTAGGACCCAGCATAGACACGTTTCCTGCACAGAGGAGGCTGACATGTGGGACCCAGCAACGGACCAAGTTTAAGATAACGGTCATGGCAATTTTTATTATTATATATGTATACTAAGGCTATCATGTGAGACCCAGCACCAAAGTATATAGATTAACTATTTTTGTACTCTAATGCTGATACATGGGACCTAGATAAACTATTGCTGTATCTAGCAATGTTACCAAGGTCATAACGGTGGACTCCACCCAAAAAAAAGTCCAACATAAACAGGTTTCCTTCAAATAGAGGCTGACATCTAGGACCCAGCATAGACACGTTTCATGCACAGAAGTTGCTGACATATGGGACCCAGCGACGGACCAAGGTTAGAACAACCAAGGCGGACGAAAAAAAGTCATCATAGAATGTTTCGTTTATAGAAAGGTTGACACGTGGGACCCACTAGCCTGAATAAACGGCTGATGCAGCAAGCAACGCTATCAAGTTAACACGGAGGCACGATTCAAGGAAAAAATCCATCCTGCACACGTTTCTTCTAATGTGAGGATGACATATGGATCCCAGCTGCGTGACTAAACGATAGATGCAGCTAGCAGCGCTATCAAGTTCGAAATAGTGTAGCGGGAGCAAAGGAAAAAATTCCATCATACACACGATTCTTCTAATGAGGCTAGCATGTGGGACCCATCTGCGTGATTAACGTCAGATAGATCGAGCAACGTAATCGAGTTCAAATCCGAGAGGCACGAGCCAAGGAAAAAAGTTCCATCATACACATTATTCTTCTAATGTGAGGCTGACATGTGGGACCTAGTATCGTGATTAACGGCAGATATATCGAGCAATGTTATCGAGTTCAAATCAGGGAGGCACGAGCCAAGGAAAAAATCATCATCCACATGTTTCCTCTAATGCGAGGATGACATATGGGGCCCAGCTGCTTGATTAAACTGTAGATGCATCTAGCAGCGCTATCAAGTTCAGAACAGGGTAGCACGACCGAGGGCAAAAAATCCATCATACACACGATTCTTCTAATTAGAGGCTAGCATGTGGGACCCAACATCGTGATTAACGACAGATAGATCGAGAAACATTATCGAGTTCATATTAGGGAGGCATGAGCCAAGAAAAAAATTCATCATGCACACGTTTCTTTTAGTGTGAGGATGACATGTGGGACCCATCAGCCTGATAAAACGACAGATGCATCGAGCGATGCTAACAAGTTTGGAACAGGGTAGGGAAAAAATTCTATCATACACACAATTCCTCTAATGTGAGGCAGACATGCGGAACCCAGCAGACTGACTAAACGGAAGAGGCATTGAACAACGTTATCGAGTTCAAATCAGTGAGGTGCGATGATGAGTGCATATTTACATCATGTTTTATATTATTATTTTGCATTATAGTGGTAGGATCTAGGTATTTTATGGCGTGTGCATGCACCATTTATGTTTATGTTCACCAGGATCAGGACAGATGATGGAACCTATGGACACAATTCTTGGACCGGTTATATTGGAGTGAAAAGGAGCAAAAAAATATAAATCTCTTATTTGGGAAATATTAATAATACCAGAAGAAAACCCGAAGCGATTGGAGGATACAGAAGAGTTAACGACCAACTATACGGCGGGAGTATTTTCTCCGGCCGTATAGTTGGCACCGACACCGCCTCCTCAAATAGTTTCACCCTTTGCAACTAGATCAGAGAGATGACATATAGAACACCCAAAAATTGCCGAAAACCTCACCTCCGGAAGGGATCTGGAGGGGGAACTTGCCCTAGGGATCCATCTTCTCCCTATGCAGATCTGGGAGGCCAAGGCATGATCTCCATCTTCGTCAACCACTGCATCACTGTCATCATCATCATCTCCATCCATCCCATCTATATCATGTTGTAATTCTTGCACTAGTTGTGGATTTATATAAGAACTATTCATCTATAATCGTTTCCATTACCATTGTCATGATGCTGTTTGCATCCATGTCTAAGTAGACCATTAGTTCTTGGGAAGATGGAGAAACCCTAGTATATGATTGAGATGAAATAGATATTATTATGTTATACATCATTATGTGTATGTGTTAATTGTCCTTGATGTTGGGAGTTGTGCACCTCCTTAATATTTGCCTCTTACGGGGACTTGATGAAGAGGATTACTTGAGGGATGGTAGCACTTACTGTGACTATAAAGTTATTGTCATCCTTTATGTACTAACTTGGGGAATCGAGGAGAACTCATTAAGCCATGTCCATGCCGCGGGAGAAATCCCTTAATAGCGGGATTATACGTCGTTTATCTATCAGATGTGGTTATGAAGGATGATGTGAGCAGTGGTTGTTTCCTAATCGTCCATATATGGAGCTCCTCCCACATACATAAATGTCATGAGAATATTCATTATAATAATCTTTATCACTTGGTCTATATTGCTAGCGGTGTATCCACCACTCCCCGAGAACGCCTTTTTTTCCTACTACAATTTCAATCTTTCTTACACACGTGATTATTACTTTCTGCATTAAGTTTTACTTCACTTTACTTTATTACTTCTCTCAACCAAAAACCTAAAAACAACTTTAATTTTCTTGCATCTTATAATTATTCCTTAAGTACTTCGTTTAGTTTTAGTTAAAAGCATTTTAGTCTTTCGCCTACTGCTCCCTATGGGATCGATATCTTTTTTTCGCAACTAGGTACAAACGATTTGTGCACTTGCAGTCATCAAGCTATTTTCTGGCGCCGTTGTCGGGGAGCTTAGCGCTATAAGTCACTTTACTTTTAGTTAATTACTTTCGTTGCACTAATTTTTTATTTGAGTTGCAGGACCATAATAATGGACAAGACTCAGCATTTAATCCAACTTGAGGCAGTAAGGAATATGGGTTCACCCATGAACACTTTTGTAACTGTCAATAAGAGCATAAACCCCGATGGTATTGAGATCCATCCCTTATTATTTGAATTAATCAACTCTAAGAAGTTTGTAGGAACCAATGAAGAAAGTCCATATGGACACATAAAATTCTTTGAAGATGTTTTTGGTTCCTTTATATTTGATGATTGTGACCTTGATAAAGTTAAAATCCAGTTGTTTAGACAAACTCTCTTCAATAATGTTTGCAGCTGGTATAGATCCTTTTGTGTAGAAGCACCAAGGACATGGACAGATTTGACAACCAATTTCCTATCAAAATATTACTAAGAAAGCAAAGCTCACAGGATGAGAGGTATTATTATCAGTTTAAAAAATAATCCTGATGACAGTTTATATGAAGGCTATCTAAGCTATAAAAGCTATCTAGACAATTTCCCCCATCACCATTTGCCTGATTGGTTAAACACTCATACTTTGTATGGAGGGCTTAATAATAAAAATAGAACGAGCCTAGATACCGCTTCTAATGGTATTTTTCTATCTTATACCTAGTATGAAGCCTGGAAATTAATAATGAAAATGAGGGAGACAACAGAAAGTCATGAAAATGAGGAGAGCAATATGAATAGTTCTTCTGAATATACGTGTGTTAACGAATTTCTTGCAGATGAAAGGACTTGTGCAATGATTAAAACCCTTGATATTGATTCTTATTCGGTAAAGAAAATTATTGAGAATTATGCAATGCATATGCAGGTACCTACAGGCTGGGAACCTTATAAACCCCTCGAAGAAAAGAAACGAGCAAGAGAGAACGCATCATTGGTAGAATTTTCCTCTGATCCTATTCAAGAGAATATTAATAAAAAGTGCGGGGAGGAAGACTATATAAGGAGAAGATCAAAGAAACCAGAGAACAATCTTGATGCTACCAATGCAAATATTGTTATATTTAAAGATCTTATGGAGGCACGAACCATGGAGAATGAAGTAGTTATGCTAGACTTTGAAACTTCAGACTTTATCACAGGTAAGAGACGAGGTTGAGAAACTTCTAAACCTATGAATCCTATATATTGTGGAGAAACTTTCTTATACGAAATCTGTGAGCCGATTTCCACTATAAATATTATGCCTTCATCACTTTATGAGGAACTTCGCTACAATTTAAATAATCCAAATGTGGAACCGGTAGACACTACTATTAAATTGTCTAAAAGAACTAATATAAAACCAGAAGGTGTTATTAGAAATGTCTATGTCTTTATTGGATCACTCATGTACCTTCTTGATTTTCATATTGTTGATATGCCTCGATATACTTTTTGTCCTATTCTTTTAGGCAGGCCTTTTGTCTCTATAACCAAAGCTCGAATTGATAATAAGAAAGCCTATTTCAATGATGTTTGGAGAAGAGGAAATGACATTTCACTTCACCCAACTAAAGAAGAGGCCATATGAAGTGGAAGATATCAAGGAAGAGAAAACAATTGCCGAGCTATCCACAATTCATTTCATCACTCCCCAGGATGAATTAGAGAGGAGCTTAGTTAATTGGTAAGAGTCACTAGATGATGAGGAAAGAGAAGACATGGATGATTACCTTGACTCCATTCCAGAAGCACAAAACCCACATGACTATGAAGAACTGGTAATAAAAGGAAACGAGGAACCGCCACCAATTGAATTAAAACAACTACCAGACAATATGAGGTATGAATTTTTAGATAATGAAAACAAATGTCCTGTTATTATTAGTAAAAATTTATCAGAAATGAAACAAATAAACTTATTTTGGTTTTGATGAAACATCGTGAAGCATTTGGGTATAGTCTAAGTGATATTACAGGAATAGATCCATCCACTATGACACATAAGATTACCATGCTTGAAGATGTTGTACCTGTAGTTGACACACAGAGAAGGCTTAATCCGAAAATGAAAGAAGTAATAAGAAAAGAAGTTATGCGCTTATTATATGTCGGCATAATATATCCTATTTCTGATAGTAAATGGGTTAGCCCAGCTCATTGCATACCAAGACATGGGGGCCTTGATGCTACTATGAATAAGGGTGGTGAGCTAGTCCCTATAAGACCTATTGTTGGGTATTGCATGTACATCGATTTTAGAAAACTAAACCGTGAGACACAGAAAAATCATAAACCTGTATTGTTCATGGATAGAATTTTAGAAAGACTAAGCAATAATTCTTATTTTTTCTTGATGGTTATTCCGGTTATTCTCAAATTGCTATACAGCCTGAAGATCAAGAGAAAAAAACTTTCACGTGTCCTTATAGTACTTATGCTTATAGATTAATCCCGTTTGGCTTATGTAATGCAGCTGCAACCTTTCAAGAATGTGTTTTAAAAATCTTTGATGATCATGTTGAGAAGACTATGGAAGTTCTAACAAATGATTTTGTTGTTTATGGAACAACATTTGATAATTGTCTCTACAATTTAACCAAGGTTTTGCAGAGATGCTGACAATCAAATTTAGTTTTGAATTGGGAGCAATGTCGATTCATGAAAAGAGAAGGTAAAGTTTTTGGACATAAGGTTTCAGAAAAAGGTATAGAAATAGATAATACCAATATAAGTGCTATAGAAAATCTTCCCATACCTCAAGACATTAAAAACTTAAAAATGTTTTTAGGGCATGCAGGTTTTTACAAGCGCTTTATAAAAGATTTTGCTAAAATAGCTATGCCTCTCACTAACCTTATTGATAGAGAAACTCCGTTCTACTTAGACCATGACTGCATTACAGCTTTTGAAAATCTTAAAAACAAATTAGTTTCAGCACCTATCATGCAATCTCCAAAATGGGATGAACCTTTTGAAATCATGTATGATGCTAGTGGCTATGCTTTAGGAGCTATATTAGGGCAGCGAGACGGAAAGAATTTAAATGTTATTCATTATGCTAGTAGGACTCTTAATAAGATTTAGAAAAATTATGCTACTACAGAGAAAGAGTTCCTGGCTATAAGTTTTGCCTATGACAAATTTAGATCTTACATTATTAATTCTAAAGTAATAATTCATACATATCACCAAGATTTTCGTCACCTTCTTGTGAAAAAGGATGTAAATCCCAAGTTGATTAGGTGGGTGTTATTACTACAAGAACATGATTTACAAATAGTAGATAGGAGGGGTAAGGATAATACAATAGCAGATCATCTCTCTAGAATGGAGGGACAATTACTAACCCCATACCTATAAATGAGTCATTTCCGGGAGAATAATTAGAAAATGTTGAAATCACTGATCATTGGTTTGCAGAGTATGCTAATTATCTTGCAGGAAAATTTGTACCTCCTGGTATGACAAGAAATAAAAGAACGAAATTCTTTAATGATCTTAAATATTACTTTTGGGATGATCCATTTCTTTATCGTCATGGACCTGGTGGAATGATTCGAAATTTTGTTCCTAATCATGAAATGAATGAAATTTTGCAAGCTTGTCATGATAGCCCATATGGAGGACATCATGCAGGCAAGCGAACTGCAGAAAAGGTACTTCAATCCGGATTCTATTGGCCCACCTTGTTCAAGGATACACATAGGTATGTGGAATATTGTGATGCTTGCCAGAAAAGAGGTAATATAGGCAGGAGACAAGAGATGGCAATGAATTATAGTCTTATAATTGAACCATTTGATGTGTGGGGAATGGATTACATGTGACCCTTTATAGAATCAAACAGCTCCACTCATATTCTTGTTGTTGTCGATTATGTTACTAAATGGGTTGAAGCTATTCCAACTAACCATGCAGATGCAGCTACTTCCGTGAAGATGATCAAGGACGTCATATTTCCTAGGTTTAGAGTTCCTAGATATTTAATTACCGACGGTGGTCTCATTTTATGAAAGGAACTTTCAGGAAGATCCTCTACAAATATGGAGTAACTCACCATGTTGCTTCACCATATCATCCTCAAATGAGTGGTCAAGTGGAAATCTCTAATAGAGAACTAAAAACCATACTCGAGAAGAAGGTGGATAAATCAAGAAAAGATTGGTCATACAAACTAAATGACACTCTTTGGGCATATTGAACTGCATTTAAAAATCCGATGGGTATGACACCATATAAGATGGTATATGGTAAGGTGTTCCATCTACCATTAGAATTGGAACATAGAGCCTTTTGGGAAAACAAGAACTTAAACTATGATCTTAAAGCAGCAGGAGAAAAACGTTTATTAGACATGTATGCTTTAGATGAGTTTAGGAGTGAGGCTTATGAAAGTGCTAGATTGTTTAAGGAAAAAGTAAATAGATGGCATGATAGAAAATAGAGAATAAGGTCTTTAAAAGTGGAGATAAGGTTTTGCTCTATAATTGTCACATCCCAAGATTTCCCAAATCTTGTAATCTGAAAAATAAATAAGCAAAATAAATAATTGTTGAAAATTAGGGTGAAAAGAAACTTTTTATTTCTAAATGGAAACTTAAAATCCCATCTTGAACAAACTTTGAATAATGTTTGAATTCAACTAAATTCAAATCAAGTGAAAAGCATTCTTCCTAAATGCATCTTGGAAATTTAAACAATTGAGAAATAAACCAAAACCCTAAAACCCCAATGGAAGAAAACATTTCCAAGTTACCTCTAAATCCATGGTTTTGATCCATATAAAAATTTGTCAACAAACATCTACAAATGATCAATATTGACAAATAGAGATATTATAAAACTATAGAAATTGGTTTCACTTAATTTGGAGCCATAGATAAAATCTTATGAATTTAATAAGATAAGGAAATTGAATTTCCAAAGCCAATAGAGCACCTATCTAAAAATCCATACCAAATGGTGAGCAAATAATCCTAAAGAGATTTCAAAGGATAAACAAATATTAAATAATATTTTACAAATTGGAATCACCAAGTTTGGATCTATAAATAAAAAGATATGGATTTTATAAGATAAAGAAAGAAATATTAAATAAAGAATATTTGAAAGACCAAAAAAAATCTTGGCCTAATCCATAAGCAAATGGAATGAATATAATCCAAATCCAAATAAAATAATGGATAAAGAATTTTCCAAATAAAATGAAATGGCATTAACCAAATTCTATTTCTTTTTGAATAAAGACAAATCTCTAATAAGAATAATTATTTAAATCATGGGAAAATAGAATTTGTAATTTACCCAAGTGGAATAAAAGTTAATTAATTAACTTAAATGGGATCAAAGAAATCAACTAAATATAATTTATGGAATTAAAACTATAATTGATTTCATTGGAATTAAAACAAATACCCAAATTAAATGATTAATAAATCATATTAAAAATATTCCAAATAATTCAAAGTGAAGTATTTGACACCCTAATAAATAAATAAAACCTACTGAAAAAGGTTTTGTGAAAATTTAAATCAAATAAGTACTAAAAAATATATTTGATATTAATTGAATTCAAAGCAAGGGCCTTGTTTTTAAATAATAATTATACCCTAAAAAGAATAAATGAATTATTCTAAATTTGACTCTAAAATGAACTATTAAACAGTATTTAAATATACATAAAATTTGGTTGTGGTTTGAAATCAAATTTTTGTTTGAAAGGTTTAAACAAAATCAAAACAGCTAAATAGAAAGGAAAAAGAAAAACATTCAGAACAAAAAAAACAGAGCAGCCCAACCAGACCTGGCCCAGTCCAGCCCACTCGCAGCCCACCTGCTCACGCCTCTGGCGAAACGTTTTCCACCCAGATTCTCACACGCGCAGTCGCTGATCGCTGGCCCCCATCTCCCCTCTTCCTCTCTCGCTATCAAGCGGACCCCATCGCCACCTCAGCATCTTCCCCACCCGCGCTAACCTCGCCGGCGGTTTCTGCCCGTTAAAGCTCGATTTAATTTGCGGCATTGACGCAACCTTTACCCCCTGCGACCACGCTCTTAAAGAGCCTCGATGCCCTCTCTCTTTCCCCTCCGTTGCCACACCCTCCCCGCCACCAGGCTGCACGAATTACACACCCGAATCTCACTGCCCCGACACACTCCTACACATCGCCCCATCCTCTCCAGTACACGCTCGATTGTTCACCGTCACTATGCGCATCCATTAACCCCAACCGCATGTCTTCTCGTGACCCAGAGCGTCGGCAACCACCTCGACTGAGCGCCGCCACGGTCTGCTTCAACTCCGGCGAGCAGTAGCCGACAAACTAGTGCGCCCTTTCCCTCTGGTGAGTTATTTCACAACCTAGGAAACCTTGTGAACCCTCCTGACGCGTTTACTTGATCAATTGCGACCCAGACGCTCGCCTTCGACCACGGCCGTCCGTGCCCGTGCCAGTGAGCTACTCCGGCGAGGAATCCCAGTCGACTCTGTGCGCCCCTCGACAAACAACGACAACCTTGAGCTTCAGCGCGACGAGGCGAACTCGGTGAGCTATTCATCCTTCTCTCGTGCTTCCTGTATCGCCGGCACCGTCCACGTCTGACCACGCCGCCGCCAACCACCTTCGCTGCGCCGCCAACTTTTGGTCGAACGCGTGTGAGCCGTTAGATCCTCATCCTGTGGCATAGACGGAACAACTTAAACGAAAGGGTATGAGAGCATTTGTGCCGTGCGATTCGCATTAGATCCAACGATCCTCAGAACATGATCCGAACGAATCGGTATTAGCCAGTAGCAAGCAGCCACGTGGCCCAGAGTTTGTTTTAAAAACAGGATTTGATCTATTAGATGATCAAATTTGCAAATTGCATAACTTTCAAACCACACGTCCAAATTTTACAAATTTTATATCAATGGAATCAGCAATACAAGTACTTTCCAACAATGCACTTTGTTTAGTAAATTTCTTCTGTTAAAATGGTTGTTTTTACATAAACTTGTGTAGGCATATTTTGAATATAAAATTCATTCTAAAATTATTTTTGTGATAAAACCTTTGGCCAATGGATTGTTTTGAACCTACTGACCATATAAACCAACTTGTAGATTCAAAAACATATTTTGTGAAACAAGAGAATAAAACTTTGAATTAAAGCATTTCTAGTCAAATAAAAATATTGTTTATTTGTTAAAAACACTTTTTGGAGGAAAACCTTTGGGAAATGTTTTGATTTAAACTATCTGACCCTAAAACACAAAGTTTTATGATTTTAAAACATATTTTGTGAACCCTATAAATATTGTTGCCTTGCTAAAAGCATTTTCAACCACATAAAATAATGCTTTGGTTTAAAATTGGTTTATAGTAAAATCTTTTGCAAATGGTTTTGCCACTTTTATAAAATGACCAATAAGTGTTTTAGAATGTTTATAACCCATTAGAAACCACTTTTCCAAATAAAACAATCTTTGGCATGCTTGCATGCATTGTTTTTATTTCTATTATTTTATGTGATGTTTGCTTGAATGGTAGATTGAATTATTGCTTGCTTGATTGAATTGTAGTGGAATTTGAAGAGTGTGAACATTGCAAGATCAAGGAGTGAACTTATATTCTCTACCAAAAAGGAAAGTGATGCTTCATACTTTTGTCCCATTATTTTCACTATGCATTAGTGATATTTCTAAGTAGGACTTGCATGGAATTTTGCTAGTATAAATTATGCCATGGGAAATCCTAGTAGATGAAACCTTAGTAGAATTTTCCTAAGTTAAGATTCCTACTACTATCTTGCTTATCTTAGCTAGTAGAAAACAAGGGTGGATTATATTAATGCTATGGAATATTTCTAAGTCAAGGACATGTGTTTTATTTAATAAAACAACTAAGTGAATGAATTTCCTGGGTGGAATGGAAGGAATGGTTTGTGTTGAGTGGTTATACAAGGCCCATTTCTATGGTTTACCTTGTGTATCTCACTTGTAGATGGCCACCCAGGAACAAAGAGATTTGAGATGTCAAATGTTGAGAAGCTTCAAGTGCAGCCACTTGGCATTATGGGCTATGCCTGGATCATATAGGTTGCAATAACTTAGCCAAATGGACAGTTGGTGGTAGGGGTTTGATAGGTTGGAACGCGTCCATTCTGGTCTAAGGGAAGGCTTCTGAAAGATCTTGTCTTGATGAAACCAAGTCTTGTGGGGAAAGTGCACCACCTCTGCAGAGTGTAAAATCTAAGTACTTAGCCATGTCCCTGGCAAAGGACAATTTGAGCATCAAGACATGGAAGCTATCAAGAATCTCCTCATCCCAATTTCTAAGTTAAAAACTTGTGGTTGAACAAGGGTTGAAGGATCACCAATTTCTACTGGGAGATGCCTTGGGTGTTTTTGTCAAGCAAAAACTTAGTGTTTTCAAATGATAAGGAAAATCTATTTTGAGCAAAGCAAGCCTAAGCTCCACTTAGCCAAATGCATATAAATGATAGACTCCACTATACTACCATAGTATCACTTTCCAATACAATTCAAATGTATTGACCCTTGTGGCTGTAACTTATTATGTTGCAGGTTTGTTTGATGTTAGAGAAGTTTATTGATTTAGGATTACAAGTGTACAGCCAACATGTCTTCCTGTGGCACTTTGAAGATGAAGGATCCCATGCTATTGTTATATTCTGCTGTATTGTAATGAGATATCCAAATGAGCTATGTAAGATGTAATGAATTATTTTATTCCTGGTTATAAAGTTGCATTATGACCTTTGTTTCTTGATATTACATCTTAACTGTGGATGCTAGCTATTGATCCCGGGACTAGCATTGTAAACACAGGGATCTCTACCTTATTAAAGGTTGGGACCTCTACAATAATTCTCATCTTATGTTGTTTCCTGGAAACATCGGATCAAAGTGGGAAGGCCCATATATACTTGAAGAAGCTTATGCATCAGGAGCAGTGAAGCTCCAGGGGAAAACACCCTCTCTTTCATGGGTGGTGAATGGAAAATGATTGAAGCATTATCGATCAAAATAAGATATAAGTGCAATCACCTTATGAGTAATTACCCCATAAGAATTGATTGAGCAAAAGTATGAAAGGATGGTAACTGGAAGAAGGATAAGATCGAGACGAAGTGAGCAATGCTATGGTCAAGCTATAGACCATAAAAGAGCTCTTCATGGGAGGCAACCCATGTGAAATAAAGGGATGAGTAAGTTTTAAATTTTGAAGTAAGTTTTAGTTAAGTTTGAGATTGAATGAAGGAACACTTGAAGCTCTAGTGAAATAGAAGAAATCTGGTTATGATAAAAATCTCGTTCGATGAATGTTAATGTTGGTCGAAAGTTTAAGATTTCATTTTTCTGTTAAAACTTGGTATTCCATCAAGTTTTAGATTAATAAAGAATTCTCAAAGAAATAGATAAATTTTGATGAATACAGTAGCCTTATCGACCAACTATACGGCGGGAATTAAAATTCCAGCTGTATAGTTGCGGCTGTATAGTTATTCATCGTGTCTCCAAATTTGTATGCCAAGATACAGAAGGTTTAATGACCAACTATACGGCGAGAAGAAATTTCTCGACCGTATAGTTGGTACCGCCGTAGATAAAAAATCTATAGTCGGTTCATAACTATACGACGGGATCTATACGGTCGTGCCCGTATAATTGCTCATTACGAAAGATGATTAGGGTTTTTTACCTCTCCTTTTAAAGATGACCGCATCTAACCTTTTTCGTTAAGTTTTCACATAGCTACAACCTCCAGCCTCAAAAAATCATTGCCATCTACAAACAAGCCCCTTCTAACGAAATCCATGCAGCGAAGCCATGCAGCCTTTCCATGTCAACAAGATTTGGAGGAAGAAGAAAGAGAAGCCTGTGAAGAGGATCGAGGGGGTAGAACCAAAAGAATCATCATCGTCATCCTGCTCGGAGATCAAGCCTCTCCCGAATTGGGAGTACATGTTCCCGCAAATGATGGAGATGATGAGGCAAGCAGATCAGAGAAGGAGCAAGGATGAGTATCTCCCTAATCCTTACCGTCACAACGTAGGATCTTATTATAAACCTCCTCTTAGTCCGCCACCTCTTAAACCCAAGAAGGTGTGGCAAGATGAGATTCATGATAAGAACTATCAATTGGAAAAAGCTTCAAAGGCATGTGTTGAAACTATTGGAGTAGGGATTGACTCCTACTAGATGATGAGCAAAGACCTTGAGAAAAAGGTCAATGACATCGATGGTAGACTTGGTTTCTTAACTAAAACTGTTTTTGAGTTGACAGATGACAGGAAATTCCTCTAGAGGAAATTTTGAAGCTCCAGTATGACATGGTCGAGCTCAGCATACGCCTCGCAAGCATAGCTAAAGTTAGCTACCCAGGAGAAGAAGACAATACTCTTCCTACCCAGGAGGAGGAATAGGTACCAGCGAGTTATTTGATCCCGCCTGGTTTGATTCCAAGCTTGGGGAGATCTTTAAAACCTTGTAATCAATCTTATAAGTTTTCTAGGACAACACCCACGCGTGGAAAAGAAAAAAATGGTGTTGACTTGGAAAAACCTAAGAATATAAAACCGCTTCTGAATGAAAAAATTCAACACAAATTTGGCATATGTTGCCACGGAATAGTAAACGATAGATTTGTTAAATTTTTCAAATGTTGCTAAATTATTCTTGTTTGAACTACAAGTTGTAAAAAGGAAAGCAACTAACTACAAATGTTGTTCAAGTTTTCTAATATATATATTTTGATTATATTTAAACCCTGAAAACATTGAAACCTTAGTCTCTATTTTCATACAAAAAAAGAAAATGAAAAGGTTGAATTGAAAAAAGGAGCCAATCTCCCTAGACCACAAGGACGCACGCGAGAAGCAGCGAGCAAGCAATATCACGTATTGGCAAGCAAATCCCTCTCCACGGGGCCTGGTTCGGCCAGCCCGACCCTCTCTGCCAAGCTTGATCCTCCTTGCATCTACCACCCGCTCTCTCTAAGTTCTCCCATTCATCTACCTCCAAGAGGATTTGATTCAAACCGGGTGATGCCTGGCTGATTTTTATCAATTTTTGATGCTTGTTTGTTCTATAGGCAACTGATTTCTATCAATTTGTCGGGTATATAAATCAGTCGAACTCAACCTAAGGCAGCAAGGTGGGACTATTCTGCTCTCTACTCTTTGTTTATCAGAAGTTTGTCTACAGGTAAATCAAACCTTGTGTAATTAAAATTTAACTGACTAATCACGGTCCATAATAAAAAGCCCTGCAGTAGGGCTTAACTAGTCTCTCGGGCTGGACGTACATACGGGTGGAGCTAGGATAGAAACAATAGTGAAAAGCAGAATAAGTGCTTGGCTGGAGGTATGCTAGTAGGAGAAAAACAGAAATGAAATGAGTAGGTGCGTGCCGGTCTAAACGTTTCATTAACTGGTATTATTGATGGGTAATTAAATGTTTAGAGAGAGGGTAAATCTGTCTAAAAAAGAAACTCGTAAGAAACACTTCATTCTTTATTATTAGGTATAGCTATTCTAGTTTCACATAAGTTCGAATTTAGAAATAATGATTGCATCATTAGAATTTCCTTCAGGAATAGTCGATCCTATTTATGAAATTATGAGTCTATTATAATATATGGAGCACTATTGAGTTTGAGTTTGTCTTATTGGATATAAGAATGGCTTGAGTATAATTTTACTTGCACCTGATGATAACAATAGAACTCTTCCACACCATTTGTATTAATGAAACATATAAAGGTAATTCATTCAATGTATTGTAAGTTGATGGTTTGATTTGTAAAAATAAAATGATCTAATCAGTCAAATTCAGAAATCTTGAACAAAGGAAAATAAAAGTGCTATCAAATTAGAGTGAGAACAAGTCTAGGTAAAGTCTTCAAGCCACAAAAATGCTTCATATACAATTGGAATTTGGTAATTGAGATCGTAAAAATTTGGACCCCACATGAAAGTGGATTGTATGGCTAGCTCTTTTGCACATCACTTAAACAAAAGTGCGATCATATATATATATATATATATATATATATATATATATATATATATATAAGAAGAGAAAGAAGAAAAATAGCGAATGTGCAAAGAGCAAGTAGGCATACACCATTGTCTTGTGGTAAGGCAAAGAAACGTTTGAGATTTTGAATCCCAAGTGAATATGTTAATCCTAAAACACTTGGGACTACCTCGCTAACTCATTCAGTCGAACCGAAACACTTTACATCATACTGAGATTCATCTTTTGTGAATTGTTGATCACTAAGGTGTGGAATCCTGCTTATATTATTCGAATGGTTCGAGTAAGGTACTATTCATGAACTTATCATATGTATCATATATGACAATCACATTCTACAACTGCCTCATTTATTTTATCGACTCAGCTTTATGAATATGAGGATCACATCCATTAAAGCTAAACTTGCTCGAGACGAGCAAGAGTCTAAACTTGGGGAAGTTGATGAGTGCATATTTGTATCATGTTTTATATTATTATTTTGCATTATAGTGGTAGGATCTTGGTATTTTACGGCGTTCGCATGCACCTTTTATATTTATTTTCACCAGGATCAGGACAGATGATGGACCCGATGGACACAATTCTTGGACCAGTTATATTGGAGTGAAAAGGATCCAAAAACAATCTAAATCGCTTATTTGGGAAATATCAATAATACCAGAAGAAAACCCAAAGCGATTGGAGGATACAGAAGAGTTAATGACCAACTATATGGCGGGAGTATTTTCTCTGGCCATAGTTCCCTCCATATAGTTGGCGCCAACACCGCCTTCTCAAATAGTTTCACCCCATGCAACTGGATCGGAGAGACGACATACAGAACACCCAGAAATTGCCAAAAACATCACCTTCGGAAGGGATCTAGAGGGGGAACTTGCCCTAGGGATCCATCTTCGCCCTAAGCAGATCTAGGAGGCCAAGGCACGATCTCCATCTTCGTCAACCGCTGTATCACCGTCATCATCATCATCATCTCCATCCATTCAATCTAGATCTTGTTGTAATTCTTGCACTAGTTGTGGATTTATACAAGAACTATTCATCTATAATCGTTTCCATTACCATTGCCATGATGTTGTTTGCCTCCATGTCGAAGTAGATCATTAGTTTTTGGGGAGATGGAGAAATCCTAGTATATGATTGAGATGAAATAGAGATTATTATGTTATACATCATTATATGTATGTGTTAATTGTCTTCATCTTGACGTTGTGAGTTGTGCACCTCCTTAATATTTTCCTCTTACGGAGACTTGATGAAGGGGATTACTTGTTGGTAGACGGAGGGATGGTAGAACTTACTGTGACTATAAAGTCATTGTCATCCTTTACGTAGTAACTTGGGGAATCAAGGAGAACTCATTAAGCCATGCCCATTCCACGGGAGAAATCCCTTAATAGCGGGATAATATGATTGATGTCGTTCATCTGTCAGCTGTGGTTATGAAAGATGATGTAAGCAGTGGTTGCTACCTAATCGTCCATATATGGAGCTCCTCCCACATACATACATGTCATGAGAATATTCGTTATAATAAACTTGATCACTTGGTCTAAATTGCTAGCACTCCCCGAGAACGCCTTTTTCCCTACTACAGTTTCAATCTTTCTTACACACACGATTATTACTTTCTGCATTAAGTTATACTTCACTTTACTTTATTGCTTTGCTCAACCAAAAACCCAAAAACAACTTTACTTTTCTTGCATCTTAGAATTATTCCTTAAGTACTTCGTTTAGTTTTAGTTAAAAGCATTTTAGTCTTTCGTCTACTGCTCCTTGTGGGATCGATATATTTATTTCAAAACTAGCTACAAACTATATGTGCACTTGTAGTCATCACACGACCTAAAATTTTGGTCCTCTAGAGTCACTGAAGTTCGGGACCCACATGCAAAAAATACTTTGGCGAGTCGAAGTCTCGTGAGGAAGCGGAAATCTTACTTCTTCCACGCGTCCGTCGAGCTTCGTCCATGTTTTTATCGGTTTTGTCGTAGTAGAGGGGCGCGAAGCCGGAAAAAAAATTGCATCGGCCACGGTCGAGCCAAGATTTTTGTCGTGAAAGACGCGCCTTTTACGATGACCGATGGGCCTAGTCATTGCGGAAGGAAACATTTTTTGTAGTGAACATTAATACAATGTCCCAGTGTTGGTGATTAGAAGTGACAATGGCACTGAGTTCAAGAACTACACCTTGAATGGATTTCTTAGTGACGAGGGAATAAAACACCAATATTCCACTGCATATATCCAAAACCCTAAACCTTAGCTGAGAGGAAGAACTCGACATTAATGGATATGGAAAGTTCCATGTTGGTGGAGATTAAGTCTCCATACAAATTTTGGGCTGAAGAAATCTCCACAGCATTCCATGCATCGAACCGGCTCTACCTCCGCAAAGAGTTGACCAAGACTCCATATGAAATACCAGTAACAAGTCCAACGTTTCATACTTTTGTATGTTTCTACCTCATAAAAGATGTTCGTTTTTCCAAATTTGGTTCCAAATCTTTAGAGGGTATTTGTGTTGACTATGATCTCGATTCCCACACTTATAGAATATATGATAAAATCTCCAGAGTTGTCATAGAGTCTTGTAGTGTGGTTTTCAAAGAATATGATGGTCCCCAAGCGGGGCGAGTTGATGTTTGTGATGTAGATGATGAAATACCTCAAGATGCCATAAGAAGAATGGGTGCGGGATTCATCCGCCCCGTTGAGGAACCCCTTGTGGCGGATCGAGAAGAACTATGCTCTACTCAAGTGGAGCCCTCTTCTTCACAACATTAACAAGCTCCTATTGTTGAAGAAAATGATGACTCAAGCCAAACACAAGATGAGAACCCTCATGAAGTTGATCAGGCTGGAAGCTCCAGGCAGGATGATCCGGCCTCTTCATTGACCGGTTTGTCCGGCCCTGCGTAGTCAGTTGCACAAGCAAGATTTTTTCAGTCATCCACAAGAACATCTCAATGCCTTTCAAGTAGTATGTATGATCAAGATAAAGGTCAACCTATGTCTCATGATGACGAGAATGAACCCATTGATGATCAAGGTCAAATTGAAGGTCAATACGAGGACCAAAATGATGAAGAGATCCCCACAAGAAACAACAAGGAGATCAAAAATTGTTGCAAAGCTAGAGAGGATAGAATGTTGGAAAGAAGAGATCATACAGTTGAGAATGTCCTTGGTGATCTAAGGAGTGGAATGTCCACTCGATCCCAAATGAAGCATTTTGGTAAGAATCAAGATCATATATCCATGGTGGATCCCAAGAAAGTGTGGGGAAGCTCTTGAAGATTCAGATTGGCTAGAAACCATGCATAAAGAGGTCAAAAACTTCGAGAGAAACAAAGTTTGGAAGCTAGTAGAAAAGCCCAAAGATTGTCGCAATGTTATTGGCACTAAATGGATATTCAAGAACAAGAAAGATGAACATGGAATTGTTCTGAGGAACATAGCAAGATTGGTAGCTCAATGGTTCCCTCAAATTGAAGGCATTGATTATGGAGAGACCTATGCTCCCATGGCTCGCCTTGAGTCCATCTGTATCCTTCTTGCATATGCTGCTCATCATAACTTTAAATTGCAACAAATGGATGTAGAAAGTGCTTTTATAAATGGTCCATTGCATGAGTTGGTCTATGTTAAGAAACCCTCGGGTTTGAGGATCCCAACTTCCCAAATCACATCTACAAGCTTGATAAGGCGCTCTACGGGCTTAAACAAGCTCCAGGCACATGGTATGAGCACCTTAGAGAGTTGTTGTTAGACCATGGGTTTGATGCTGGTAAAATTGATCCCACTCTTTTTACTAAGAAGGTTAATGGGGAGCTTTTCGTTTGCCAAATATATGTTGATGATATTATCCTTGGGTCATCTAACAAAGCATTTAATGATGAATTATCAAAGCTTATGACTGATAGGTTTAGGATGTCTATGATGGGAGAGTTGAAGTTATTCCTTGGTTTTGAGATCAAGCAAGTAAGAGGAGAAACTTTCTTCAATCAAGCCAAGTATACTCAAGACATGCTCAAAAGGTTCAACATGAAAAAACTAAATGGAGATCCTACTCCAATGGCAACCAAGACTCATCTTGAACTAAATCCAAATGGTAAAGATGTGGATCAAAATGTATACCGATCTATGTTTGGTTCTTTGCTTTACCTTTGTGCATCTAGACCTCATATTGTGTTAAGTGTAGGAGTATGTGCAAGATATCAAACGGCTCCTAAATAAATCCACTTGATGGCGGTCAAAAGAATCTTTCGATATTTGGTTCATACCCCAAACTATGGTGTGTGGTATCCTATAGTATCAATGTTCTCTCTTTGTGGGTACACGGACTCGGATTGGGTTGGTGATAAGGATGATAGGAAGTTCTCTCTTTGTGGGTACACGGACTCGGATTGGGTTGGTGATAAGGATGATAGGAAATCAACCTCTAGGGCTTGCCAATTTATTGGTAGGTCCTTGTGTGTGTTGGTATCATAAGAAGCAAAATTCTAGATCTCTCTCCACTGCCGGAGCCAAATATATGGCAGCTGCTAGCACTAAAGTGTTACGAATGAAGCACACTTTAAAGGAATATGGTGTCCATTGTGACAAAGTTCTTCTTTTATGTGACAATGAAAGTGCTATCAAGATTGCCTACAACCCGGTGGATCATACAAGGACAAAGCATATTGAGATTCATCATCATTTCATTAGAGATCATGTTGCCCGGAGAGATACTGAGCTATCTTATGTTCCAACCAAAGACCACCTTGCCGATATATTCACGAAGCCTCTTGATGAAGCAAGGTTTTGCTATTTGAGGAATGAGCTAAATATCGTAGATTCAAGGAATTTAACTTGATCATCTTGCACACTCACCTATATCTTAATCCTTATTTGGTTTAGGTGCAGGCATGGAGATATGGGAGTGCATTCCTAATATATTGGGCTATTCCTCCCCCATAATGCCAACATTAAAAAATCTGTTCTCTTAATATCATTCTGTGATATGTGAGCTTCATTGATGAGTAGTGGCTATGAACCCAAGGATAATTCTTCATGGTGTCATGCCTCACACTCTTACATGGTGGCCTCAGCCATCTCCATCTTCTTTGTGAAGAGTTGGTTCTTCGTTTGTTTGATTCCGAGCTTTATTTGATATTTATTTGGATTTCATTGATTCTTGGTTCTTCACAGTATGGCATCTTGTCCCAATCATTATTCCCTCCCTAAAAACATGCTCTCTATCATATATGTCTGGTAGTATGAAAACACCAGAGTCGCCAATTAGTCTAGAGTTTCCGGTCCGAAGGACCGGAGTCTCCGATCTGAGACGGTTTCGGGCACTAAGTAAAGGAGGTCGGGGTGAGAGAAACACATAGTTTCTTTCTTCCACCCGACCTCCTCTCTCACACCCGTTGCCTCCTCCTCCAAAACTGCCGCCTCTTTGCCATGCAGCTGCTAGGATCCGCTGTACCGCCGGCCACCTCCACCCTCTCCACCCTTGGGCCATTCCCCACCGGTGGATTTGCTCCAATGGACAAATCTAGTACTCTCTCTCACCATGGACCTATGGTTAATCCCTTTGTTTATTTTGAGCAATGTACCAATTTCTTCCACTAGAAACTCATGTATGTGTGCACTCATCTCACATTATCTTCGATTCCTTGTCTGATCTACTTGAAATAATGTCTCCTGCAGCCTCCATGTGCAACTTGAGATCCGGACCGGAGTTTCCGGTGCCTCGGACCTAAGATTTCAGTGTTGACTGAAGATTTCGGTGTTGCACACTGGAGACTCCGATGTGGTTTACTTCTATCACATCCTACAAGTGTTTGAGGCGTGTGTTTTGACTTTGGGTCATATATGCTTACCTCCATGCTTTCCCCCTTTCTCTTTATTCATGGGTGGCTTTGGTTCTCGTTGTGCACCTCGCACCAAGGCCAAGTCCAAAAGGGGGACCCTCAATATGATGAGGAAGCTGGACAGTATGTTATTGCGTCTTCTAACCGGAGGTAGCAGGCCAGAGATGCTGCCTATATGCAAAGGGAAACTGAGCACATTGAGAAAGAAAAACGTGCCAAGAGAGCCAAGTATGACAACTTGCAGTCCTTATCCCACATGTCCAAGAAAGAATACTATCGTGGGAATGGCCACGGCAGATGCTGCGATTGGCAGCGAGTAGTAGAACGATGGGCAAGGGAGGCCAGCCATCTACGGTGCGAGATGAGGGCAAAGACATAGGGATTTACCCAGGTTCAGCCCCCCGGAGGGTAAAGACCTACTCATTCTAGATTGTATTGATGGGAGATTACAAAGGGCGAGCTCGGCGGCTAGGCGACGAGTCGAGGGGGTGTATGATGGAACGTAAGGGCTATGCGTGCCCTAGGGAGGTTTATATAGAGTCACCTCGCTAGGGTTTACAAATCTACAACCGAGTTAGATAAGGACTCAGAGGTTATGACCTAATCCGACTAGGCCTAGCTACGCTTCTGGGCCTTCTGCATCCAGTCACCTAGCTTCCTCTTGGGGCACGGTCCAGTTGTCATCCTGCAGGCCCACTCGCTGAGAGTATAATCCAGTACCGAATGTCCTGCTGGGTATACCCCACTCGGCATATCCCCATCAGTAGTCCCCGAGGCCGTCGTTGATTCATCGCATGTGTTCTTTGGCAAACGGAGTATTCGGGTCCAATTTGGATGCCCAGTCGAATCGGCGATGGACTCCTTCAATGAGAGAAAGAATCTTTAACATGCATCTTCAGTCGCAATAACGGCGACCAGACGAATCGCCAATTTGGCGAGTAGTCGAGTTGCTGCTTTGGCCAATGGGTCGGCGAGTCGATTAGACGAAGTTGTACCATCAGCTTGGTCAAACTAGCCGTTGGGTAATCGAATGGTAATATCGGCATAATCACCGCACGGTAACGGCTCCCCGAAATTGGCGGGAACCAACCTCTATATAAGGAGAGTGGCGGGTGAATTGCGAGCATTCCTCCCATTTCCTCCGACTCCGTGCGATCTTTAGTCTCCCATTCCCTCCAGAGTCTCTAGAGCGATCCAGCGAGCCCAGATTCTTGATCTGATGGCGCCTCCGAAGGAGTTGTGGGGGAAGTCCAAGTGTACCAGGGCGACGCTGAAGTCGTTCAAGGACGCAGGGATTCTCTGCGGCAGGAGATGGCGAGTTCCCGCGGCCGGGGAGGTGGAGCCAGATCCGCGCGCCGGCGAATTTATTTGTTTCACCAGCCATCTTGAGATGGGCTCGAATTCCCCACCTCGCTCTTCTTTCGGCGATTCTGCGCCTACTACGGCATCCAACCATCAGATCTGGGGCCGCACAGCATCGAGTAGCTCCCATCTTCGTCGTGTTCTGTGAATGCTACCAGGGATGCTGCCCGTACTTTCCCCTGTGGAAAGAACTGTTCCACCGGAGGATTAGTCGCGACAGGGCAGGCGGCCCGATGCTGGAAGCAGGTGGCCTCACTTTCTAGCTGAAGTCCAAGGCCTCCTTCCTCGACCTTATGCTGCCAAAGAAGGTGGAAAGCGAATGGAAGAAGCATTGGTTCTACGCTAGCGAATCGACGCCAGACAGCGAGGTGCCACTCCTGGCGTACTACACCGAGCGAACCGAGTCGCACCGGCTTCAAGTTGCCAAGCTCCCGCATGACCAGCGGATGGTTGTAGACGAGATGCTGAGGATGATCTGCCAGCTGAAGAAGGATGGTCTCGAGACCATCAATTTATATAATTGCTGGCTCGGGCGACAATTGGTGCCCCTAGCCATTCGTGCTCACTAGATGTACGAATACATCGGTAAAGAGGACGGGACCAAGGCCTGCACCGCCGAGTGGAAGGCCGACGGCTACGCCTCCACGCTGAGGAAGATCACCGACACGGAATACTGTGATCCAAAAGCTCGGATTGGCCCTTACACCACGAAGCGCAAAGCGCCAACTGTAAGTTTGTTTCCCCTTGTTTATCGTTGCAATCGCAGGAGTGCAGTTGCGGTTTGCTAATCATGTGTCATTAGTTCAGTTGTTCCATGTCGTGGAAGGTTGGCTTCCTCCCGTCGACGACGAGAGATCGGACGAGGCCGAGGGGGAGGAGAGTGAGTCCTCCTCCGGCGATAGAAATGATGAAGACAACGATGATGATGATGATGACGAGGCCGTGGAGGTCGCCGCACCCGCGGTTCGGAAAACTCGCAGGCAGCAGCAATGTGAACACGAGGCCAGCAAGAACCTCGAGGGTCACGACAGGGGCGAGGGCGACGCCCACGAACACAGCTCGTGGCACGTGGCCACACCATCCAAGAAGAAGTCGTCGAAGAAGAATAAGGAGGCGCCTAAGGCGGTGTCGCCGCCTCGATCGACGACTAGCTCCGAAGCAACTAGCACGACCAACGATACGGGGCCGAGGCATCGATGAAGGCGCTAGAGACGACGACTACGACCGTGGTGGAGGACGAGGTTCCGCTGGCTTCGCTTCCACCCCCGTTCTCAACCGTCATAGGCCTCGGGGCTGCCTCAGTCGCAGAGGCCTCGCCGTCAAGGGAGGTGCCCGCGTCGACCGGAGGGGAACTTCTTACAGCCGTGGCCTCGTCGACAAAGAAGACCTCCATGACATGGGCTCCGTCCTTGTTCGAAACGGGCATCAGCCGCAAGCTGGGCCCAGAATTGGAGAAGCCGGCGCACATCTGCACCGGCCTGCGCTACATCCCAGTCGCCAGGTGAGTGTTTGTCGTGTCGACTTGGATCACTGATTTGTAAATGTTGTCTGAACCATTGATCGTTTATTTTACAGGAATGGCACAAAGAAGATTGGTCACCCTTAAGTGGCCAAGGTCCCAGTAGACGCCTCAAGGAAGGAGGCTGATCCCTCGAAGAAGAGGAAGGGCGACAACGCCGAGGCGCCGGCTGAGGGCGCGAAGAAGACGCAGGGTGACGATGTAGTCATTGTTTTGGACGAGCCGGGGCGCGCCAAGTGAAGCTCCGACTGGAGTGGAAGCGGCCACGAAGGCCGACATGGACGCAGGGTCGCAGAAGGTGGAGCCGGCGGCGCTGGTCGGGGCGTCAGGACCCATGACGAGTGCTTTGGGAGCGGAGGTGGCAACCTTCCCTCGCTTCATGGCGAGGGCCTCTACTTCAAGTGTCGCGGCACAACCGGCCCAAGTGCCCGAGATATTGGGCTCGGACATCGAGCAGCGTCGCGGATGCACGCCCTTCACGCTGCCCTCGGTGGACGCGGTCGAGCTGCACAACATGCTGGGTGCGGCTATCTAGGTATGTCCAGTCCCCGAGAATCTACTCGCTGAATTTCAGTGGGTAGATTCTTATTGATTTTCGTTATCCAATCTCCGAGTAGCTAGTCGCTGAATTTTAGCGGCTAGGCACTTAGGAAATTCTTCGATGTCCAGTCCCCGAGTGGCTAGTCGCTGAATATCAGTGGCTAGGCACTTAGGAAATTCTTCAATGTTTGCTTACATTAATTTTGTCTGTGCAGGGCCTCCAACGCGAATCGGCGGGGCGACTGGCTGCCAAAGAGCATCTGGAGCGCGACCTCCGATCCATACAAGAGGTGAACCAGCAGCTACAGGCGACCACGGGTAGGTTCTTGAGTTACCCTCTCCATTGTTTTCTTGTGCTTGATTGTGATCTCACCCCTGTTTGCTTTAGAGGGGCATTCGGCCGCAGTTGCGAAGGCCCGCGAGGGTTTTGTCCCGGTCGGCGAGTTGACGACTGCCTAGTCATCGTTGGCCGACGCAGAGAAGCGGGTTACCGAGTTGTAGCAGGAGCTCAAGCCTGCTAAGGCGGAAGCGATCTCGGCAGAGGAGAGGGCCAAGGCATTTTTCGCTGCCACAGATGACGAGCAGAAGGTGTCCGATGCTCTTTTTGCGGGGCTGCAGAACGACTTTTAGGGTCTTCAAGACTTCATCATGGGGCGCTGCCGTCCACTCATTGGTGAGTTTCTTGGGCTTGTAGTTCTTGTTTCAGCGAGTCCCCGAGCATGCGGGTTGCTTTTGGCATCAAGTCCTCGAGGGTGTGGACCTGAGTTGTGTGTCCTTCTGATGCTAAGTTGTTGCTGGTTGCAGGGAATATTCTTGATGACGATCTTGAGGCGCAGTCGTATGACGCTAAGCAGTGCCTCACCATGTGTGGCGCCCCGCAAAACCACTACTAGAAAATCGCGTTGTTTTTGTGCATTGCACCATCATGACCGCATGCTCATGTCATCATGCCACCTTGCATTTGAGCATCGTCATGTCATCTTGCATGGTTTATCTAAAACTATATTTTGAAAAGTCTGGTTTTGTTTTCTAAACACCCCATCTTTTATTCAAACGGGCTTGTCCGGATTATTTTGTTTCGTCTACCAACGGTTTTCAAAAGCCCCATTTTAAATATTAAAAATTTTATTATATTTTTAGGGGCAGCCGTACCGGGCCGATCCGACCCAGTCGGCCACCCCCAGTACACAAACCAGACTACCCAAACCCTTTTCCTACCTAACCCTAACCTACCCAGCCCCCCTCCACCTCACCCCGGCCAATCGCAAACCGCCACCTCACCACTTCCCCAACTTCCTCCACTCCCTGGCCGCCACATCAGCCTCCCGGCCCCACCTCCTCTCCACACCCTCACCATTTCCCCACCTCCACCTGCCCGTTTCCTCCTCCTGGCGCCCGCGCCCTACTCTCTGCCTCGATGCGCCGCCTCCCTCCTCCCGGTCGCCGCCAGAGCCGCCGCCCTTGCCCACCCTCGCTCGCGTTCCCCTTCCTCTCGCCTCGCTCCTCTCTCTCTGCATCTCGCCGAGCCGCATCTTCCTTTCTCCCCGTGGCCCGCGCCGTCGCCCTCGCGAGCCGCCGCCGCGCGCGACTCCCTGCAGGTGCGCCGCCGGGACCCTTCTCTGCTCGCCTACCAGCCGCCGCCCACCTGCGCCTCCTCCACCTCGTCGCCAACCCCACCGTCTCGCTACGGTCGCCCTCGCCTTGGCCTCACCCCGCAGCTTCCCGTCGGCGAGCCCGACCCCGCCGCCCGCATCGCCTTGATACCCGCCGCCTCGTCGGCGTCCATCTATAGCGGGCCGCCAACGCAGCGCCTGCCGCCCTCCTCCGCAGCAGCGGGCCACCGTCGCCGCCCATCGACCCCGTCCTCGCGCCATCGCTGACGGCAGCGAGCTCGTCGTCTGAGGCCACCCTCCTCTGGTCCGACCCTCCTCCCGAGCTCCCGTCGCGCGGCCCCGTCCTTGCGCTTCCTTTCCGGCCGCGACCACCTCTGCTCCGGTCTTCCGCCTCGCCTCCGCCGCTGACGCCTCTGCGCCGCCGTCCGCGAAAGCTCGGCCCGCGTGCCCCAAGCGCTGGCCCTGACCGTGACCTCCTGCGAACGCACTCCCTTGGCGTCTCTGTGCTAGAGGTGCGTTTTGGTATCCGTCTGTTACAGCGCCAGGACGCATCTCGCTGTGTGGCTACCCGTGTATCACAGTGATCCTTGTTGTTCTGTGTTTGGCCCATGCGTTTTGACCGAGGCCACCACCGTGTGAAGATGTACCCAGGGATTTTCGAGAAAACCGCCAAGGACTCCAAATACCTTTCGGATGCGACAAGATCCCCTCGGAACACCAAGTTCTCCTTCCCGGAGTCGGACCCGAAGACGCCGTGACCCGGACGCCAAGATCTCCGCGTGAGACGACAAGACCGACGACATGGCCCGACGACCGCGGATGCGACAAGATCGTCTCTCGGACGCCAAGTTCTTCGACCCCGGGGACCGATCCATCGGAACGCCAAGCCTTCTTCCGAACCCGAGTTCTTCGTCACAGGCGTTAAGATCTTCTTCCTGGACTCGAAGACTCCGGTACCCGATCCACTCAAGTTCGCCATCGACGACAAGATCGACACCGACCAGGGCGAATCTGATGCGCCCCTGACGCCAAACCAAGTCCTTCTTCCGGGATGCGACAAGATCTACTTCCGTTGTCCGAGACCGATCCCATCGAACCTCACCCCCGTCGAACCCTGTCAAACCCCGAACCCCTCGGAGGCCAAGTTCGCCGAACCCTAATGTGATTCCCTATCCGAGACCCCATTATTTTTATAATATGACATTATCAACTGAGGCATACTAAATTGTTCATGCATGCATACTTGTCTGTGGTTTGGGGGCCTTATGCCGATTCACCTAAATTAAATATGGAGGCTATATGCGGGCTATTCTAGTCTTATATTGGTCCCATTTAAATTTGTGTAGCGAACCGATGCTATCTTTTTGCCTTGTTAATGCAACATTTAAATTGCGGGGTATCTAAACAACTTGAGCCTATTAAATAATTGTCGGGACCCCGGTTCCGCTTAATATGGCCTAATCGCATCGCATCTTTACCATGTCATGCATCATACATGCATCATGCCCGATCTTCTGCCGGGGTATTAAATAGTGCCTCCGGTGTTTCTTCTAGTGCTTTGCTTCTTCACGGATTAGGCCGATGAGTTGATGCGAGTGTCGACCCGATCTTCGGATGAACCTTCGGCAATGTTTTCAGGCGAGCATCTCCCCCTTTCTACCTATCTTACTTTTATAGTATTTATTCCCTCATGTTGATATATTGCTATCTGTGTTGCGATGCTCTAGTTTTCGTACCCGGGACATCCCTTGCATCCTTATATTGCCTTGGACACACCCTATTACCTGTTGTTTGGTAGATAGTTGGACTTGCGCGTCGTAGTCGCTTGCTCAAGTGTTGTTGCGTGTCGTCAAGTACCACAGTTGTTGGAGTGTTTCCGCATGTTTAATGTTGGAGATGATCATGGCTTTAATTATTGTTTAATAACTAAAATTGAAGTAGGTAAATGCAAAGGCACCGGTGGGTAATAGACAATGTTTGGATTTTAACCGCTCACTGGTGTCCCGTAGGACCCCGAGTTCTTGACACCTGTTCCGATATCGAGCGCGCTAACCACAGGTGGGGTGTGTGGGCACCCCCATCGATTAGTACCTGATTTCAAAGTATTGTACCGGGGGCCACAAGTAGTTTGGGGCTTTATTACTATCCTGTACTTATGCCATGCTTTACTGCTTTATTTACGATTGTGCGAGAAGCACCTGTACTGTTTAGGACCGTGACACGTTTTCGCTGTATCGACAAGCCCAGTCACACTTTCGGGTTCCCAGTCGTTTACAGCCGTCTACACAAACCCTGAGTCCGTCTCGGAGACCGGCCGACTTCGTTGCTAGTAGCTTAGTGGGGTGGCCCCCATGTACTTGCTTTGGGTCTGGGAAACGTCATGACTTAGGCCCCGCCGACATACCGATGGGTGTATGTTAACTGATCTGGCAAAAAGGGTCGAAGTGCGTGTGGATACTTTGGTGCACCCCTGCAGGGTTAAATCTTTTCGAAAAGCCGTGTCCGCGGTTATGGACGACTTGGAGCACAGTTCTCGATCATAGACAACTATAACTAAAGTTTACTGTTATAATTTGACTAGTATCCGATATGACTAGTAATCAGCTCCACTACCACGGAATGGCTAAATAAAAGTACCAACAACTGCTGGGTTTTGGGATATCTCATGCTAATGGTATCTGACTAGTAAGTGTTGCAACTACAACGGAATGGTTAACTAAAAGTGCCCACTGCTTATTCTATCAGGATGACTATCTATACCTGACTAGTAATTGCTGCAACGATAACTGAATAAATAAAACTGCCAACGGTGTGAGTTCCTCGGTTGACTTCCTCGTTTGGTCTCGAGGGGGAAACACCAGGATGGGTATGTTTGGTGGTAGTATCAGGTTGGTTCCGAATAGGTCTTTCTTACCCCTCTCTGATAGCCGCTAGTTGTATCGAGTCTCTATAGGTTGTTTAGTGCATGCCGCGCTGCCGCTTCAGTCCACCATACCTATGTAGGCGAGGACCGCCGAATTCTAGCCTCGCCGTGTACTGGCCTCAGTACTGACCGCTCTCTCTTTTTTCCTTTGCCCTTTGTCAGCACCCCTTTTGTATAAGCAGGTTTCGAGATCGACGTCGTTAGCAGGGTTACCCTTCCGGCTTGGCCTGGGCAGGGTTATGGACGCCATTTGTTATTCTTCAGGGCTCTTAGCTCAATTTGCATCTTGTCCGTACTCGGACGCTGTATCGTTTTCCAGGTGATTTGGATCTTTGTATTGTAAATCTGTATTCTTGACTCTTTGAGTCTCTGTTGTATATATATGTTTTGTGGGTTCCATAGAGGACGATTGTGTAATGGTATTACTTCGTTTTCCACCCGCACGCAAGTGCCTGGTGGGCACCTTTGAATCGTTTCTATGTGGGTTTTGGCGGGAAGCGCTGAAACTTGCATAGGGCCGATTCTGAGGGTGTTACAGAGTGGTATCAGAGCTCAGCAGTTGCGATACCCCACAAGTCCAGCCTGTAGGATAACCTAGCTAACGGCCAAAGTAGCGTGTCAAAACTATTTTTGAAAATTCGGTTGGATAGTTCTGATTAGGTCTGATTTTACTCCTTACCCCTCTGCTGCTCTCCTCTCACCTCTGCGTGTTTTGAATCCGCTCTCTTCTCTCTCTTCGAGTCCAGAATTTCTCGTGGTTGGGTTCCATCGTACCTTCAGGGTTTCGCTTCCTCCTTTGGTAACGGTGTTGCTACATCTGGTCTTCATGCTATCCGAGGAACCCTTCGTCTGGTGGACTTCTCTTTGTTCCTTCTCGTGCCTTCCGGTGTTTTCCGACGGGACGACATCATCTACGCTAGATCCGATGCAGAGTCTGCCTCACTCCTTTGTTCCTGAACCTCAATTGTCGAGATCTTCAGTCTGATTCCGAGAATGGTTGCAAGCTTTTCTACTGATTGTGCAGATTAATAGTTTGGGTGCGTGATGGATTGGCCCCCATGCCGACTACTCACTCTATTCGCTTGTGTACATTGAAGTGGATGAGAATGCATCGGTTCCCTCTTTCCATCGAAGCTAGAGGTGGCTTTATTTGTTGATACTTCTACCTTCGACCTTTTGTACCCGGAGTGTTCTCTCGACGATCACGGACAAAGACCTCTTGTTAGTGGTGTCGCGAGGATCTACACGATGCGAGAAGATTCAGATCGCCGCCCTTCTTCCCGGTACCATGAGGCGGATCTCGAGGGCGAGATCCATTGTTAGTGGTGTCGAATTGTGGCGCCCCACAAAACCACTACTAGAAAATCGCGTTGTTTTTGTGCATTGCACCATCATGACCGCATGCTCATGTCATCATGCCACCTTGCATTTGAGCATCGTCATGTCATCTTGCATGGTTTATCTAAAACTATATTTTGAAAAGTCTGGTTTTGTTTTCTAAACACCCCATCTTTTATTCAAACTACAAAACCCGGGCTTGTCCGGATTATTTTGTTTCGTCTACCAACGGTTTTCAAAAGCCCCATTTTAAATATTAAAACATTTATTATATTTTTAGGGGCAGCCGTACCGGGCCGACCCGACCCAGTCGGCCACCCCCAGTACACAAACCAGACTACCCAAACCCTTTTCCTACCTAACCCTAACCTACCCAGCCCCCCTCCACCTCACCCCGGCCAATCGCAAACCGCCACCTCACCACTTCCCCAACTTCCTCCACTCCCTGGCCGCCACATCAGCCTCCCGGCCCCACCTCCTCTCCACACCCTCACCATTTCCCCACCTCCACCTGCTCGTTTCCTCCTCCTGGTGCCCGCGCCCTACTCTCTGCCTCGATGCGCCGCCTCCCTCCTCCCGGTCGCCGCCAGAGCCGCCGCCCTTGCCCACCCTCGCTCGTGTTCCCCTTCCTCCCCCCCTCGCTCCTCTCTCTCTGCATCTCGCCGAGCCGCCTCTTCCTTTCTCCCTGTGGCCCGCGCCGTCGCCCTCGCAAGCCGCCGCCGCGCGCGACTCCCTGCAGGCGCGCCGCCGGGACCCTTCTCTGCTCGCCTACCAGCCGCCGCCCACCTGCGCCTCCTCCACCTCGTCGCCGACCCCACCGTCTCGATGCGGTCTCCCTCGCCTCGGCCTCACCCCGCAGCTTCCCGTCGGCGAGCCCGACCCCGCCGCCCGCATCGCCTTGATACCCGCCGCCTCGTCGGCGTCCATCTGTAGCGGGCCGCCAACGCAGCGCCTGCCGCCCTCCTCTGCAGCAGCGGGCCACCATCGCCGCCCATCGACCCCGTCCTCGCGCCATCGCTGACGGCAGCGAGCCCGTCGCCTGAGGCCACCCTCCTCTGGTCCGGCCCTCCTCCCGAGCTCCCATCGCGCGGCCCCGTCCTTGCGCTTCCTTTCCGGCCGCGACCACCTCTGCTCCAGTCTTCCACCTCGCCTCCACCGCTGACGCCTCTGCGCCGCCGTCCGCGGAAGCTCGGCCCGCGTGCCCCAAGCGCTGGCCCTGACCGTGACCTCCTGCGAACGCACTCCCTTGGCGTCTCTGTGCTAGAGGGTGCGTTTTGGTATCCGTCTGTTACAGCGCCAGGACGCATCTCGCTGTGTGGCTACCCGTGTATCACAGTGATCCTTGTTGTTCTGTGTTTGGCCCATGCGTTTTGACCGAGGCCACCACCATGTGAAGATGTACCCAGGGATTTTCGAGAAAACCGCCAAGGACTCCAAATACCTTTCGGATGCGACAAGATCCCCTCGGAACACCAAGTTCTCCTTCCCGGAGTCGGACCCGAAGACGCCGTGACCCGGACGCCAAGATCTCCGCGTGAGACGACAAGACCGACGACATGGCCCGACGACCGCGGATGCGACAAGATCGTCTCTCGGACGCCAAGTTCTTCGACCCCGGGGACCGATCCATCGGAACGCCAAGCCTTCTTCCGAACCCGAGTTCTTCGTCACAGGCGTCAAGATCTTCTTCCTGGACTCGAAGACCCCGGTACCCGATCCACTCAAGTTCGCCATCGACGACAAGATCGACACCGACCAGGGCGAATCTGATGCGCCCCTGACGCCGAACCAAGTCCTTCTTCCGAGATGCGACAAGATCTACTTCCGTTGTCCGAGACCGATCCCATCGAACCTCGCCCCCGTCGAACCCTGTCAAACCCCGAACCCCTCGGAGCCCAAGTTCGCCGAACCCTAATGTGATTCCCTATCCGAGACCCCATTATTTTTATAATATGACATTATCAACTGAGGCATACTAAATTGTTCATGCATGCATACTTGTCTGTGGTTTGGGGGCCTTATGCCGATTCACCTAAATTAAATATGGAGGCTATATGCGGGCTATTCTAGTCTTATATTGGTCCCATTTAAATTTGTGTAGCGAACCGATGCTATCTTTTTGCCTTGTTAATGCAACATTTAAATTGCGGGGTATCTAAACAACTTGAACCTATTAAATAATTGTCGGGACCCCGGTTCCGCTTAATATGGCCTAATCGCATCGCATCTTTACCATGTCATGCATCATACATGCATCATGCCCGATCTTCTGCCGGGGTATTAAATAGTGCCTCCGGTGTTTCTTCTAGTGCTTTGCTTCTTCACGGATTAGGCCGATGAGTTGATGCGAGTGTCGACCGATCTTCGGATGAACCTTCGGCAATGTTTTCAGGCGAGCATCTCCCCCTTTCTACCTATCTTACTTTTATAGTATTTATTCCCTCCTATTGATCTATTGCTATCTGTGTTGCGATGCTCTAGTTTTCGTACCCGGGACATCCCTTGCGGCCTTATATTGCCTTGGACACACCCTATTACCTGTTGTTTGGTAGATAGTTGGACTTGCGCGTCGTAGTCGCTTGCTCAAGTGTTGTTGCGTGTCGTCAAGTACCACAGTTGTTGGAGTGTTGCCGCATGTTTAATGTTGGAGATGATCATGGCTTTAATTATTGTTTAATAACTAAAATTGAAGTAGGTAAATGCAGAGGCACCGGTGGGTAATAGACAATATTTGTATTTTAACCGCTCACTGGTGTCCCGTAGGACCCCGAGTTCTTGACACCTGTTCCGAGATCGAGCGCGCTAACCACAGGTGGGGTGTGTGGACACCCCCATCGATTAGTACCTGATTTCAAAGTATTGTACCGGGGGCCACAAGTAATTTGGGGCTTTATTACTATCCTGTACTTATGCCATGCTTTACTGCTTTATTTACGATTGTGCGAGGAGCACCTGTACTATTTAGGACCATGACACGTTTTCGCTGTATCGACAAGCCCAGTCACACTTTCGGGTTCCCAGTCGTTTACAGCCGTCTACACAAACCTTGAGTCCGTCTCGGAGACCGCCGACTTCGTTGCGGGTAGCTTAGTGGGGTGGCCCCCATGTACTTGCTTTGGGTCTGGGAAACGTCATGACTTAGGCCCCGCCGACATACCGATGGGTGTATGTTAACTGATCTGGCAAAAAGGGTCGAAGTGCGTGTGGATACTTTGGTGCACCCCTGCAGGGTTAAATCTTTTCGAAAAGCCGTGTCCACGGTTATGGACGACTTGGAGCACAGTTCTCGATCATAGACAACTATAACTAAAGTTTACTGTTATAATTTGACTGGTATCCGATATGACTAGTAATCAGCTCCACTACCACGGAATGGCTAAATAAAAGTACCAACAACTGTTGGGTTTTGGGATATCTCATGCTAATGGTATCTGACTAGTAAGTGTTGCAACTACAACGGAATGGTTAACTAAAAGTGCCCACTGCTTATTCTATCAGGATGACTATCTATACATGACTAGTAATTGCTGCAACGATAACTGAATAAATAAAACTGCCAACGGTGTGAGTTCCTCGGTTGACTTCCTCGTTTGGTCTCGAGGGGGAAACACCAGGATGGGTATGTTTGGTGGTAGTATCAGGTTGGTTCCGAATAGGTCTTTCTTACCCCTCTCTGATAGCCGCTAGTTGTATCGAGTCTCTATAGGTTGTTTAGTGCATGCCGCGCTGCCGCTTCAGTCCACCATACCTATGTAGGCGAGGACCGCCGAATTCTAGCCTCGCCGTGTACTGGCCTCAGTACTGACCGCTCTCTCTTTTTCCTTTGCCCTTTGTCGGCACCCCTTTTGTGTAAGCAGGTTTCGAGATCGACGTCGTTAGCAGGGTTACCCTTCCGGCTTGGCCTGGGCAGGGTTATGGACGCCATTGGTTATTCTTCAGGGCTCTTAGCTCAATTTGCATCTTGTCCGTACTCGGACGCTGTATCGTTTTCCAGGTGATTTGGATCTTAGTATTGTAAATCGGTATTCTTGAATCTTTGAGTCGCTGTTGTATATATATGTTTTGTGGGTTCCATCGAGGACTATTGTGTAATGGTATTACTTTGTTTTCCACCCGCACACAAGTGCCTGGTGGGCACCTTTGAATCGTTTCTATGCGGGTTTTGGCGGGAAGCGCTGAAACTTGCATAGGGCCGATTATGAGGGTGTTACACCATGCTGGTGGATTCTGCCACCCTGGCGACCTGCATTCGCGCGTACCTCCAGGAGATCTCGCCCACGGAAGTGATTCCCAGCGAGCTCAAGGAGGTGTGGCGCTACCTGGAGAGGGAGCCAGCGGTGGTGGAGTACATGTCGCGGTCAGCTTTCGGCCGCAGGGCCGTGACTATGCTGAGCCTTGGGCTTGCGCACTTCCCGACGACTTCGATCTCGACGATGTTACTATCGGGTACCCATCGGCGAGTGGCTCGGTTGAAATTGTCGAAGTGTTGAAGTTGACCGAGAAGGTGGCTATGTACTCCGAGCGGGTGCTGGCGATGGGTGACCTCCTGCCATACTAGGAGACGATCGTTGCTCCGAACGACCGCGAGTCGGTGCACCGTGACTTCAAGACGGAGTGGCCATTCCGTTCGGTGATGGCGGGCACCTTGACCACGCACCCATCGAACCCGTGGGTCCCCTTCATCCGCATTCGTGGTGGCGGTGGCGCATCATCTTCGAAGCCTGCGGAGTAGATAGTTTTCCGATTGGCGTTAATTTAAATAAGTGTATGTCCGCCCTTGTAAGCGAACAAATTTTTTGTTGCCATAAGGAATGCAAGTATGCTTGAGTCAGCTTTGATTTGAGTTTGGATTTTTTGTTGTGCGAGTCCCCGAGCGCGTACGCCCTTTAATGGGGTTTACCTCGTGTTTCTATGTGTATGTTTGTTTGTGTACTGTTAGTTAGTTGAGATTGACTCGATGTGGCTTGGGAAGCCAGTAGCTTGGCGAGCCCAATGGGTTCTCTGCACTTAGCTTTTTTCCAGGATGCGAACGGGGTCGGTTGGACGTGTGTATGAGCGTGGTACTTAGCCGTTCTAGTCGCGCGCCCAAGGTAGGTGAGGACGGAGCGCGTTGTGCTTGTCACGTCACTCCGCCTGACTCGAGGAGCCAGTCGCGTGGCAAGTCCAGGGAGCGCTATCATACTTGGTATTTTCCCTAACCGCATAGGTTTGGACTAGCGTCAGTCCCCAAGCGTGGTACTTGACCGTTCGAGTCACTACGCCAAGGATGCGGAGGACTAGGTCGCTATGATAAGTGAGTGATGTTGTCTTGGTCTGGCGGGCCAGTCGAGTGGGGTGACTCTAATGGGGGCTGCGGGTTGGCGTTTTCGTGGACGACGTAATGCTCGAATTTTCTTCAATGCCCTTGCGTCACACTACTTAGCCGTGCCAGTCGCGCGACCAAGGGTTAACTTCTGTGATTAGCGTAATGTTGTTTTTACGAGTGCGAATGGCACAAGGGTTGGAGAGTAGACACAATTTGTGCGAGTCGAATATCTTTATTGCATGGCGGGGGAATACAGGTCGGAGTTCTAGGTGTAGAACTTCCTTAGGAGGTTTACATTCCACGGCCGCTTGACATCGAGTTGTTCGTCGCCTCGGACGTCGGTGAGGTAGTGGGCGTCGTTGCCCATGACTCGCCCTATGGCGAATGATCCCCCCCATGGGGAAGAGAGCTTGTGCATGCCCTTCTTGTCCTGGATCAGTCGCAGGACCAGGTCGCCTTCTGGAAGGTGCGAGTACGGACTCGGAGGCTGTGGTAGCGGCGGAGTCCCTGCTGGTAGATGGCGGTACAGGAGCGATCCAGGTCGCGTGCTTCGTCGAGCTGGTCGACCCCGTCTTGGCGTGTGAGCTCGTTGTTGGCCTCCGCGTAGTTGACGACACGAGGCGAGTCGTGCTCGAGGTTAGACGGCATGATGGCTTTGGCGCCGTACACCATGAAGAAGGGCGTGAACCTAGTCGATCGGTTGACGGAGGTGCGGATGCCTCAGATGACGGAGGGGAGCTCCTCTACCCAGGATCTCGGAGTTTGCTCGAGGGGAACTTGCAGTCGCGGATTGAGGCCATGGAGGATGCTTTGGTTGGCGCGTTCCACCTGGCCATTGGACTCCGGGTGGGCGACTGAGGCGAGTTCGAGCCGTATGTCATGCTCCTCGCGGTACTCGGCCATGGCGCCCTTGGCGAAGTTGGTGCCATTGTCCGTGATGATGATGTGCGGGAATCCGTAGCGGTAGATGAGCTCGCGTAGGAATTTGGTGGCGGTCTTCCCGTCGCATTTGCGGACTGGCTTGGCCTCCACCCACTTGGTGAATTTGTCGACTCCGACCAGGAGGTGGGTGTAGCCAGAGGGAGCCTTCTTGAAGGGGCCCACCATGTCCATGCCCCATACGGTGAATGGCCAGGTGATGGGGATGGTCTTGAGCGCCGAGCTAGGTACGTGCGTCTAGTTGGCGTACTTTTGGCACCCAACGCAACGTTGGACGATGTCGACCGCGTCAGCGTGCGCGGTGATCCTGTAGAAGCCATGTCGCATGGCTTTGGCAACCAGGGACCGGCGCCGGCGTGGTGGCCGCAGTCGCCGGCGTGGATGTCTTGGAGGATCTTGCGGACTTCCGCGGGCTGCACGCAACGTTGGAACACGCCAGTCATGTTGCGCTTGCGGAGCTCGCCGTTGATGCTGATGAAGGATTTAAAGCGGCGCACGATCATCCGCGCCTCCGTCTTGTCTGCTGGTAGGGTCCCTCCCTTGAGGTAGGCGATGTATGGCGCGGTCCAGTCGCTTGGCTCCGCGATCATGGCGTCCAGAGCGGGTTCTGGTTGTAGCGGGATCCCGAGGTCGATCTCCTTCGGGGGAGAGACGGAGGGCTTGTGGATGGTGTCGAGGAAGACACCGGCGGTTGGCACTTGACGATCCGAGCCGATACGAGAGAGGGCGTCGGCCTTTTCGTTCTTGCGACGGTCGATCCACTTGACGGAGTAGCCGGCGAAGTGGCCCCCCAGCTGGTCCACTGCTTGGCGGTATGTCGCCATGGTAGGGGAGACGGCGTCGCAGGTACCGGCGACGAGGTCGGAGTCTTCGTAGCACCGTAGGTGATTAACGTTCATCTCCTTGGCGGCTCGCATGCCATGAAGGAGGGCCTCGTACTCGGCCATATTGTTGGTGCAGGGGGTGAAGTCAAGGTACAGCACATAGCGGAGCTTGTCGCCCTTGAGGGAGGTGAGAACGATTCCTACCCCAGCGTCGTCTGCGTTCTTGGACCCGTCGAAGTGGAGTGACCAGTAGTGGAGGTATGGCAATTTTTTTGGCGGCTACGCCTCCTCCCAGTCGGCAAGGAAGTCCGCCAGGGCCTGCGACTTGATTGCCTTGCGCGGATCATACTTGATGTTATGAACACCAATCTCGACGGCCCACTTGGCGACTCGCTCAGTCGCCTCGCAATTGCGGATTATGTCCTGCAACGGCGCGTACGAGATGACAATGATTGGGTGCTCCTGGAAGTAGTGCGGTAGTTGTCGCTGGGCTCGGAAGACCGTGTACACCAGTTTCTGGTATTGTGGGTAGCTGTCGTGACTCGGTGAGGAACTCGCTGATGTAGTAGACGGTGCGCTCCTTGACCTCTTTTGGCCGTTTGACGACCATGACGGCACTAACGACTCGCTCGTATGCCGCGACATAGACAAGCATCGGCTCCTTGTCGACGGGGGCGACGAGTAGCAGTGCCGCGAGTAGCACTTCTTCGAGTGCGTGTAGCGCGTCGGCTGCCTCCTTGTCCCACTAGAACGTGGGGTTCATGCGCATTAGGCGGTAGAGAGGAATTGCCTTCTCGCCTAGCCGAGGGATGAAGCGACTGAGAGCCGCGACTCGCCCGGCCAGCTTCTGGACGTCGCGGAGGCACTCGGGTTTGACGAGTCGGGCGATCGTATCGATCTTGGTGGGGTTCGCCTCGATGCCTCGCTTGGAGACTATGTAACCCAGTAGCTGTCCAGTGGGTACACCGAAGGTGCACTTCCCTGGGTTGAGTTTGATATTGTACCTCCTCAGGTTCACGAAGGTTTCGACCAGGTCAGCGAGTAAATATCTCTGGCGATTGGACTTGACCACCATGTCGTCGATGTAGACGTGGATGTTGCGGCCAATTTGGCTCGTAAGGCACTCCTGCATGCACTGGTGATAGGTTGCTCCGGCATTCTTGAGGATGATGTCATGGAGGTGTAGCAGAAGGCACCGAATGGCGTGATGAACACCGTCTTCTCCTCGTCCTCGACCTCCATTTTGATCTGGTTGTAACCAGAGTAGGTGTGTAGGAAGCACAGCGACTCCGAGCCTGCAGTGGAGTCAATGATCTGATCGATGCGCGGCAGGACGAAGTGCTCCTTTGGGAAGGCGCTATTGAGGTTTGTGTAGTCGATACACATTCTCTAGGTCCCGTTCTTCTTTTTGACCAGGATTGGGTTTGCCAGCCACTTCGAGGATTTGATGGGCCGGATGAAGCCTGCAGCGAGTAGACGCTGCACCTCCTCGGCGATTGCTCGGCGGCGTTCTTCATTGAAGGGCCGCAGCAACTGCTTGAGAGGTCGTGCTTTGGGGTCGGCGTTGAGTTTGTGCTCAGCGAGTTCCCTCAGGACACCTGGCAGTCGGATGGATTCCATGCAAAGATGTCGCGATTCTCACGTAGGAACTCGATGAGCGTGATTTCCTATGCGTGACTCATACATGTCCTGATCGTCACCGTCTGGCTGGAGTCGCCTGGGACCATCTTGATGGTGCGGGTGTGCGTGGTGGCCTCAAACGCGGTCGAGCCGCCGTTCTTCGCGTTGGGCTTCTTGAGTATGGAGGGGTCGTCTTTGTCGACCCCGATCGCGTATCTGGAGAGCTCCTCCGTGCGGTTGGCCAACACGGCAATGACGAATTCTACGAGCTCAGCACCTTTCTCCTCGCACTTGATGGCCATGTCGGGGTCGTCGTGGACGGTGATGATGTCGCACGGACCTAGAAGCTTCATCGCGGTGTACGCATAGTGCGGCGCCACCATGAACTTGGTGAATGCTTGTCACCCCAAGGCGAAGTGGTACGGGCTGTTGAAGTTTACCAGCTCGAAGACGATCCGCTCGGTGCGGAAGTTCGCTGGTGTGCTGAAGGTGACTAGCAGCGTCACCTTGCTGATCGGGTATGCCTTCCGACCGGGGACGATGCCGTGGAAGGTGGTGAGGGTCGTCTCAATCATCGACTGTGGTAGCCAAAGCCGCCTAAACGTGTCTAGGTAGAGTATTTTGATGGATCTCCCGCCGTCCATCAATGACTTGGGGAGCCAGTAGTCGCCCACTTTGGGCTTGACCACCAGGGCGACTCTCCTCGGATATCCGATCCGTGGAGAGTGATCCTTGCAGATGCACGTGATGCGCTACTCAGACTAGCTAAGGAAGCGGGGGACGTCGACCTAGGACACCGCGTTGACGGCGATGGCGCGGGCGAGGACCTTCTTCTCGCACTTGGTGCCGAGCCCAGTGAAGGTGTGGAGCGATCTGGCGTTGTTGCTAAATGCCCCACTGTTTGGCTGGTTGTTTTTGTGGTCCTCCCTTGCACGTCGTGCCTTCTCGGTCTCCTTCAAGGAGTGGCTGTTAGCGGTTGTGTGCGTGGCGGGCTTCTCCTCCCTGTTGTGGAACATGCAGGGTTGGTTGAGGAGGGCTGCGGGGTCGAATTTCGGCCTCGCTCGGTAGTTTCCGCCGTCAAGGTGTTGGCCTCCGTCGTGGCGGAAGCTCTTGGGGTCGGGTGGCGCATAGCCGGAGTTGGCAATGAAGTCGACTCGTCCGTCACCGCGGCGCTTACCGGTGAGGCAAGTGTTGCTGTAGCGCAGCTCGCGCTGTCTGCCGTTGTCGTGGCCGCTTGGGCGGCGATGTCCACCCGACTCGTCGTTGGTTTCTTGGTTCGGGTCCTCCTCTGCGTACCGCTTGGTGATCTATAGGAGGTATGGGATGTTGTCGAGTGTCTTGTACACCCGCTTGAGCTTGGCCACCAGGGGCTCGTAGCGGCACGGGGTCTTGAAGGAGTGGATCGCCATTTCTGGGTGGATGCCGGCTGCGTTGAACCACAGGTCTTGCCACTATTGGACCCAGTTGCGGGTCAACTCGCGGGGTCCTGGACGCATCGCTCCAGGTCCTCAATGGTGGTGGCACGGGTGTAGGAGCCCTCGAAGTGCCTGATGAAGGCGTCGCGCATGTCCTCCCAGGAATTGATGTTGTCCGTGGGAAGGGTGTTGATCCATTGCCGAGTCGCCCCCTCCATCATCAGGGGGACATAGCGAGCGGCGAGGAGGTCGGTGTCGCCGGCGATTCCCATCGCCATGAGATACGTGTCCAACCACACGGCCGGGTTGTACGTGGGATCGTACTTTTTGATCTCCTTCAGCGCTTTGAAGTTCGTCGGGTATTTCTCGCCTCGGATCATCGGTCCGAAGCACTGGGGCCGACTCGGCTAAGCGAGCCCCTTGGCTTGCCATCATGCAGGTTGGTGAGGGTATGCTTCAGTTCGTTGGGCTGGCGTGCGCGCCAGCTCTGGTTGTTGATGATGTGGGTCCGAGCGTCGACAGGCTGCCCGTTGGCGGCGACCATGTTGTTCAACGGTCGCGGGTCGTTGGTGGAGAGCGCCGTGTGCGCGGCCCTTGGCTGGAGTGGCAGGGGCGCGGGTGGCGGGCAGTTTAGGGTATTCGCCATCGATAGGCAGCCGCTCGAGGCTACCCTGCTTCCATAGGAGCGGGAGTACATGCGCCAAAGCGAGTCGGCTCCTGTGACTTGCTGCCCGACGGCTTTAGCAAGTAGGTCCTTGGCGTACTCAATTTGCAGCGTGCCCTCCCCTTTGACGTTGAGGTTGGCGACTGCTGCTCGTCCTACGATGACATTGTCCATCCGGGTGGAGTATAGCGGGAGGTCGTTCGCGTCCCGCTCTTGCGGAGAGATAAGGACTCTCGGCTGGTTAGGAGCGAGCGCGCAGCCTGGTGGCAGTGGGTGATCTCCACTCACTGGTGCGCCTGGTGGTGGGCGGCCGCTGAAGCCTAGTGGCGCGTTCTCGCAGACCGCGCGATCGGCCACACGATCCAGGTCATTGTCGTCGTCGAAGTTCAGGTCGCAGCCCTGAACTGTGGTGTTCAGGCGCGTCCTGATGCGGCATTAGTGGTAGAGCGATAGCTCCTGTGCTGTGGACTGCTCGAGGCGAAATTTTTCGCGCTTGGCTTGTTTCTTGCGTACTGCCTCGTCCAGGCGCAAGCGCGCCTCCTAGTCCTGCCCCGCCGTCACGATTGGCGGGATCGGCGTAGATAAGGGGTCCGGTGGGGCGCTCGTGCCGCTCGCCATGTGGGTCGCGATGAAGCGACCAGATCCGGCATGGAGGTCGTCGGAGTTCTCCGATTCGGAGTCAGAGTCGAAGATCCCGAGGATAGATGGTTCCTCGAAATCCCCCATGTTGGAGAATTGGGTGATGGAGCCCGCTGGTGACTCGGCGACAATGGATCTGGCGACTGAGGCCGGGGTCGCCGAGTCGACGTCATCGTTGAGGGCCACGTCGTCCGCGGCCGCATTGGTCTTGGCCACGTTGCTGGTGGCCGAGTTGTACTCGTAGGCGAGGCGGTGGATGGTGTGAACCTGGATCTCAGAGAGCCTATCGCGCGGCGGTGACTCGCCGATGCACGCCAAGTCCTCCGAGACGATGATGTCGGTGAAGCCGACAAAGAGGCTAATCGTGTCGACCGGCATGATGATGTTGTGGGTGACCGAGCGTGACACCGGTACGTAGCTGTTGGGCAAGATCTGGAGGATCTCGCCGATGGCGATCATGTGACTGGTGGCGATCGTCTGGTTGATGGGAAAATAGGGTCTCGCCGCAAAACACAAGCCTGACCGGCTAGGACCCACGGTGGGCGCCACTGTCGTGGGAATGGCCACGACAGATGCTGCGATTGGTAGCGAGTAGTAAAACGAGGGGCAAGGGCGGCCAGCCATTTGTGGTGCGAGATGAGGGCAAAGACACAGGGATTTACCCAGGTTCGGCCCCCCGGAGGGTAAAGACCTACTCCGGGGGAGCTCGGCGGCGAGTCGAGGGGGTGTATGATGGAACGTAAAAGTGCTATTGCGTGCCCTAGGGAGGTTTATATAGAGTCACCTCGCTAGGGTTTATAGATCTACAACCGAATTAGATAAGGACTCAGAGGGTTTTGACCTAATCCGACTAGGCCTAGCTACGCTTCTGGGTCTTCTGCATCCAGTCGCCTGGCTTCCTCTTGGGTCACGGTCCAGTCTCCGTCCTGCAGGCGCACTCGCTGAGAGCATGATCTAGTAGGGAACGTCCTGCTAGGTATACCCCACTCGACATATCCCCATCAAATACTGTAAGCTGCGCAAGATGAGGTTCTATGACATGCCAATAACCAGTGATGACCCTGATATTGGAGGAGAGAGCAAAAGGTGTTCATGCAGAATATATATCGCAAACTCACCAAATCCCTAGTTTGTCCACAAAAGGTTATGGACTTTGACGACATGCGTGGAAATGACTATTTCGTGGATGCTCTTTGGATCACTAAGAAACTTGGGTTGCATGATCTTATGGGACTCCTTGAGGACTACAACGTCACCCTTGTCCAACAATTTTATGCCACTATTGTATTTGGTACTGATGAGGCAAGGACCATGACTTGGATGACTGGTAATTTCTGTTGCTCTGAAAACTTCTTTGATTTTGCCAGAGTCATTCACAAGACTTTCCATGGCGTGTATGTTCCTGTTGGGCACCGCATGCATGACACTTCTCTTGGCGACAATGAAAACAAGCTCGCACCTCTCTATGGGAGTAATGGCACTATTGGGGAGTCCAAGGGACTCAAGCCTCTCTACAATTTGTTGTTAAGGATATTTTGCCACACCATTTCCGCTAGTGTTGGAAATAATGATGTTATTCGGTGTGTCCTTGTGAACTTGCTTCATCATGCTCACAAGGTGTTTTGTGCTGGGCCTACTGTTGAAGGGTTCACTATTGGCATCATGGACTTCAATTTTTTAGGAGATGCATCATGCCATATTTTTCAGAAAATCTCTTCCATATGCAGCTCCTGTGATGAGGCTCATCAACACTCAGCCTCATGGTTCACATATTTCCCTTCCTCCTAATCTTGTAGACCATGTCTCTGTGGCTCTCCAAAAGAAAGGGAGGATGGGTATAGTTCCTAGGCATCCTTATGCAAGTGAGGATGATGAGATTTCTGAGGTAGAGCGGGCTCCCACTCCTCCAAGGGGCTCTAGAAGGAAGAATGCCTCAAATGTTCCTATGCCACCTTTCACCCATGAGTATGTCCTGGAGAAGGTCAAGAAGGCATCATTTTGGGAGAAGAACTTGTGTTGCATGAATGTGGATATTTGAAAAGAATAGCATGCCTCCTACAAGAGCAACCGCAGAATTGAGAAGCCCCTTAAGGAGATTAAGGCTCAAGGTGAGGAAGAAGAAGAGGAAGGAGAGGAATAATACAATGATGAGTATGGAGATGAACCATCTGTGAATCAGATCACACACTCTTTTGGGGCATGGAATGCACAGCAGAACAACCTAGTTCATTGGAAGACCTTCTCAAAGGTCACTTCGGGCTTTGGCTCTCAGGATACATCCTCCTCTCGCCCTCATTGCAAAGGTCCCGTGGCTCTAGGTGGTGATGATGACTATGAGGAGGAACGGGATGAGTATGAGTATGAGGATGAAGATGAGGACGACGATGACTATGAGTGATTCCTTTGGGTCGCTAGCTTGGTCTTTTCCCCTTTTGGTGTCTCGATGCCAAAGGGGAGAAGATGTCTTTTAGGATCATCCGGGATTTGCATGGGTTGGGCATTTGGTTGTTTCGTATTTGCTTATGCCCTTTATCTTTGAACTTCGAACATTTGCTTTCCTTGGTTCTTGTGAAACTATCTCCTATGTGTGTGGACATGTTATGCCTGGTTTATTATTGTAATGGTAAAGACTCTGGTAGTAATCTGTCTACTCTATGCGAGCCTTTAACTTCTATTACCTGATATGCTTTGTATGACATGTATATCTTGTTGCATATCGTCAGGGGGAGCATAGTTATGTTTTGTATTAAGAATTCCAAGAAAATCCTCTTGTTGTCATCGAACACCAAAAAGGGGGAGATTGAAAGTACATTTATTGTCTTAATCGGTTTTGGTGTTCGTTAACAACTTGAGGACCATTTTATCGTGTGCTAATGATGACAAGTCAATCTACTACAAAGTGAAAAGACCGCAACATATTTGGAATTATCCCTGGCTGAAACAAAAGCTTCATTGAAAGTTCAGACCGGAATCTCCGGTGAGCAAGGACCAGAGTTTCGGCCCAAGTCTCCGGAGTGGATCGAAGCTAATGTCCAGGGACAGCATGAATAGGGGTCCAGAGACAGACCGGAGGTTGGCTGGAATCTCTAGTGTGAAGACCCAGACCGGAATCTCCAGTGTGAAAAGTCCGGAGTTTTAGTGTGCTCAGGGCCGGAGTTTCTGCCAAGTCTCTGGAGCAATCAGCATGACCAAGCCAGTGCCACTCTGTATAGGGGTCCAGAGATTGTCCAGAGATGGGCCGAAATCTCCGGTGTGAGATGAATGCAGACCGGAGTTTCCGGTGTGGAATTCCCCAACGGGTAGAAAACGGCCAGAACTCAGTGGGGCTATAAATAGGGGACTTCATCCCCTACCTCCAGCTGCTCGTTTCCAGAAAAGAAGAACACCCCCATTAGAGCCACCAAATCAAAAGATCTCCCCCTCCAACCATCCAAAGTCCCTGACATTTGGATAATCGAAGGAGAATGCCTTGATCTACATCTTCACCAAAAGAGATCTTAATTTCCCCCTCATTCATTTGAGGGCCCCTTGCTCTTGTGTTTCAAGCTTGTCTTTGATTGTTGTGACAGCTTGCTTGCATTCGAGAGCCTCCAATTTAGTTGTGGATGTGTGCCTCGAACTTATTGTAAAGGTGTCGGTTTCCACCTTGAAGGTTACCGATATAGTGGAAGAGTGAATCGATCCCTTTGGGGTGAGGTTCATCGGAGAATAAGGGAGGCCTTTCGTGGTGTTGGTGGTTTGAAACCATCCCTCTCTAAACGCAGACGTACATCCCCTCAAAAGGAAGGAACTGCGGGAAATCATCTTTGTGTCTCCGCGTGCTCCATTTCGGTTACTTCTATCTTTTACCGCAATTTACTTATCTTGCTCTTGCTTAGTTAATTTGTGCTAGTGTGACATATAGGTAAATTCACCTTAGTTGCATATCTAGAGAATTTACCTTTGTGTCAAACCCTAAATTGAAAAAAGGTCAAATTTGAAGTAGCACATATTCACCATCCCCTCTAGGTGCCCATATGATCCTTTCACCAGTAAACCATACCAAATGTAGTGAGTAAACTCAAAAGTTTCGAGCTCATTTTGCCTAGACGTTCCGAAGTCTTAGATGTGTTTTATTCTGCGGCCAAAATTTCTCGAAAATATCCATTTTTCAAAACAATCTACTTCCTCCTATCCAAAATAATGGACTCGGAATTGTCTAGATCCGGATATATCGGAGGGAGTAGAAAATCTCGGTAGTTTAATCAAAGTTCACTACCCGTAAAACTACGGTCATTTTTAATGTTATCCAACTTTAATTTTTATTGTGTTTTGACCAGAAGTTACAAAAACTAGAAAACGTTCAGATGGTTAGACAAAATGAGCTACATGTGGTTTGAATTAATACATCCATACTTTTGAAAAATATCAATTACTTTAACAGATTGTGACTAACAAAACCGTGAATTTCAAACTGTTTCACAAAATGGGGGCGTAACTTTATTACTGTTACACATAGTTTATATTGCCAGCTCTTTTAAATAATTAAAAGGTTTGTTTTTTGAACAAAAATTTCCCTAAAGTTAGTAAAATAAGAATACTTTCAAATTGTAGGGTCAAACCCAGTCTAAAAACAAAGAAACCCTCCACGTTGCACCTGGCTTGTGGGTCCAACACTCCAGCTCGATGGATATGATATTCAAACGTCTTATTAACTTGTCTCCAGGCATTGACTCTTAATGTGTTATCATCAATGGCGAGCTAGTCCATGTGGTGCCTATATAGTATTCTGCCATGCCAATACTCTCTTGGTTCTAAAATAATTGAGGTTCTAGTTTCATCCTAAGTCAAACAACTTCTAGTAGAACTAATTTTGTAAAACAAATATCAATAATTAGAACATAAATCTAGTTTTACTAGATTCAACATATGTATATTTTCATGATATATAGATTTTACGTTGTAGATATCCACACATTTTTCTATAAATTTATTAAAACTTATAGAAATTTGAACTAGGACAAACATAAAGCTTCTTTGGAACGGAATATTGTATATTAATAGAACTTAGTGGTAAAATCTTGAAGGAGTACTAGCTAAATTCCCGTGCATGGCTACGGTTTTAAATAGATCATTTGTGTCTATTTCGGTTATATTGTCTGGTAAGATCATTTGTGTCTCAACATTTTGGTTATATTGTCTGGTAAGATCATTTGTGTCTCAACATTTCGGTTATATTGTCTGGTATGGTTCTTTGATATAACAAACACAAATAGGTGCAAAATCATTTTTTTTCCTTTCATTTTGCTCCCTGGTTGTTTATCTGTGGGCTTTAAATCCATATCCGTGGGCTTTAAACCCATGCCACAACTACGTCCATATTCGTCCCTACCAAATATAGAAGGTTCAGGTCATAAGATTTTTGCTGTTGTTCTTACTTCTAAAAAAGGTATAGAAATACTTTATGGTATTAAAATGCACCACTCATCATCCTCCTCTTTTCTTCCGAAACTGGACCTCCTTATGCTAAGAAGATTAGGATAAATGCTTTACCAAACGAGACCATCACTGGATGTCAAATAGTTCTTCTTTCCCTTTCTCATTTATCTATAGTTTATGTAGTCCTTTGAAACTTTGCAAGATTAAACTCAAGTGCAAAACAATAGTTAAATTAGATTTCTAGAAACTATTAAATAGTTATTCTTGCTTTCTCATTTATCTATAGTTTTTTTAGTTGTTTTAAACTTTGCAAGATCAAACTTCAATACAAAACAATAGTTTAATTAGGTTCCCCACCTCTTTGTATAGCGCAGGTGACAGGGGCTGCCAAACATAGTGGGTTGGGCGCCCCGATCAGGGCGCGGAACTAAGGGCCCGGTGGGCTGTTGGGCCCATGCGGGAGAAGATCATTCTAACATTCTCCCTCTTGATCTCAACTTTTACTTTTAACTATATGCTTTTCACTTTACTCGTTTCATCGCAGATCAGTACATAGAGCACGTTTCATTGTCACGGTTCAATTGTCGATAGAATCAGACAGCTACAACATACCTCTCTGTTTTGAAACAAATTATGTTTCTTTTCAGGCCTTTCATGATTCAGGAATCATAGGTTTCCCTTAAACCCATGCTGGCTACGTGTTCCTTAAACACATTGGGTGGCAAGCCTTTCGTAAGCGGATCCGCAAGCTTTTCCTGTGTCCTTATATGCTCGAGACTTATAGTGTGATCCTGGATTTTATCTTTCACAATATAATACTTTATCTCTATCGGTATGGTAGCATTACTCGACTTGTTGTTGTGAATAGAATACCGCGGGCTAGTTATTGTAGTACATCTTTAGTGGTTTGTCAATACAATCTACCACTTTCAAGTCGGATATAAATTTCTTTAACCATATCGACTACCTTGTGGCCTCATAACATGCTATAAATTTTTCATGCATCATGGGTGATGCAACTATTGACTGTTTGGAGCTTCTCCACAAAATATCCCATCCTCCGAGAGTGAAGACGTATCCTAACGCGGATTTTCTATCATCTCTGTCTCCTGCAAAATCCGCATATGAATACCCTCTTATTTCTAGGGAATCGGACCTTCTATATGTTAGCATGAGGTCTTTTATGCCTTGCGCATAACACAATGCTTTCTTTACCATCTTCCAGTGCTCTATACCTGAATTTTCTTGATATCTATCAAGTACCCCGATGTTAAAAGCTAAGTCAGGGCGAGTGCACACCTGTGCATACTGTAAACTTCCAACAGCCGAAGCATATGGTACTGCTTTCATTTCATCGATCTCGTATTGACTCTTGGGATATTGAAATTTCCCAAAACTATCTCCCTTGACTATAGGAGCAGGTGTGGCATTGCTCGCATGGATTGTATTTCTTTAGAAACTTTTCTAAATATGCTTTTTTCCATAGTCCTAGAACCCAATGTTTCCTATCTCGATGAATTTCTATGCCCAAAACATATGATGCTTCACCAAGATCTTTCATATCAAAATTTTAGGACAAGAACTTATTTGTTTCTAGTAGCAGACTGACGTCACTGCTAGAAAGAAAGATGTCATCCACATACAGAATTGGGAAAATATATTTCCCACTTTTAAACTTTGCATAACGCAGTTGTCCTCAACATTCTATTTAAATCCAAATCTCTTAACTGTCTCATTAAAATTTAGATACCACTACCTAGAGTCTTGATTTAATCCATAAATGGATTTCTTTAGGCGACATCCCATGTTTTACTTGCCTTCCATGACAAAACCCTTGGGTTGTTTCATGTAGACATTTTCTTCTAAATCCCCATTTAGAAATGTCATCTTTACATCCATCTGATGTAGCTCTAAATCAAAATGTGCAACTAATGCCATTATGATTCTAAAGGAATCCTTACATGAGACTAGAGAAAATGTATCATTGTAATCTGCCCCTTCTCTTTGTGTAAATCCTTTTGCCACAAGTCGTTCTTTGTACTTTTCCACATTTCCTCTAGAGTCATACTTTGTTTTGTAGACCCATTTACAACCTACTATTTGTTGGAATTTTGGCCCAAATAGTCTAGCCCATTTTCTATTTCAATAATTCCTGAAAATCCTAGAGGCCCATGTGGCCCATTCATGGAAGACAAGAGGTGGGACAAATGTTTAGTCCCACATTGCTAGTTGAGTGGAAGTTGGACCAACTTATAAGGTGAGCTCTTCTACCACTTGGTAAAAGGATAAGAAGGAGAAGGAGAGAGTTCCACACGCGCGCTCCTCCTCCTCCTCCTCGCCTCGTCACGTCACGACACGACACGACGCGCGCGAGCGCGCGCCGCGGGTTGCGGGAATCTCGCCGAGCCGAGCTTTATTTTGCCACGCATGAAGGTGAAACGTTTGCTTTGAATGGACTTCAATGGACTTTTAATACGAGTTAAATGAATTAAATGAATACGAATTGAGTGGAGGCTGTCCGTTGGGCTGCCGCCTGTTCGCTTCATCTTCCGTCCATTCGTTTCATCTTCTGCACGGTATGCCTTCCCCTCTGCGCCTATAAGAGAGAGAGGTCGCGCCTCCTCTCGGTTACGCTGTCACACAGCCCTTGCGCCTTCAGTTCCAGAGCACTGCGCTACTTTCATCTTCCCCATCCCGTCTTGCGGCGTGCACCGCGAGCCGGGACAGTAGGCCTCCGAGACCCCGCTGCTTCGAGTCCTGTACGGGAGAAGGGCGATAAGGTTTTTGGGGAGCGCTATCAGCGCGACTACTGGCTTCGTCACGGACTCCCTCACAGATAGCGACGTCTTCCCCGACGAGGACTTCTTCCCCGACATCAGCACCCTCTTCCTCGACGACATGGCCAATGACGGTTCCAACGCCGGCGGTTCTACTTCTGCTACTGCCGTGTACATCTTCTGTCTCAATCTTGTTCTGATCCTATCCAAAGTTTTATGCCTTGCAGTTTGTTTGGCTATATGCCTTAATTTGTATTCGCTATTTAGCATGATTAGTATATTGCCTTTTATTCTAGTCATGTTTTATCTAGCGTTTATTTTGGATAATTCGCTTGGTAAATTGCTCTATTTCTCAACAATCCAAAAACCTTATTTCAGGCAATTTGCCCCAAGTGGCTTTGTTGCTTCTATGAAGCCACCTGTGTTTGAAGGTGTGAATTACAAACGGTGGCGTGCGAGAGCAGTGCTCTGGTTTCAGACCATGAGCTGCTATAACGCCATCTATGGCGCACCTGAGGGGGAACTTAATCCCGCTCAGGAAGAGGCGTTCCAAAAACTTGATACTACTTTCAAGGCTGCCTTGATTAGCATCCTTGGCGACAATATTGTCGATTCATATCTGTCATTTAGCAATGGCAAAGATATGTGGGATGTGCTCGAGAGAAAATTTGGAGTCTCTGATGCTGGCAGTGAACTGTATGTCATGGAACAATTCTATGACTACAAGATGATTGATGACCGCTCCATTGTGGAGCAGGCTCATGAGATACAGTCACTTGCCAGGGAGCTTGAGCACTTCACTTGTGTGTTACCGGACAAGTTTGTTGCCGGAGGCATCATTGCCAAACTTCCCCATTCATGGAGGAATTTTGCTACTTCTCTGAAGCACAAGAGACAAGAGTTCTCCGTGACGGATCTCATTGGGACTCTTGATGTGGAAGAGAAGGCGAGAGCAAAAGACACACGTGCTCGAGGTACCGAGGGAGGTTCTAATGCCAACCTGGTACAGAAAAGGAACTTCCAGCCTCACAAGTTCAAGAACAAAGGAAAGTTTGATGATAAAGGAAAGTTCGATGGAAAGAACAAGGCCTCACAGTCCACCAGCTTCAAGAAGAAGACTGATAAGAGGAAAGGTGCTTGTCATGTGTGCGGTGATCCTAATCATTGGGCTCCTGCTTGTCCCAACCGCTTTGACAAGCGCCAGCATGGGAAGAGCAGCAAGACTGCTAATGTAGTCATGGGCGACGTTGAGATGAAAGATGTTGGGTATGGTATATTACCTACTGTTCTTTCATTATGTCATTCTCCTGATTGGTGGATTGACACGGGCGCTAATGTACATGTCTGTTCAGATATTTCCATGTTTTCTTCATATCAGGTCAGAGGGACTCAAACCGTGCTGATGGGGAACGGCTCGCATGCTTCTTTTCATGGTGTTGGTACGGTCGATCTGAAGTTCACTTCGGGAAAGACTGTGCGCCTGAAGAACGTGCATCATGTTCCCTCAATTAATAAAAATCTTGTTAGCGGATCTCTTCTGTGTCGAGATGGCTACAAGATTGTATTTGAGTCCAATAAATTTATAATTTCGAAGTATGGAACTTTTATTGGTAAAGGCTATGAATGCGGAGGCTTGTTCCGCTTATCTCTGTCAGACATTTGTAATAAAGTTGTTAATCATATTTAAACAAATTTTGAATCAAATGTCTGGCACTCTCGTCTTTGTCATATTAATTTTGGTTGTATGACGCGGCTAGCCAAAATGAATTTAATCCCTGATTTCTCAACTGTTAAGGGATCTAAGTGCCAAGTCTGCGTGCAAGCTAAACAACCTCGCAAGTCACATACGACTGCAGAAGTAAGAAATTTAACACCACTAGAGCTTATACATTCTGATCTTTGTGAGATGAATGGTGTGTTGACAAAAGGTGGAAAGAAATATTTCATGACTTTGGTAGATGACTCTACGAGATATTGTCATGTGTATCTTCTGAAATCAAAAGATGAGGCTTTGAGTTTCTTCAAAATCTATAAAGCTGAGCCAGAAAATCAACTTGATCGAAAGATTAAGAGGCTTAGGTCTGATCGTGGTGGAGAGTATTTTTCCAACGAGTTTGATTTCTTTTGTGAGGAACATGGCATAATTCATGAGAGGACGCCTCCCTACTCACCCCAGTCAAATGGAATAGCCGAAAGAAAGAACCGTACTCTAACAGATTTGGTTAACGCCATGTTAGACACATCGGGTCTTCCTAAGGAATGGTGGGGGGAGGCACTATTGACCGCGTGTCATGTCCTAAACCGAGTTCCCACAAAGAACAAAGAAATTACTCCATTCGAAGAATGGGAGAAGAAAAGACTAAAACTCTCTTACTTACGTACTTGGGGTTGTTTGGCAAAGGTTAATGTACCAATCCCCAAGAAGCGCAAGCTTGGACCAAAACCATTGATTGTGTTTTTCTGGGCTATGCTTTTCATAGCATTGGTTATAGATTCTTGATAGTAAAATCTGAAGTACCTGACATTCATGTCGGTACAATCATGGAGTCGACTGATGCGACTTTCTTTGAGGATATCTTTCCAATGAAAGATAAACCTAATTCCTCAAATCCGGAGATACCTAGTTCATCTGATCAGGAATTTGCTATATTCTCTGAACCTATCATTCCGATTGAACACTCTGAAAGTCCTAAGGAGGATGATAATGAAATTCCTAAAAGGAGCAAGAGACAAAGGACTGCAAAGTCTTTTGGTGATGATTTCATTGTGTACCTTGTGGATGACACTCCCACTTCCATTTCAGAAGCTTATGCATCTCCTGATGCTGACAACTGGAAGGAAGCTGTTCATAGTGAGATGAATTCCATCTTAGCTAATGAAACATGGGAGATCACTGATCGTCCTTATGGGTGCAAACCTGTAGGATGTAAATGGGTGTTCAAGAAGAAACTAAGGCCTGATGGTACTATTGAGAAGTACAAGGCAAGGCTAGTGGCCAAGGGTTATACCCAAAAGGAAGGTGAAGACTTCTTTGACACTTACTCACCTGTAGCAAGGTTGACCACCATTCGAGTACTACTTTCTCTGGCTGCCTCACACGGTCTTCTCGTTCATCAAATGGACGTTAAGACGGCTTTCCTAAATGGAGAGTTGGATGAGGAAATTTATATGGATCAACCAGATGGTTTTGTAGTAAATGGTCAAGAAAGAAAAGTGTGCAAGCTACTGAAGTCTTTGTATGGTCTTAAACAAGCACCTAAGTAGTGGCACAAAAAATTTGATAAAACCTTAACCGCTGCAGGCTTTGTTGTAAACGAAGCTGACAAGTGCGTATACTATCGCCATGGTGGGGGTGAGGGAGTCATCCTTTGTTTGTATGTTGATGACATACTGATTTTCGGAACCAACCTTAATGCAATTAAGGAGGTCAAAGATTTCTTATCTCGTTCCTTTGAGATGAAGGATCTGGGAGTAGCTGATGTCATCCTGAACATCAAGCTATTGAGAGATGATGATGGTGGAATTACATTGCTTCAGTCCCACTATGTGGAGAAGATCTTGAGTCGTTTTGGGTATAGCGACGTCAATTTTTCTCCTACACCGTATGATCCTAGTATGTTGCTTCGAAAGAATCGAGGAAATGCTAGAGACCAACTAAGATACTCTCAAATCATTGGCTCGCTTATGTATTTAGCTAGTGCCACGAGACCTGACATCGCCTTTGCTGTAAGCAAACTCAGTCGATTTGTCTCAAATCCAGGAGATGATCACTGGCATGCTCTTGAAAGAGTTATCCGATATCTAAAAGGTACTGCGAGCTATGGCATACACTATACCGGGTATCCGAGGGTACTAGAGGGTTATAGTGATTCAAATTGGATTTCTGATGCTGATGAGATAAAGGCCACGAGTGGATATGTTTTCACACTTGGTGGTGGCACTGTTTCTTGGAAGTCTTGCAAGCAGACCATCTTAACGAGGTCAACTATGGAAGCAGAACTCACAGCACTAGACACAGCCACTGTTGAAGCAGAGTGGCTTCGTGAACTCTTGATGGACTTACCTGTGGTTGAAAAACCTATACCCGCAATTCCAATGAACTGTGATAATCAAACTGTGATTATTAAGGTGAACAGTTCTAAGGATAATATGAAGTCCTCAAGACATGTGAAGAGGAGACTGAAATCTGTCAGGAAAATGAGAAACTCCGGAGTTATTGCATTGGATTATATCCAAACATCTAAAAACTTGGCAGATCCCTTCACAAAGGGTCTATCACGCAACGTGATAGAAAATGCATCGAAGGAGATGGGTATGAGACCCACAATTTGAGCTTTCCACAGTGGTAAACCACTCTATGTGATCGGAGATCCCGTGAATTAGAATTGGGAAACAAGTTGTTGGTTAGCTGAGAGGAAAGTATCCCTACTTTAATAAACACCACTCCATAAAGATGCAATACTTTCCTATTCTGCATGGCAGGTTGATTTATTATCTTAATATGTTCTAAGTGGCTTATCCTAAGCAAAGATGTTGTCCTGCAGAACATCTTTTGAAGAACACACCTATATGAGTCTGACTGTTAAAACGTCGCAGTCTATGAGAGTAGGGTGCTCTCTAATAAACTCATGAAAGGTCATGGAGTATGACGTATAAGCTCCACCCGCGGGGAAGTCCCACGGTAGCCCAGTATCGGTCAAGACTTCGTGTGAAGCTAGGTTGCAGCAAACTTAAAGTTCAAGGCATAGTCCACTGTACAAGTCGCAACCTAGTGTAGCATAGAATTCTAGGTGGAAGTTCAACTTAACAGTCTCCACTATAGTACCGGTATATAAACAAGTGTTTTGGAACTAAAGGCAAATTACATGTGCCTCTGGGATCTGGTGGGGGATTGTTGGAATTTTGGCCCAAATAGTCTAGCCCATTTTCTATTTCAATAATTCCTGAAAATCCTAGAGGCCCATATGGCCCATTCATGCAAGACAAGAGGTGGGACAAATGTTTAGTCCCACATTGCTAGTTGAGTGGAAGTTGGACCAGCTTATAAGGTGAGCTCTTCTACCACTTGGTAAAAGGATGAGAAGGAGAAGGAGAGAGTTCCACACGCGCGCTCCTCCTCCTCCTCCTCCTCGCTCGCCTCGCCACGCCTCGCCTCGCCTCGCCTCGCCTCGCCTCGTCACGTCACGACGCGCGCGTGCGCCGCGGGTTGGTGAAACGTTTGCTTTGAATGGACTTCAATGGACTTTTAATACGAGTTAAATGAATACGAATACGAATTGAGTGGAGGCTGTCCGTTGGGCTGCCGCCTGTTCGCTTCATCTTCCGTCCATTCATTTCATCTTCTGCACGGTCTGCCTTCCCCTCTGCGCCTATAAGAGAGAGAGGTCGCGCCTCACGCTGTCACACAGCCCTTGCGCCTTCAGTTCCAGAGCACTGCGCTACTTTCATCTTCCCCATCCCGTCTTGCGGCGTGCACCGCGAGCCGGGACAGTAGGCCTCCGAGACCCCGCTGCTTCGAGTCCTGTACGGGAGAAGGGCGATAAGGTTTTTGGGGAGCGCTATCAGCGCGACTACTGGCTTCGTCACGGACTCCCTCACAGATAGCGACGTCTTCCCCGACGAGGACTTCTTCCCCGACATCAGCACCCTCTTCCTCGACGACATGGCCAATGACGGTTCCAACGCCGGCGGTTCTACTTCTGCTACTGCCGTGTACATCTTCTGTCTCAATCTTGTTCTGATCCTATCCAAAGTTTTATGCCTTGCAGTTTGTTTGGCTATATGCCTTAATTTGTATTCGCTATTTAGCATGATTAGTATATTGCCTTTTATTCTAGTCATGTTTTATCTAGCGTTTATTTTGGACAATTCGCTTGGTAAATTGCTCTATTTCTCAACACTATTTTGGATCCTTCGGGATTTTCCTCTAAGTCCCAAACTTCGTTGGAACTCATCGATTTCGTCTCGTCTTCCATGGCCTCTAGCCACTTCAATGAGTGAGGGATGCTCATGGCTTCTTCATATGAAGTAGGATCATTCTCCATATGAACTCTTTCTATGTTATAAACTTTATAATCAGTAGGAATGACCGATCTTTTAATTCTTTGAGACCTTATAGAGGCCTCATTTACTGGCACATGTTGTGTCTCAACATGTGGCATATCTTCTAGGGGTGGCTGCTATTGGTCCCTTTCATGATCAACAGTGGATTCAATCGGCTCCTGACGGACAAGTTCCGGATCTTCACTCATTGTTGCCATGGGTGGAGTTGCAACAGGTGCTTGCACCACAACCTCATGGGTTGTCGATGCAGGAACAACATGTAGTGAAAAGAATGGCTCCTGAGTCATCGGATTAGGTGCATGCACCCTCTTCTCCTCAAGATCAATTTTCCGAGCTACCATGCCCCCTCGTCATTTCATCCTCTAAGAAGACTACATGTCTTGTTTCTACAAACTTTGTGTATATATCTGGAAAGTATAAACAAAAACCTTTTGATCTTTTAGGATATCTAATAAAATGGCAACTGACTATTTTAGCATCTAGCTTTGCAATGTTTGGATTAAACACTTTGGCCTCAGCTGGACTCCCCCACACCCTTAAGTGGCGTAGTGAGGGAACTCTTCCTGCCCACAACTCATACGGTGTTTTGGACACCGACTTTCTTGGTACTCTATGGATAATGTGAATGGCGGTTTTTAACGCCTCCATCCATAATCCCAATGGTAAGGTGGAGTAACTCATGATACGTTACACCATATCCATAAGTATACGGTTACGCCTTTCAGCTACTCCATTTTGCTGAGATTCGTCCAACATTGAATACTGGGTCACTATGCTAGTATCCTGTAAGAACCTTGCAAAAGGTCTAGGGACTTGTCCATATGGGGTGTGCCGACCATAGTACTCCCCTCACGGTTAGATCTCGCTATCTTTATTCTTTTATCATGCTGATTTTCAACTTTAGCCTTGAATATTTTAAATTTATCTAACGCTTCTAATCTTTCTTTGATTTGATAAATTTAATCATAACGGGAGTAGTCGTCTATGAATGTTATGAACGAGTCATAACCATAAGAAATGGTCCACAAATGGCAGTGTGAATGAATTCTAGTGTTCCAGTGCTTCGTTTTGCACCCTTTTTATTTTCTTTACATACTTTTCTTACGCAATCTATACATTGCTCTATGTCGGAGAACTATAATGGAGGAAGAATATCATTTTTAACTACTCTTTATATTCCTCCCTCGAAATATGGCCTAAGCGACAGTGCCATAATTTCGACAAATCATGAGTTCTATTTCTTTTATTTTAATCTTTATCCGACGCGGGAACATGTTCATTCACATTACACACAGAATATACTTTTCATATAGGGATAACAAATAAAGATCATTGTGAAGGAAAGCAACACCCACACACTCATTATTATACCATATGGCACACTTGCCATGTCCAAAATGACACTGATAATAAACTTTGTCCAAACGTGAAACACTGTGTAATGAAGGAACATATAAAACATTTCTAAGCAGGACCGTGAATCCATCAGCTGGTTTCAGGGAGATGTCGTCAACAGCTTCAACATCCGCTTGGACTCCATTTGCAACTTCAATGCATCTTTCCCTTATTTGCATAGTCTGTGCCGAATGGAACCCTTGTAATGAATTTGTAACATGAACAGTTGCACCTGAGTGAATCCACCAAGTAGATTTCAAAAACTATGTATACAAGGATTCATTTACAAATAAAGCAGTATTGTTACAATTCTTTACCATTATGGCCTTTAGCCAAACATGGTAATCTTTCTTGTAATGCTCGGTCTTCTTGCAGTGTAGACAAGTATCTTTGTCCACTGGGAGAGACCTTTGCTGATGATGATATTGCATGGGAGCTTTTCCAAGTAGCTTTGAAGGGGAACCTTGGTTGATTTGATTTTAGTTCCTTTTATTATTACCCTTCACATAGTTTAAAGAACCACCATGTGTGGTTTAAGTCTTTCCTCTTCTTGCACACATATGGATATTGTATTTTCAATATCCCACTTTTTTGGCGACATGTTGTAATTGACAACAAAAGTGTCAAACTCTTTTGGCAGTGAAGCCATAAATAGATGAACAAGGAGTGCAGGCTTGAGCTCCAGATCAGCATCCATAGGCTTCAACTTAGCTGACATGTTGCTCATCCTGAGGATGTACTCCCTTATGCCATGTCCACCTACAGTGTATTTTTTTGTCACCAACTGCTTCAGTAGCTAGGTAGCAGATATCTTTGAAGAGCTAGTGAACTATCTCTTTATCTTTTTGGACACTCCCCTACGAAATCGCACTCTGCAATTGAGCCCACCATAGCATGCTCAACTGTGTTCTTCATGAAAGTGATGCACTTTTTGTTGGCGGTGAGCCACTTTTTGTTCTCTAGGGTACATGTCATCTCCAATGGAGCATAATTCCTTTTATTTTTGTCCCATGCATCATCATCATCTTTATCATCTCTGACTGGCTCTGTCGGTTTGGTGGGTTGCGTGGTTTCGATAACCCAGTCCACCTCAGCACAGACAAAAGCCAAGTCGACCTTCTTTCTCCATTCAGTGTAGTTATCACCTCTGATGGTTGGAACATCCTTGATGCATCTCATCAAGTAGTATCCTCATGAAAACCATAATGAAGTGAGATCATAACAATAATTGCATGCATTAATTCAACGTTGGTCAAAACTAACACATACAACTGTTTGTGCAAAAGAATCTACATCACCGTTGGACAGAAAATAGAAATAAATGCACATAAGTAATCAGTAATCATGATCATGTTATTAATGACGTTGGTCAGAAAAATAACAGGATCACAATTATAATAAAAACTTTAACATGCTCTTAGAATTTAATAGTCACTTTTGTTCTATTTAAATTCAAAGAGCACTTTTGAACTATTCGCAACGGAAAAAATAAATAAAATTCATAAACTTTATCATTTTTAAAAGCATTACTTTGTACGTTTCTATTTTATAAAACAAACATCTCATTGATTCAGTTTGAATAGAATAATCTAGACAAAAATATATCAAAAACTTAACAAAAACTGTCAAAAAAGGCTTTTGTAAAAGAAAAATTGCACTCCGGAGCGCTGTGCAGAAAAACGGCCCACAAAAACGGTGCGTCGTGAAACTGCCACCTTGGCCCGCATCAGCCCACGGCCGGCCGCGCGACTCGCTCTTTCTGCTGGCCGAAACCGGCCCAACGGCCCTGTTGTGTGTACCGCCGTGCGCCTCCCTACGCGCCTCGCCTGCGGCCCGTCACCGCCCTAGGGCCCACGCGCGCTCGCTCTCATGTGGGCGTCCGATGGATCGGACGGTCCAGTCCTCCGCTCGATGCGCGCGGACAAAACCACCCCAGCACCGGCATCAGAAACCTTAGCCCCCACTCGATCTCTCCCTCTCCAGCGAGTCACGCTCGCGTTCGCCCTCTGGCGGTGGAGCCTTCCGTGGTCAGCGCCCCCCGGTTCGGCGAGGAGGCAGCACGCCAATCCGACGCTGCGTCGTAGTGCCTTCCCCTTCCTTTTTCTCTACCGCTCCCTCCCCAGATACCCCGCGATGCGGTGGCCTCGAGTAGAAGAGGCAGAGGCATGCCGGTGACACCCCTCTGGCGCCCTTGCCGGCGTGCGCGTCCACCCTTGCTCAGCGGCAGCGCCCTCCACTGGCTATTATTGTTTACTTTTCTGTTTGGGGAAGATCTCTTTTCTATTTGATCCGGGATCAGATTGCTAGTCTACTTTTCTGTTTAAACGATGATGAACTATGGGGATGAGTATTGTTTGCATTACTCTGTTTGCTATTTCGGGGAGAACTAGGGTTAGAACTTGTGCACACTACTATCCGATTTGTTTCCAACTGTTGTCGTCGCCAAAGAGGAAAAACATGTGCACGAAATAATTGATTTTCTCCTTTTCTTTACATTTTTAATAACTACACCCTATAATTTGTTGCAATCCCTTTAAGAAAATTTTGGTCTTTCCAGGTATCCTCCTTGTTTGTCTGTAAATTAATTGCATGCATGCATACGTAAAGGAGGAGAGCAATCCGTTATTCGTGGGACTAAGGCCCAGTTCTTTTGGCGGCTTCTTCCAGAAGCTGCCCTACCCCCAGCTTCCTGGGGAAGCCGGTTCAAATTTTTTGCGAGGCTTCCAAATTTGTTTAGACTTAACTATTCTAGAAGCCTTGCAATTTTTTTAGACCGGCTTCTCTAGGAAGCTGGGGGGAGGGCGGCTTCTCGGAGAAGCCCCTAAAAGAACTGGGCCTAAGTCTCTACCAATACACGCACACGTTTGTCTATAAATACTCGTTGAAAATCTCTATATTGATCCCTCTTTTCAAATTAATAGCGACATGATTAGATAAGAGTACGGTCAGAGACTGACGCGGCGGGAGATTAAACACCCACCTCGCTGCTCCCTATGTGACCAATCGACGGAGACGATGAGGCCCCTACTTGTTGGATACACATTCTCTAGATCGGTCTGACACGAGGTACTGTCATGATTCGATCGACGGCTGCCCCCTCCCCCGAGGAGGATGAGACGGATTTTGTCGAATGGTGCCTGAAGGTGTGCCAATCTACCCCCGCGCCTTGCACAAGAGAACCTCGTCGCTAGTCATGCTGATGACATGGTCGATATTGAAAACAACACAATGCGGTTGTCTTTGATAACGCCTCTTCCAGCTTAGGAGGGCTCTTGGACACAATTTGATCCAAGACTCGATCTTGGGCTGACGCTGGAGCGAGGGGGCTGCATTCTCTAATTCCGGCCGCTTAGATCTAGTGGGTTGAATTGTACAGCGTTTTCGCTTGTAACGAGCGTGTAATTATTTGTATGAACTCTCTTTTCTATCAATATATTGAAAAACAAGCTTTGTGTTATGGCTAGCCTTTGTTTGCCCACAAGTTGGCCAATATTGACTAAGAAAATGAACTAAAGTTTTTGAGCAGTATTGGCACGCAAAAAAATTGGCAACAATTCAAACAAGAGCCAACCTCTTGGTCATAACTAAAATATTGGGAGGATACATTTAGTCATAATCCAAATGTACAGATTTTCGGAATAATTAAAGCTTGTCATAATCAATCGATTAGATTGGACGGAGCAGATGCGTCCAATAATGTTTATTGAGTATTGAGTAAATACTCTCCAGTCTGACCGTCAGTGATGTTTCAGTTTTTTATGACGCTACCTCTACGACTACGTGGGATTTTAGAGTATTATACGTATACGGTTATTATGATAGTATAAGATGGTTAGGACTCTAGCCTAATTTGACTTGTACTCTAATATAATCCATGTACGTCTATATATATTCGCCTATGAGGCTCAATAATACATCCAACATATTTCGACAATCTCCCCTCTCTACTGTTCTACATGGTATCAAAGAGGCAAGATCCTTGACCTAGTCGCTGCCGCTGACGAGGGTTGATTTCGTCAATGCTCATTGTTATAGACTTGGGTTTTGAAGAAAATAGGGATGCTGGAAGTCGCGGAACGGTTAACAGACAAGCAATGCAGGACACGAGATTTACCCAAGTTCAGGCCTCTGGAGGGAAAATCCTACTCCTGCTTGTCTGCTCTTGATTACGGCGGAACCGAAAGTTACAGGGGTGCGCAGATGCAATCTGGCGTGAGGTGTGTATGCAATGGTGGAAGAGGATCCTTCTCGCCGTACCCTCCTGATCTTTATATAGATAGGCAGGTATCGGGCTTAGGTCGAGTCGGTTACAAATTAGGATTGGTACCCTTTGAAATTCTATCTAATCTAGACTTGTCCTCCAAGGAGTCCAAAACGTCATGGGTTTGGGCCACCCGAAGTCTTCATGGGCCCCGTGTCATGACATGGGCTTTTCTTGGACTGGACCAGGTATACCAATGTTGTGTATCCATGGGGTATATCCATGTCAGTAGCCCCCGAGTGTTCAGTCGAATCGTAGATTCAGCTGAGGACTCTTTAATCTTTCGGGTGTAGTTAAGCCTGTTATTTTTAAAAGAAATATTTTGATTCATATGGATTGTTGATGCGTGTGTCTAGCTCTCCCGACGGATCAAGGTCAGTTAACTATCATAGGACAAAACAACACAATCTTCATCAAACACGAGTCCCCAAACTCGAATTCGGAACGATTACTGGTGTGATTCGACTCAGGCCATTGTGCACTTACAGGAGTCGAATCCTAGTGATTTTCAAGTGATGTACCCAATGCATCCGTCGGGATTTTCATCGTGCCTGTTGACACGGAAGTTTACTGGCAGAGCGCAGTCAGGTGCGTTACCAAGCCATCAGATGATATGTGTAGGGCTTATATTTGCGTCATAGACACAACATCCAAAATTTTATCATCGTGGAGGTGTTTCGGGTGGCCAAGGAATTTGATTCTCACTTAGCGTTAGTTTGGGCAAAGTTGCCAAAAAGATTTTTTGTCGTATTTGATCTGTAGGATCGCAGTCGAAGAAATCATAGGGTGCACGGCCAGCGCTCCCTATGAGAGTAGCCCCTGAGTGTCTGTTCGAGTTGTAGACTCGAGCAGAGGCTTTAGTTCAGTCGTTTTCAGCTTAGGTCCGAAGGACACAATTTTTTTGGATGCTCAACCGACGCTCCCTATGGGAGTATCCCCCGAATCCGTAGTGGATTCGCAGACTCGACGTAGGAGTCGAAGATAATTGCGAGGTGTAGTTACCATAATCATTTCGCAGGTGCGCGACCAGCGCTCCTGATAGGAGTAGCCCCCGAGTAATTTCTCGAATCGTAGATTCGAGTAAGTACTTGATTGATCAGCCGAAAACTTCGAGCTGTTGCTGGCTTTGCCTTGATGACTCAGTGCTGACGATTGGTGATCTCAACCATTTGCGACAGCAGAGATGATGCAACGAGATGATCGTGGGTCCCACCGCCTGACTTGAAGTTGACTAGTCACGCGGAGACATGGCGAGAATTATGGCGTCTCCTCGGTTTCTGTGCGTAGTGGACGGCATGCTGGCAATGGTTCGTTGTTTTGCTGACACGTGTAGGGTTAGATTTGGGGTGTGCGCTAGGGCTTCTAGATCAACGGCTCATATGCATCGTCTTCCTCCATTTATACCGTAGGTAAACAGTGATTTTATTTTACCCTTCGTCATTTGCTCATCTCTCATTGCCTCCATTTTCACGAGCTTCGCTGTCCTTTGCTGCGTTCTGGACATTCTTCGCACTTTTCCCTCTTCCTTCTTGCGCGCACACCGCCACCATCGCCGCTACAAGATGGGCAAGTCAAATAAGACCGCTGTCGGAGCTGGGTCGAGCGCCGCCGGCGGCGGCAAGAAGGTCAACACGACGGCCCACGCCACTGACGGCGGGTGGAAGCGCACAGAGATGCGTGATGGGGACATGCACAAGCTGCGCGATTCTGGTTTGATTCCCTAGAACAAGGAGGACGTCATCCTCCCCGGTGACGAGGTAATCCCGCGCCCACCCGAAGGGTTTCGGGTGATGTTTTACGCCTTTGTCATTCACGGTCTTTCTCTTCCTGTCCACGAATTTCTTCGTGGACTACTCTTTTTCTATGGGATTCAATTGCATCATTTGTCTCCCAACTCTCTTCTTCACATCGCCTGCTTCATCACTGTTTGCGAGTGTTGGCTCGGTATTGAGCTGCACTTTGGCCTCTTCCGGAAGCTCTATTCCATGAAGAGGCAGTCTGGCACCGGCAGAGTCTATCCGCTCGGTGGCTGCATCATCTCCATTGAATCTTCTATTCTTTTCTTCTCCTTTTCCATGTGTGAGTCCGTCCAGTATTGGCGGAAGAAATGGTTCTACATCCGCGATGCCAAAGTGGATGGACAAGATTATGGCGTCGCCCCTTTCGAATCCACTCAGAAAATCATCTCGAAGAGGTCATGGAAGAACACGTCTTGGAGGATGAGACGGCACAGGTGGAGGATCTCTACCATCATGTGGAGGCACTCCAATTGGTTGCCGGTAAGGAGGTCAACGGCGTGGACATCATCCGCACCTTCCTTAAGCGTTGGGTGAAGCCGCTCCAAGCGAGGGCGCATTCGATGTTTCTCTATGCTGGCCGCAGCGACCCGACGAGGGTCTCATCCGAGGAGCTGTCCAAGGGTGATCTTGATAGAGCCCTTCTGCCTCTGCTGAAGTACAAGTCTGATGAGGACCTCCCGGGGAAATCCTTGACTCCCCCTTCAGCGCTGGAAATGCAGTTCCCGGGGGTGGAAGTTTGTGGCTTTGCGCGTTGCGCTTCTTCGAGTGTTTTTGCAGCTTGTAGTGTCACTAATCTTCTGTCTTTGGTTTGCAGGACCTCAAGGTAGCTGGGATGATGCCTCCTCTACCTGAGAAATATGCGGTTGCACCGGATAACAAGGTTGTGGATTCTGAATCCGAGCTTCCTCCGGCACAATCTCCTACTACGGACGCCCTCGAGCCGAGCGAAGGGCGGACCCGAAAGCGCACCCGGAGCGAGTCTTCAGATGCGTCTACCCCGCCAACTCCAAGGGGTCCGTTGTTCCTCTAGTAGCATGGTGAGGATGATGGTGCATCATCTGCACCTTATCCTGCCGTGCCCCTTCGGTCAGTGGCTCCGCAGCCGCTGGCCAAGAAGAAGAAGGAGAAGGCGGCTCCCATCTTCAACTTATCATACATCCAGTCATAAGCTACTTTGCCTGAGTCCTTTTTCTATTGTTCGTCTGTGTAGTCTCAATGTGTTGCTAATCTGATCTTTGCTTGCAGCAACTCTTCGGAGGAGTCCCTTGACGGGGACACTCAAGAAGTTATGGCAGAGTCAAAGCCAATGGCTTCTATTCCCCAAGTGGTGGCCGACTCTGAGGATGATGGCCCTAACTCCTCTAAGCGAGAAGCTCGGGCGGTCGTAACTCGGAAGGGAGCTCGCAAACCTTCGGATTCCACACCTGAACACGTAAGTGTTATCTTGCGTACTCCATGGGGGGAGCCCCCGGGCCCCTTTTATTTTTGGCGTGTTGATCTTTTTCGTTTTGAGGTGGGAGCCCCCAAGCCCTTTATTTACCAAATTATGTTTTTGTTTCTTCGATATCCCCTTGTGCATGGCTCCAATCTCCTTATTCAGCAGCACCTGGCGCTGGAGGCTAACCTGCAACAGCTTCAAGGTGCGTGACTTTTCACCCTGTTTTTGTTCATCTGCTCCAAGGCTTTTCTTGTATTGATCATGAGTTCCTTCATGTTGTAGATGAAAACAATGAAGCGCTCCGAAGGCTGAACGCTCTCGAAAAGCGCCTCGTCCAGGCGGAGAAAAGGGCAGTCGATGCTGCTGAAGCCAAGGAGCGTCTGCAGAAGGAGGCTGCAGATCGCGAGCAGCAGCTCGTGGCCGCAGCAGCCGCCCGCGAGAAGGAGATGGCTGATAAGCTTATGCCTGCAGCCAAGGCTATTTCTGGTGAGTTTCCCTTGCCTCATTTGGGTGTTGTGTTTTTCGACTGCGGCTTGTCCTTTCTCATTCGAGTCTTTCTGTCTTCGTTTTTTTAGATGCTTCTAGTATCATGTTTGATCGTGGTGCGCTAGAGCACGGGAATGCCTTGGCCGATGCTGCTGCTGCGATCGAGGATCACTGCCCTGCTGCCGCTGGCTCCTTGGAGAAAGCCAAAAAGGTGCTTACGCGCTTTTACAAGGAGGTCGCCCCCAAGGGCATTGTCCTCGATGACGTTGATGCCCTTGTGGATTCTCTGTCAGAGGAAGCCTCGGCAGAGTACAAGCGCAAGTAGAAGGGCATCGACGCTTCCATGGGGCTGACCATGGTGATGGTGTCAGGAGCGTAGGTGGACTTGCTGCAAATCACATCCCGGATGCCGACGGCAGCAGATGGCTCTGAGATAGCTTTAACCCTCCTTGCTTCTCGCTGTAAGCGCTATGGGCCTAAGCTCATCGATCTCCTGGCTGGTTACGTGGCGAAGAAGCAACAGGAGGTCAAGAGCAGGTAGTCTGGCTCCGAGGCCACCCCGGATGCGGGTGCTTAGACCTTTGTAATGTAGATGATGTAGTTTCTTCTTTTGCTGCTTTGTAACATCTTGCTGATGAACAAGTCCGATTATGCAATGGGGTGGCTTTATTTATGTACATAAGTTTGTCTTTGGAGCTGCTGCCAGAAATGCTTGTGATGTTCATGCTTGCTTTATTTGCCTTTAGGGTCCTTCGGGTGAGGTTTCGGTTGTCGCTCCAACTGCACCTGAGCCGCGACCATCTTTGGATGATGCATCACAGTTGGCTTTTCTTCACGATCATGTCCGCGGCCTGGAGAAGGACACCCGTAGAATTCACGGCCACGCTGATATGTGGAAGTCCAAGGCTGAGCGAGCCACGGCCAGGGAGGATTTCTTTCTTGGGGAGTTGCGGAAGATGGGTGAGCAACTTCAGTGTAAGTCTCTATGAACCGATGTTTTTTCGGGTGAACCCTATTTGTATGCCATCTCATTCCGTGTGTGGTGCAGATGTCAATCTCGATCCGAGGGAAGAGAAGGAGCACGTCACGATTCAGATGAACTGCCTGATGCAACAGGACCTCGAGGCAGGTGGTTTCTTCTAGATGGACCGTGATCGGGCCATCGTCCTTGCGACGGTGCAAGATCGCGTGCACTAGGTTCTTCGGGTGCTTAGGCAGGCGAGGTCTTCTCTGGCGGCCATTTAGTCCGTCATGTTCCCATTGGATGTTACGTATTCCACTTTTGGGGGCCTTCTTTCGAAATTTCGGAACATGGGCCACGTCAAAGAGTTGGTGCGGCATCAGTTGATTGCTAGGATGAAGGATGCTTTGTCTCTCGTTCGGTTGCATCGCCGTGATGTCAATCTTGCAGAGGTGGCGACTGGGCCGCCCCTTCGACCGGATGGCAGCCTATGGGACATGTTCCCTCATTATGCGGCTGTGGCGCAGCATGCCGAGGAAATTGTAGATTTGTTTGAGCAGCGGGCGAATGTAATTATCTAGAATAGGTAGATCCTGTAAAGAAGAACTTAATGTAAAATTTGTATTTATTCGAGTGGGATCATAGTTCCCTATGTAAAGTGTTATGTGTATATTGGAATGTGGTGCTTTGTAATTTGCATGTCCCTTTCGTTACCATGACATGGTCAGCTACTCAGGTCGTATGCGTTGTTTTTAGTCGATGGAGTCGTCGGGTGAGGTGTAGCCCCCGAGCATGTTTAGCGAGAAATAATGTAAGGAAAAAAGATATTTGGGCCAAGGAACTTAGCTTTTATTGATAGCAAACGAGGAGGTACATTGTTCGGCTGAGTAGCCTTATTGAAAGTAAAGGGTAACTAGGGGTAGAAGGGTCGTAGTTGTTCGATGTTTCAGAGGTTGGAGTATTCGACTCCTGATGTGACGTCTATGGGGTGATAGGCTTCACCTGGGATGACTTCGGTGACGATGTAGGGTCCTTCCTAGGGTGACTCTAAGCTTTTTGGGTCATTCTTGCTTGAGCTGCAAGACGAGGTCTCCTTCGAAGGACCTTGGGCGCAGCCGACGACTATGGTAGTTGTGGAGGCTCTGTTGATAGACCGCTAAGCGTGCCTCGGTGATGTCGCGTGCCTCGTCGAGTGTGTCGACGACGTCTTCGAGTGTTGCCGATGATTCGGCTTCGCTGTAGGCAACGACCCGTGGGGCCTTGTGGCATACCTCGGCAGGCAGCACGACTTCGGGTCCATGCACCATGAAGAAGGGAGTGTAGCCGGTTGAGCTGTTTGGCGTTTTACGCAGGCTCCAGAGAACAGAGGGTAGCTCATCTGCCAGGATCCCGCAAGCCTTTCGAGTGGGCACAACAGGCGCTTTTTGATGCCGTTCCCTATGAGGCCGTTGGCCTTTTCGACCTGTCCATTGGTCTGGGGTGCGCCACTGAGGCGTACGATATGCTGATGCCGAGATTCCCGCAGAAGGCTTCAAATTTCTTCGATATGAAGTTCGAGCCGTTGTCCGTTATGATGCTATGAGGCTTGCCGAACCTGTAGACAATGGAATCGAAGAATTTGATCGCAGTTTTGCCGCTTTGGTTGGTGACAGGCATGGCCTTGATCCGCTTTGTGAATTTGTCAACTGCGACCAGGTGGAAGACGTGGCCTCCTGCGAGGATTTTGGTAGTTTGCCGATCATGTCGAGGCCCCATTGGGCGAAGGGACAGGCCAGTAGTATGGGCCTCAGCTCGGATCATAGCGCGTGTGGCTTGTCCGCGTACCTCTAACACGCGTAGAACCTCTGGACGATGTCCTTGGCGTCGTTCTGGCAGTTGACCAGTAGAACCCAGCCCGTAGAGCTTTGGCGACTAGGGCGCGGCTGCCTTCGTGGTGGCTGCAGATACCCTCATGGATATCCTGGAGGATGCTTTTGCCGTCACCAATGGTGATGCACCATTGGAGCACACCCAAAATGTTGCGCTTGTACAGCTCGCCGTTGATTATGGTGAAGGCTTTTGACCGGCGAGATATGCGCCGGGCATCTGTCGGGTCATCAGGCAGTTGGTTGTTTATTAGGTACCTAAGGTATAGCTATGTCCACGTTTCTTCAAACGCCATGACCTGCATTAGGCTGACCAGTTCGGCCTCGGTGTCGATCTTTTCGGGTCCCTCCTGTCCTTCGAGTGGCACAACCCCCGAGTTCTCTGCTTCATCAGCTGAACCTTTTGGGAATTTCCTCTTGATAGAGGGTACGCAGATTTGTTCGAGGAAAACTCCTGGTGGCACCCGTGCGCGGGTGGAGCCAATATTGGCGAGCCTATCAGCTTCTTCGTTGCTTTCTCTGCCGATGTGTCGAAGCTCGTATCCGTCAAAGTCTCCTTCGAGTGAGTTGTAGAGCGTGCGATACGTGATCATGTTGGCACTATGTGAAGGGTTTCGCAGCATAGTAAATCAAAAAAATTCTACGGATGCGAACGGGAAAGCCAAGATCTAATCTAAGAGATGCAAACAACGAGGGGAAATAGCTGAGATCTTCATACCCTTGAAGATTCGCACAGCGGAACGTTCGACGGAACGTGGGTGATGTAGTCGTACTCACTTCTCCTCCTCGCGATCCAATCCGATCTAACACCGCAAGTGGCGATGCCTCCGAGAGATGCACACGTGCAGCACCTCGACGTATCCTCCTTCCTCAGTCCAGCAAGTATGGTGGAGAGACGGATTGGATCTACAACGCGACGGCGCGATGCAAGTGGTGGAGAGTTTCTGCAGCAGGGCTTCGCCTACGTACAGTCGGGAGGGAGAGAGAGAGGAGGGCAGCAGGGCGGCTAGGGCTTGAGGAGGAGGTGTGGGAGAGGGTGCGCCCCCGGCCCTCTTTATATAGAGGGGTGGGTGTCCAGCCCTTGCCCCTCCCCCAAACCCTAGGGCCGGCGGCAAAGGAGGAAGGAGTGGGGGGCAAGTTTCCCCCTTCTAGAAGCTCCCCTAGGGTTTTGCCCTAGGTTGGCCGGCTGGGCCCTATGGGGCCTTGTACCCCTGGACCAATGCGGCCAGGGCACTCCCTCATAGGCCCATGCCCCCTCCCGGAAGGTGGGGCCACGTTGTCCCCCTTCCGGACGGTTCTAGAAGCTTCTGGTACAATACCGATTAACCCGAAACAATTCCGAACTCCAAAAACTGCATTGCCTTATATGAATCTTATTCTCCGGACCATTCTGGAACCTCTCGTGATGTCCTGGGTCCCATCTGAGACTCCGAACAAAAACTCATAAACCAATTATCCAATCTATCCTAGCGTCGAAACATGTTAAGTGTGTGACCCTTCGGGTTCAAGAACATGCAGACATGATCTTCTATCAATAATCAATAGCGGGGTCTGGAAACCCATATTGACTCCCACACATTCATCGATGATCATATCGGATGAACCATGATTCCAGAATTCAATCAGTCCCATATATATATTCCCTTCGTCTCGCGATATTTTACTTGCCCGAGATTTGATCGTCGGTACCGTCATACCTAGTTCAATCTCGTTCACAGCAAGTACTTTACTCGTTCCGTAATCTGATATCACTTTGTGATTAACTCCTTAACCAGGGAGTTTGATGACCTCAAAGCTTTCTGGTCACCTGAGAGACACCTTTATGATCACCCTCTCATAGGATGACGTTTGATGACCTCAAAGCTTTCTTTCGATACCAGGGAGTTGTATTATCTCATGGTCTAAGGAATACAATATTTGACATAATAAGAGCTTCGCAAAGATGAACACGATGACACGATCTAATTGCTTCGCTTAGTTTGGGTCTGTCCATCATATCATTCTCCCAATGATATGATCTCATTATTAATTGACAACTCATGTCTATGGCTAGGAAACCTTAACCATCATTAATCAATGAGCTAGTCCATAGAGGCATACTAGGGACACGGTGTTGTTCACAAACCACACAAGTATTAAAGTTTCTGCTTAATACAATTCTAGCATGGAATATAAACTTTATCATGAACAAGAATTATAATAATAACATCTTTATTATTGCCTCTAGGGCATAATTCCAACAGTCTCCCACTTGCACTAGAGTCAATAATCTAGTTTACATTTGGCAACAATCTCACACCCATGGCACTAAGGTGCTGATCATGTTTTGCACGTGGAAGAGGTTTAGTCAATGGATCTGCGACATTCAGATCTGTATGTACTTTGCTAATCTTCAGATCTCCATCTGCTATATAATCTCGGATTATATGAAACTTGCGGTTGATATGCTTGGTCTTTGGATGATATCTTGGTTCCTTAGCGAGTGTTATGGCGCCAGTGTTGTCACACAATATCTCTAGTGGGTCCAATGCACTTGGAACCACGCCAAGCTCAGTGATGAAGTTCCTGATCCAAACTCCTTCACTTGACGCTTCTGCAGCAGCCATGTATTCCGCTTCCACTGTAGATCCCGCGATCACGCTTTGCTTGTAGCTTCTCCAGCTCACAGCTCCTCCATTCAAAATATAAACGTATCCTGTCTGAGATTTAGAATCATCCTTGTCGGTGTCGAAGCTAGCGTCGACGTAACCTTTTACGATGAGCTGTTCATCACCTCCATAGACTAAGAACATTTCTTTAGTCCTATTTAGGTACTTTAGGATGTTCTTCACGGCTGTCCAGTGTTCCACTCCTGGATCACTTTGGTACATGCTCGTCAAACTAAGAGCATTGGACACATCCGGTCTAGTACACAGCATGGCATACATGATAGAACCTATGGACGAGGCATAAGGCACTTTGCTCATAGCTTCTCTATCATTTACCGTAGATGGACACAGAGCCTTGCTCAATATCTTACTTGACAACATAGGCACTGAACCTTTCTTTTCCTTATCCATTCTGAACCTTTTCAGAACTTTGTCTAGGTATGTACTCTGGCTTAAAGCTATCAGGCGTCTTTGTCTATCTCTATAGATTTTGATGCCCAATATATAAGCAGCTTCACCTAGGTATTTCATTGAAAAACACTTGTTCAAATAACTCTTCACATCGTTAAGCATGTTAATGTCATTTCCAATAATCAATATGTCATCCACATATAGTACCAGAAATGTCACTGAGCTCCCACTCACTTTCTTGTAGATACAAGCTTCGTAGCAATTTGGAACAAATCCAAAGCTCTTGATGACTTGATCAAAACGAAGGTTCCAACTCCGAGATGCTTGCTTCAGTCCATAAATGGAACGCTGAAGTTTGCACACTTTATCAGCATCCTTAGGATCGACAAAACCTTCGGGTTGCATCATATACAACTCTTCATCAATGTTGCCATTGAGGAACGCAGTCTTGACATCCATCTGTCATATTTCATAATCATGAAACACAGCAATTGCTAATAAAATCCGAATGGACTTAAACATCGCTACGGGAGAGAAAGTCTCATCGTAGTCAACACCTTGAACTTGTCGAAAACCTTTCGCGACAAGCCGTGCTTTATAGATGGTAACATTACCATCCGCGTCCGTTTTCTTCTTGAAAATCCATTTGCACTCAACGGCCTTTCGGTCGCTAGGAGGGTCCACCAAAGTCCATACTTGGTTTTCGCTCATGGATCCCAATTCGGATTTCATGGCCTCTAGCCATTTCTCAGAGTCTGGGCTCATCATCGCTTCCTCATAGTTCGTAGGTTCACTGTCTTCTACCAACAAGACAGTCAAGACAGGGTTGCCGTACCACTCAGGAGGGGCACCCGACCTTGTTGACCTGTGACGTTCAGTAGCAGCATCGTCTAAAGCTTCATGATCCTTGTCATTAGCTTCCTCTATTGTTGGTGCAGGCGGCACTGGAACAATTTTAGGTGCTGCGCTACTCTCCAATTCAAGAGAAGGTTCAACAACCTCGTCTAGCTCGACTTTCCTCCCACTCACTTCTTTCGAGAGAAACTCCTTCTCAAGAAAGGAACCGTTCTTTGCGACAAACACTTTGCCTTCGGTTCTGTGATAGAAGGTATACCCAATAGTTTCCTTAGGGTATCCTATGAAGACGCATTTCTCCGCTTTGGGTTCGAGCTTGTCCGGCATCAATTTCTTGACGTAAGCTTCGCATCCCCAAACTTTAAGAAACGACAACTTAGGTTTAGCACCAAACCACAGTTCATACGGTGTCGTCTCAACGGATTTAGATGGTGCCCTATTTAAAGTGAATGCAGCGGTTTCTAATGCATAACCCCAAAATGATAACGGCAAATCAGTAAGAGACATCATTGATCGGACCATATCTAATAGGGTTCGATTCCAGCGTTCAGACACACCATTGCGCTGTGGTGTTCCGGGTAGCGTGAGTTGCGAAACGATTCCGCTTGCTTTAAGATGCGTGAGAAAATCATAACTCAAATATTCACATCCACGATCGGATCGTAGAAACTTAATTTTTTGTTACGATGGTTCTCCACTTCATTCTGAAATTCGTTGAATTTTTCAAATTTTTCAGATTTATGTTTCATCAAATAGATATACCCATATCTACTTAAGTCATCGGTAAAAGTGAGAAAATAGCGATATCCACCGCGCGTCGAAACACTCATTGGTCCGCATACATCGGTATGTATGATTTCCAACAAGTCCGTTGCTCGCTCCATCATTTAGGAGAACGGGGTTTTGATCATCTTGCCCATGAGGCATGGTTCGCATGTTTCAAATGATTCAAAATCAAGAGACTCCAAAAGTCCATCAGAATGGAGTTTCTTCATGCGCTTTACACCAATATGACCTAGACGACAGTGCCACAAATAAGTAGTATTATCACTATCTACTTTGCATCTCTTAGCCTCAATGTTATGGATGTGTGTTTCATCCCTTTCGAGATTCAAAAGAAATAAACCATTCATAGCAGGTGCATGACCATAAAAGATGTTACTCATATAAATAGAACAACCATTATTCTCCGATTTAAATGAATAACCGTCTTGCAATAAACACGGTCCAGAAATAATGTTCATGCTCAACGCAGGCACATAATAACATTTATTAAGGTTTAAAACTAATCCCGAAGGTAAAACTAAGGAGAGTGTGCCGACGGACATCACATCAACTCTTGATCCGTTTCCAACGCGCATCGTCACCTCATCCCTCGCAAGCCGCCTTATATTCCGTAGCTCCTGTTTTGAGTTACAAATATTAGCAACTGAACCAGTATCAAATACCCAGGCACTACAACGAGGGGGAAAAATATCAATAACATGTATATCAAATATACCTTTGATGGTGCCAGCCTTCTTGTCCGCTAAATACTTCGGACAGTTGCGCTTCCAGTGACCCTTGTCCTTGCAATAGAAGCACTCAGTTTCCGGCTTGGGTCCAGACTTGAGCTTCTTCTCAGCAGGGGCAACGTGCTTGTTGCCGCCTTTCTTGAAGGGCTTCTTTGCACCCTTACCTTTCTTGAAGGTGGGGGGCTTGTTGACCATCAACACATGATTATCCTTTTTGATGTCCACCTCCGCAGCCTTCAGCTTTGCGAAGAGCTCGGTGATCGTATCAGTGGAAGCATTCTGATTATGAGTCACTACAAAACTTTTGTAGCTGGGAGGGAGTGATTGCAGAACCCTGTCAATCTTGAGCTCCTCTGGAATCTTGCAGTCCAGTTGCTCAAGGCGTTGAGTGTAGCCCGACAACTTTATGGCGTGCTCACTAACAGAACTCCCTTCCTCCATCTTGCAGTTAAAGAATTTCTCAGAGATCTCATATCTCTCAGAACGGGCCTGAGTCTGAAACATAGTTTTTAGCTCCTCAAGAATCTCAAAGGGCCCGGGATAGTCTTCAAAACAATTTTGAAGGTCCGATTCCATAGCAAACAACATGGTGCTCTTAATCACACCATAATCATCTTTGCGCGACTGATAGACAGTTTTCTCATCAGCCGGCACATCTATAGCAGGGGTGTCACCTAGCGCATTCTCAAGGACATAGTCCTTTTGACCGCCAGAGAGAATGATTCTCAGATTGCGGAACCAGTTGGTGAAGTTAGACCCATTGTTTCTAAGCTTTTCTTTCTCAGCGAAAACGTTGAAGTTGAAGTTGGACTTAGCCATTTGATCTACAATATTTGCAATTACAAATTAGACTATGTTCATGATAACTAGTTCAACTTAATAAAATTACTAGATGAACTCCCACTAAATTCAACATCCCTCAAGTTGTTTAGTGAACACGATCCAAATTCACCACACCTAATCCGATCTTCACGAGAAGAGATGTGGCTTCAATGGTGGACAACAAAGTGTCAATCATATCATTCATATGACTCATGCTTAACCTTTCGGTTCATGTGTTCTGAGGCCATGTCTGTACATGCTAGGCTCGTCAAGTCAAACCCAAGTATTTCCGCGTGTGCAAAAACTGGCTTGCACCCGTTGTATGTGAACGTAGAGTCTATAGCACCCGATCATCACGTGATGCTTGGACACGACGAACTTTCGCAATGGTGCATACATGGGGAGAACACAGTTTTATCTTGATCTTTAAGTGAGGAATCATCTTATAATGCTACCGTCGCGATCTAAGCATAATAAGATACATAAAAGGATAAACATCACATGCATATAACTTTATGTGACATGGTATAGCCAATCTTCGCGCAATGATCTTCATCTTGTGCGTGCCGGCATGATCTCCATCACTCCACCATGATTGCCTCCACCACGAATAGCAACTACAACTATTGCTAACTACTTAGCGATAAAGTAAAGCTATTACATGGCGTATAAGAAGTTGACACACAGGTCATACACAATTATAAGGACAACCATATGGCTCCTGCCGGTTGTGTACTCATCGACATGCAAGTCGTGAAACATTACAAAACATGATCATTGCATATAACATACACATCACATCTTGGGCCATACCATATCACAGAAAACACTCCCTGCAAAAACAAGTTAGACGCCTCTACTTTGTTGTTGCATGTTTTACGTGGCTTATGGGAGTAGAAAGCTAAGAACGATTCTTACCTACGGAAAGCCACAACGGTGATATTATGGTTGCCAAACTCCGGTGTAAATCCCATGACAACTATAGTGAGAGGAACAAGCATCCACCAGCCGCATGTGTGGAACAAGCCACACGTCAAGTGCGGAGCCGGTCTCGCGAACGACGTCGCATAAGGTTGGCCTGGACCGCTTCGATCTCACTATCCCGCGTCATAAGAAGTACACAAACAAGAGGCTTGCAACAGAAAACATCAACGCCCGCAACAACCATGTTGCGTTCTACTCATGAAACACATCTACGCATAGATCTAGCTCTGATACCACTGAAGGGTTTCATAGCATAGTAAATCAAAAAAATTCTACGGATGCGAACGGGAAAGCCAAGATCTAATCTAAGAGATGCAAACAACGAGGAGAAATAGATGAGATCTTCATACCCTTGAAGATTTGCACAGCGGAACGTTCGACGGAACGTGGGTGATGTAGTCGTACTCGCTTCTCCTCCTCGCGATCCGATCCGATCTAACACCGCAAGTGGCGATGCCTCCGAGAGATGCACACGTGCAGTACCTCGACGTCTCCTCCTTCCTCGGTCCAGCAAGTATGGTGGAGAGACGTATTGGATCTACAACGCGATGGCGCGGTGCAAGTGGTGGAGAGTTTCTGCAGCAGGGCTTCGCCTACGTGCAGTCGAGAGGAAGAGAGAGAGGAGGGCAGCAGGGCGGCTAGGGCTTGAGGAGGAGGTGTGGGAGGGGGTGCGCCCCCAGCCCTCTTTATATAGAGGGGTGGGCGGCCAGCCCTTGCCCCTCCCCCAAACCCTAGGGCCGATGGCAAAGGAGGGAGGAGTGGGGGGCAAGTTTCCCCCCTTCTAGAAGCTCCCCTAGGGTTTTGCCCTAGGTTGGCCGGATGGGCCCTATGGGGCCTTGTGCCCCTGGACCAATGCGGCCAGGGCACTCCCTCATAGGCCCATGCCCCCTCCCGGCAGGTGGGGCCACGTTGGCCCCCTTCCGGAAGGTTCTAGAAGCTTCTGGTACAATACCGATTAACCGGAAACAATTCCGAACTCCAAAAACTGCATTGCCTTATATGAATCTTATTCTCCGGACCATTCCGGAACCTCTCGTGATATCCCGGATACCATCTGAGACTCCGAACAAAAACTCATAAACCAATTATCCAATCTATCCTAGCGTCGAGACACGTTAAGTGTGTGACCCTTCGGGTTCGAGAACATGCAGACATGATCTTCTATCAATAATCAACAGCGGGGTCTGGAAACCCATATTGACTCCCACACATTCATCGATGATCATATCAGATGAACCACGATGCCAGGATTCAATCAATCCCATATATATATTCCCTTTGTCTCGCGATATTTTACTTGCCCGAGATTTGATCGTCGGTACCGTCATACCTAGTTCAATCTCGTTCACAGCAAGTACTTTACTCGTTACGTAATCCGATATCACTTTGTGATTAACTCCTTAACCACATGCTTGCAAGCGGTGTTGATATCGATTACCGAGTGGGCCCGAAGTATATCTCTCCGACTTGGGAGGGACAAATCCCATCTCGATACATACAACCCAACAGGTACTTTCCGGTCACCTGAGAGACACCTTTATGATCACCCTCTCATAGGATGACGTTTGATGACCTCAAAGCTTTCTTTCGATACCAGGGAGTTGTATTATCTCATGGTCTAAGGAATACAATATTTGACATAATAAAAGCTTCGCAAAGATGAACACGATGACACGATCTAATTGCTTCGCTTTGTTTGGGTCTGTCCATCATATCATTCTCCCAATGATATGATCTCATTATTAATTGACAACTCATGTCTATGGCTAGGAAACCTTAACCATCATTAATCAATGAGCTAGTCCATAGAGGCATACTAGGGACATGGTGTTGTTCACAAACCACACAAGTATTAAAGTTTCCGCTTAATACAATTCTAGCATGAATATAAACTTTATCATGAACAAGAATTATAATAATAACATCTTTATTATTGCCTCTAGGGCATAATTCCAACAATATGAGCGTCGCACTCGTTCATTGTCTGCTGGACGACAAGGTTCCAGTCACCATAGATGACGAGGCGTGTTGCGCCGCAGATCTTGGCCATCCCCATGCCATGGATGAGGGCTTCATATTCGGCCTCGTTGTTAGAGGCGCGAAATTTCATCCGAAGGACGTACTTGATCTTTTCGCCCTGAGGGGACGCCAGTATGACACCGGCCCCTGCTCTAGCCTCACGCTTGGAGCCTTCGAAGTGCATCGTCCATGATTTCGACATGTCCGGAGTATCCAGCAGCTGGAGGTCCATCCAGTGGACGAGGAAGTCAGGGAGGACCTAAGACTTGATGGCGGTGCGTTGCTCGTAGATTATATTCAGAGGAGACAGTTCGATGGCCCACAAGGCTACGCGTCTTGTGGCTTCGGGGTTGTTCAGGATGTTGGACAGTGGGGCATCGTTGATGACCATGATTTGATGCTCCTGGAAGTAGTGGCTCAATCGACGAGCCGGCATGAATATGCCGTAGGTGAGATTTTGGTAGTGAGGGTACCTCTGCTTTGTTGGAGTCAGTACATCGCTAAGGTAGTAGATTGGGCGCTGGACCCCATGGGTCTTGCCATCTTTGGGTCGCTCGACCACGAGTACGGTGCTTACCACCTGGTGCGTAGCTGTGATTTATAGCACCAAAGGCTCCCGTTCCTTTGGTGTGACCAGGACAGGCGAGGTGGAGAGAAGCCGCTTGAGGTCCTCGAATGTGTCTTCTGCTTCGGGTGTCCACTCGAACTTGTCCACCTTGCCAAGCAGCTGGTAAATGGGTAGGGCCTTCTCGCCCATGCAGCTGATGAATCTGCTCAGCGCCGCGATCCGCCCAGCCAGCTGCTGGACACCTTTGAGGTTCTTCGTCTTCTCCATGGCCAGTATGGCTCTGATATTTTTTTGGATTCGCCTCAATCCCCCGCTAGGAGATGAAGTAGCTGAGTAACTGTCCAGATGGGATGCCAAAAGCGCACTTTTCTGGGTTTAGCTTGATCTTTTAGTGCTCAAGGTTATCAAACGTCTCACGGAGATCGTCGATCAACGTCTTGGCCTCCCTGGTCTTGATTACTATGTTGTCGACATAGACTTGGACGTATGGACGATCTGGTTTTTTAGGCACGCCTGCATGCACCTCTGGTATGTGGAACCTACATTATTTAGACCGAAGGGCATGGTGTTATAGCAGAATACTCCGAATAGCGTAATGAACGCTATTTTCTCCTGATCTTCGACCTTTAGCTGAATCTAGTTGTAGCCTGAGTAGGTCGAGGAAGGAGAGTTTCTCGCATCCTGTAGTTGAATCGATGATTTGATTGATCCGTGGTAAAGGGAAGTGGTCCTTGGGACAGTGCTTGTTGAGCGATGTGAAGTCCACACACATCTGCAGGATGTCCTTGTCCTTTTTGGGGACCAGCACGGTGTTGGCCAGCCACTCGCTCTCCTTGATTTCCCGGATGAAGTTGGCATCAAGCAGTCTGTTGACTTTGATTCCAAAGGCTTTAGCTCTTGGTTCGGACAGTCGTCGGATCGACTGTTTGACTGGCTTCCCGTCAGGAAACACATTGAGTGCATGCTCGGCGAATTCCCTAGGAACTCCTGGCATGTCCGCAGGACACGAGGCAAAAATTTCCCAGCTCTCACGGAGGAATTCGACGAGCGTGCTTTCCTATGCGGGACTGAGGTCATTGGAGATCAACGTCGTCTTGGAGGCGTTCGTCGGGTGAACCTGCACCTTCTTTGTGTTGACCATGGAGTCGAATGACATATCAGGTGCGGTTTGCCTGGTGACTAGGGGTTCCCCATTGTCTATCACCTCTCTAAGCCTCGTGAGCTCCTCCTGCATGCCGAAGAACTCGAAGATTCTGTTGAAGTCTATGTCGTAGTGGTCGGATCGGGTGAAGCTTCCCTAGACAGTGATGACGCCCCTAGGTCCCGGCATCTTCAGTAGCAGGTACGCGTAGTGCGGTACTGCTAGGAATCGTGTGAATGCCACGCGCCCAAGGATGGCGTCGTACTGTAATGGTCAGTCCACCACTTCGAACTCTAGCCGCTCGTGTCTGAAGTTTTTGGGCTGGCCAAAGATGACGTCGAGCCATATCTTGCCCAGAGGGTATATGCCTTTCCCTAGAACTATGCCATGGAACGTTGTGTCCAATTGTTCTAGGCTGGACAGCGGGATCCGCATTGCTGCGAGTGTGCTGGCTAACATCAGATTGATGTCGCTGCTGCCGTCCATGAAGACGCGACTCATCTCGAACCCCCCGATCTGCACCTAGGGCAGCATGACCTGGGAGAGGGATCTAGCGTGGATGATCCGAATGATCAAACGTGATGCAGGGCTCTAATCCACTAAGGTACTCAGGTATGTCTGGTGGAGAGGTCATGGCCAGGCTGACTTGGAGGGTGATTTTCTTCTGCACCCTGTTAGTTGGGCGCCCCTTCTGGATCATCAGGGACCCTTTTGGTGGCGGGTATCCTCCCACACCGTTATTTGGTGCTGCTGCTATCGCCGGCTATGACGGTCCGACGGGTGGTGGTGGAGGAGCTCCGTGGGCGATGTCACCTGGTACAGGTGCGGATCCAAATCCAGGGTTCACGATCTGGCATCGCATTTGAGTGAGACCCTCGCTGAGCTTCTGGAACTCGCGGTAGTCCTTGAGCATGTGGCTGGCCTTTGTCTTACCATCCTGTTTATCGACGTAGAAGTGGATGGTCCAAGGACCAGACAACTTGTCGTATGCCTTTTTTTTCGTCGTCGCGGTTGCGACGTTTCCACGTTTGTGTGGATCGCCTGTTGTTGTAGTAGTTTCCTCTGTGGTATCCGCTGTTGCGGTTGCCGTCGTTGTGTCGGTCGGCGTATCCAGCCGCGACCATGTCGACTCTGTCGCAATCGTTGTAGACGCGCGATCTTCTCTTGCTACGGCGTTCGCGCCTATAGCCGTAGTCTTCCTCGTCATCTGAATGCGTTCGGTTGACGGAATCCTCGCCATATGCCCATTGATTGGCGATGTCCATGAGGTGGTCGAGCATCTTGGGCTTGACGCGCCCAAGTTCCTCCTTGAAATCCGGGAACCTGACGCCATCCTTGAAAGCGTCGATTGCTCTTTCCTTAGAGATGTGTGCAGTGGAGTTCTTGATGTGGGAGTAATGGAGTATGTACAAGCGGATGGACTCGCTAGTACGTTGGGTGTAGGCCCACAGCTCCTCGATTGAGGCTGGCCTCTTGCTGGTGCCCTTGAAGTGGCGGATGAAGTTGTACGCCAACTCTTCCCATCTTCGATGGAGATGGAAGCTAGGCTGGTGAGCCAGACCCTGGCCGCGCCTGCCAGCTGCAGCTAAAGGAATTGTAAGGTGGTGTTTTTTCCGTCATGGAGCTTGACTGACGACAGGTGACCATCGAGCTAGGCTTTTGGCTCCTGCGTGCCGTCGAACTTCGGTTTGTCCGAAGGGAGCTTGAAATTTTTCGGCATCCATGTTCGCTGAACGGATATGCTGAAGAATCTGGCTCTGCATAGCTCTCCGTCGTCTTCCTCTTCGGACTCAGTTGAGCACGCAAGTTTGGCGCGTGCCTTATTGATCTTGCGCTGGGTGAGATCATTGAGAGCGTCGTAGTTGATGCTGCAGCACTGATACGTTAGAAACGAATCTATAATTTTTGATGTTCCATGCTTGTTAGTATCTACTTTGCTTTGCTTTGTCTACACTTTGAGGTGCTTTTTACAAGTTTTCTCGTACTAACCTATTAACAAGTTGCCATAGTGCCAGTTGTCTATTTTCTGCAGTTTTTGGTTTCTGAAAAGCTAGTAAAGAAATATTCTCAGAATTGGACGGGACAAACGTCAAAGTCAATAACTTTCCGTGGGGAACAAGAAGTCCAGAAGGGAGACGGAGAAGCGTGCCAGGGCGGCCACCCCCCCCCCCAGGCGTGGCCAGGGGTGGGCCGGCGCCTGGGTAGAGTTTGACCACCCTGGTCGCCTCCTCGGCCTCCCCCTTCGCCTATAAGAAGCCCCCGATGCATAAACCCTAAGCACCTGATCAAATCTCCACGAAACCGTCTGTAGCCGCCGCCACCATCGTCCCTAGATCGGGGGGATCTGAAGTTCTTCCCGGCACCTTGCCGGAGGGGAGATCATCCAGGAGGCCTTCTCTCCGGTATGATGCGTGAGTAATTCCACCTTGGACTATGGGTCCATGTAGTATCTAGATGGTTGTATCTCCTCCTTTGTGCTTTCATGTATAGATCTTGTGAGCTCCGTTCATGACCAAGATCTAATCTATTTTTAATCATGCATGTTGTGTTTGCGGGGATACGATGAATATTGAGATTATTATGTTGGTTTGGTTAATGGTTTTGTCTTTATGATTCTATCATGTATGTGTTGTTTGTGATCTTGCATGGTCTCCGTTTTTAGTTGCTATCTTGGCCAAGTAGTTGCTAGTGACTCCAAGAGGGGGTATTTATGCTCGATAATGGGTTCATGCCTCTAGTTTCCAAGGGAAGTGACAATAATCTCTTCGGTTGTAGAATGTGTCGTTGCTACTAGGGAGAAAACAACGGTCTCTTGTTCATGGAACATGTAGACTATTTACCTTACACACTTTGCTTAAAGCAGTTGTCTGTTGCTTGCAACTTAATACTGGAGGGGGTTCGGATGATAACCTGAAGGTGGACTTCTAGTCATAGATGAAGTTGGATGGCGGTCTATGTATCTTGTTGTATTGCCCAATTGAATCTCATAGGATCTTTCTGACTAGTAATTGCATTGTCATGCCTTGCTCAGTTCCTGTCAATTGCCCTGATGTAATTTGTTTACCCTTCATGCCATGTTTTTTATCTAAGGAGAGCACCTCTAGTGAACCATGGACCCCGGTCTAATCTTAAACATTGATACATCTTCCACTGTTACTTGTTTACTTTCTACAAACCATTACCTTCCACACCATACGTTTAATCCTTTGTTACAGCAAACCGGTGAGCTTGACAACCTCACTGAGTCGTTGGGGCAAAGTCTTGAGTTTGTGTTGTGCAGGTTTCCATGTTGCTTGCAACACCTTTGAGATGTTTCCTTCCTCCTTCTGGTTCGATAACCTCGGTCTCTACTAAGGGAAACTTGCTACTATGCTCTTCACACCTTGCTCTTGGGGTTACCAACGAAGTGCTCCACGTCAACACCTGCCGAGCACCATCAAAGATTTCTGGCGCCGTTGCTGGGGAGGCTAAGGATGTCTTCACAAGGGGAGTCCTCCACTTCCTTTCTATTTACTTTGTTTTTAGTTTGCTTTGTTTCTTTTGCTTGGTTTTGTTTGCTTCTTTTCAAAAAACCCAAAAAAAAATAGTTCCTGCTCTGCTGCTGCTGTTTTTGGCTTGCTCCACCTTTGCCAAAATGAACTCTGCTGAGAACACCAAGTTGTGTGAATTCACTAGCACCAACAACAATGATTTCCTAAGCACTCCTATTGCTCCACCTGCTCCTGATGCTACCTTTTATGAAATTAAGCCTGCTTTGTTGAATCTTGTGATGAGAGAGCAATTTTCTGGTGCTAGTTTTGAAGATCCTGCTGCCCATCTCAATAGCTTTGTTGAACTTTGTGAGATGCAAAAGTATAAGGATGTAGATGGAGATATTATTAAGCTCAAGCTTTTTCCTTTCTCCTTGAGAGGAAAAGCTAAAGAATGGTTGATATCCTTGCCTAAAAATAGTATTGATTCTTGGATTAAGTGCAAAGATGGTTTATTGGAAAGTACTATCCTCCTGCTAAGATTATTGCTATGAGAAGTGACATTATGAAATTTAAACAACTTGATAATGAACATGTTGCTCAAGCTTGGGAAAGAATGAAAACTTTGGTTAAGAATTGTCCCACTCATGGACTCACTGCTTGGATGATTATCCAGACTTTTTATGCAGGTTTGAACTACTCTTCAAGGAACCTGCTGGATTCATCTGCTGGAGGTACCTTCATGGGCCTCACCTTGGGTGCTGCAACAAGGCTCCTTGATAATATGATGGTTAACTACTCTGAATGGCATGTTGAGAGAGCTCCACATGGTAAGAAGGTAAATTCTGTTGAGGAAACTTCCTCTTTGAGTGAAAAGATTGATGTTATTATGGTTATGCTTGTTAATGGGAAAGCTCCTCTAGATCCTTATAGTGTTCCCTTAGCCTCTTTGGTCGCTCCAGAAGAGCAAGTTGATATGAACTTCATTAGAAACAACAATTTCAACAACAATACCTATAGGAACAGTTTTGGTGGTAATAACAATTATAGGCCTTATCCTCCTAATAATGGCAATTCCTATGAAAGCTCTTACAATAATGCTAGAAGTGCCCCCTCTGAACTTGAAGTCATTCTCAAGGACTTTATTATTAAACAAACCACTTTCCATAAGACTATAGAGGAAAAACTTTTAAATATTGAGAAAAACATATCTTATTTGTCTGAAGCTCAGTCCTCCTTGATTAATAAAATGGCTGCTAAACCTGAAACTATGGAAAATACCTTTGCTACTGCTCATGCCATACAAGTTACTATTGATGAAAATGTTAGGCTGCTAGCTCAACTTCATGCTAAGTGGGAAAGGGAAGCTGAAAGTGATAGAAACAATAGTGTGTGCACTATCACCACTAAACCACAAGTAGTCCTTATTCCTCCTCCTACTATGCCTAAGCCTATTGAGCCTACTTCTAGTGATGCTAAGTTTGACTTTGATATTGATGGTTGCAATATTTCTGAAGTGATTATGTTCCTACAAAAGCTTGCTAGAAGTCCTGATGCTAGTGATATGCATATTGCCTTTACCAAACACATTACAGATGCTCTTGTTAAGATTAAGTAAGAGAAGATAAAACACAAAGCTTCTAGGAAAGTAGAAGATAGTTGGGAACCCATTATTAATATGCAAGTGAATGAATTTGATCTCAAAGCTTCATGTGATCTTGGTTCTAGTGTCTCTATTATGCCTAGGAAGATTTATGAAATGCTTGATCTGCCACCACTGGAAGATCGTTATTTGGATGTCCCAACTTAATGATAGTGCTAAGAAGAAACTCATGGGGAGTATTAATGATGTTCTCATTATGGTTAACAATGCTTATGTCCCTGTTGATTTCTATGTTTTGGATGTTGAATACAATGCTTCTTGTCCTATTACTTTGGGAAGACCTTTTCTTAGAACAGTTGGTGCCATCATTGATATGAAAGAAGGCACCATTAAATAGCATTTTCCATTCAAGAAAGGTATTGAACACTTCCATATGAGGAGAGCTAAGTTGCTTTTTTCTCCTCCTTTGAAAGCAAGGTTTGATGTTAATGCTTCCTCATTCGAAAATACTTGATTCTTCTTGCTTCTTGTGCCTAACTTAAAGGCATGAAAGAAAACTACTTATTGGGAGATAACCCAAGAGTTTCCTTAAGCCTTGGAAGTTATTACTTCAGTAATGACCTCTCCTTATCCTTTTTGTTTGCTTTGTGTGCCAAGAATGACCTCTAATGAGAGGGAAGTAAGATTCGGGGAGTTGCTGTCCCGAAACTGATTTCTGTCCTCCACCATAAACATTCATGAGGAGTCTCTGTAACTCGGATTGAGCTCAAAATTTACGAATAAATCCCCCAGTATGTTATCTAACTTTCTTTAGTTCAACACTTTTTTATTTGAGCAACAGACGATTTTCGAAAAAATCGGTTTCTTCCTGCTGGTCTGTTTTGATAGATTTCTGCCATTATTTGCATTTGCTTCTTATTGATTCCTTTTTGAGTTCTCTTTTGGGAATTGAGATTTTTTAAGGATTTAACACAGTAGCTTGTGTTTTTAGTGAAATACTTGTTGTTCCAAACCTTTGCCAGAGGTTTAATATCTTTTAGATAAACTAATGTTGCTAATGAAGATTGTGTGAAGTTTTGTATGAAGGAAAAATTTCAGTTATAGAGAGAGAATGATGCAATGAGATGAAGAATGAACAAAAGCTCAAGCTTGGGGATGCCACCATGGTGTCACCACAAGAAATATCCAAGAGGTACAAGCGTCAAAGCTTGGGGATTCCCAAGGCATCCCCTTCTTCATCAATAAAAAGCTCAGGTCTATCTAGACACTTCATTTTTATTGTTTCATGCACAGTTGTGTTGTTCTTGGAGCGTCTTAGTTTTTGTTTTCTTTACTTAGTTGTTTAGTTTGCTTAAGTAGTTTGGACCCTCGTTCTCGCTGTGTTGTTTTGCAAATAAGTTGCTTGGTGTTGTAAAGGAGTAGTAAGTTCTTACTTGAAGTGCAAGAGGAGCTTGCATTGACTGTGACTTAGACTTTAGCATGACATGCTAGGTGTTGTTTTGACTTTATGCTTAGTAGTTATTGTTGTAGCATGTCTTGTTCCAAGTCATTGGGATTGCTTAGTGTGCCTTGAATAAATTATGCATTGTTTTAGCATGCAAAAGCATTGTATTGTGGTATTCTCCTTTAATGCTTTGTTTGGGTTGACTTGGCACATTATCACACCATGTTATGACTCTCACAAGTCACCATAGCCTCTATGATCATTTACTCCTTGACTTGTAGTACCACTCTATGCTTTGATTAGTAATGCTTTGTTGCTCTGCATGATTATGACCATTATTGCTCTCTTAGTTGGTTGCTCCCAGTCTTTTGCTAGCATCCACTTGTATGAGTAAGCTCTACTCATGCTTCCAACTCCCAAGAAACCAAGTTATTCCAAAGTGTCCACTATAAACTCCTATGCATGGTGTGTTACACCATTCCAAGTATATTCTTGTTTTCAGCTATCTTCCAATTAAAAACTATTTTGTTATGTGAAAACTTAGTGATTAAAGCCCTCACAAACTTGATGGCACACTTTATATTCTTTTCCCTAATAAACTTGAACCATTGTGGCGCTATGTTGTATATGCTTGCACTTATATGTTGGAATTAGCAGACCCGTGTTGTCACGGAGAACGTTTTCAACATTGCACTTGTACTTTGTACTCAGTTGATATCATGCTCTTTTGTCTGTGGATGTCACCGGTGTGAAATAAAGAGGGAACTTGTAAGTCCATGGAGTTTGTATTCTGTGTTAGAGAAACACCTGGGCCTCTAGCCTAAGCCATGCCTAATCATCGTGGAAACTTGCAGCATCACCATAGTGAGCCATCTATGAAGCATCCTCAATAAAAAACTGTGCATATAGTAAATAAAAAGATTGCTGAGATGCTCATTGTCTTCTTGCCTTGTCATTTTGGTTATGGGAAAGCTCTTATACCATGTGCAAGGGATACCCCGTTGGCGGTTCTCAATGATATGAAAATACTTACAATGACAAGAACTTACCTGGGCCTGAAGTTGAGTAGCATGAGGTATGGACCTCATATTCAAGGTACTTGAGATTGCCAACTTATACTTCATCAGGCATATACTCCCTAGTTTGTTCACTTTAACCTTAATCACTTCAAGATACTTATGATAGGGGCAATGAGGGCTGAAAGCTAACAAGTACCATAATTTTTGGAAGCTCTTTTTGAAACTTGAAATACCTTCTTCCTTTACAAAAGGCTTTTCTTCCACTACTATTGAGTCTCCACCTTCTAGCTTTAGGCGCCATTAAGAGAGCATAGTTGTCATCCTGTGTGCAGTGTTCCAAAGCTTATTGATCGATGCATATTGTGATATTACTTGTTCTTGTGCTATTTGTTTCTAGTCATCCTTGTGAACTTTGAAGGTATCCTATGCATCTACATTGCTACTCTATGAGGGACAAGCTGATTGCCACTATGCTATGTTTTATGTATGTGAAACAAACAAACGCTTTTCATTGCATGTTATTCATGATCTTTGTTTGTAGCCTTTCATGTTGCATGCATAGTTACTATGTACTATTGTTAGAACTCCATTCTTTCATGCACATGTTCAGAGTTCTTTGATCCCATCTTTCAATGCTTGTAAATGGTTGGATCTTTATTCTGAGGGTGCATGTCACCTCAAAAATTATTCTTTTTATCACTTACCTACTCGAGGACGAGCAGGAGTTAAGCTTGGGGATGCTTGATACGTCAGAAACGTATCCATAATTTTTTATGTTCCATGCTTGTTAGTATCTACTTTTCTTTTCTTTGTCTACACTTTGAGGTGCTTTTTACATGTTTTCTGGTACTAACCTATTAACAAGTTGCTATAGTGCCAGTTGCCTGTTTTCTGCTGTTTTTGGTTTTAGAAAAGCTAGTAAAGAAATATTCTCGGAATTGGACGGGACAAACGTCAAAGTCAATAACTTTCCGTGGGGAACAAGAAGTCCAGAGGGGAGACGGAGAAGCGTGCCAGGGCGCCCAAACCCCCCTAGGCGCGACTAGGAGTGGGCCTGTGCCTGGGTAGGGTTTGACCCCCTGGTCGCCTCCTCGGCCTCCCCCTTCGCCTATAAGAATCCCCCGATGCAGAAAACCTAAGAACTCGATCAAATCTCCATGAAACTGTCTGTAGCCGACGCCACCATCGTCCCTAGATCGGGGGGATCTGAAGTTCTTCCCGGCACCCTGCCAGAGTTGAGATCATCCCGAAGGCCTTATCTCCGGTATGATGCGTGAGTAGTTCCACCTTGGACTATGGGTCTATGTAGTAGCTAGATGGTTGTATCTCCTCCTTTGTGCTTTCATGTATAGATCTTGTGAGCTCCATTCATGATCAAGATCTAATCTATTTGTAACCATGCATGTTGTGTTTGCGGGGATCCGATGGATATTGAGATTATTATGCTGGTTTGATTAATGGTTTTGTCTTTATGATTCTATCATGTCTGTGTTGTTTGTGATCTTGCATGCTCTTCGTTGTTAGTAGCTATCTTGGCCAAGTAGTTTCTAGTGACTCCATGAGGGGGTATTTATGCTCGATAGTAGGTTCATGCCTATAGTTTCCAAGGGAAGTGACAATAATCTCTTCGTTTGTAGAATGTGTTGTTGCTACTAGGGAGAAAACAACGGTCTCTTGTTCATGGAACATGTGGACTATTTATCGTACACACTTTGCTTAAAGCAGTTGTCTGTTGCTTGCAACTTAATACTGGAGGGGTTTCAGATAATAACCTGAAGGTGGACTTCTAGTAATAGATGCAGTTGGATGGCGGTCTATGTATCTTGTTGTATTGCCCAATCGAATCTCATAGGATCTTTCTGACTAGTAATTGCATTGTTATGCCTTGCTCAGTTCCTGTCAATTGCCCTGCTGTAATTTGTTTACCCTTCATGCCATGTTGTTTATCTAAGGAGAGCACCTCTAGTGAACTATGGACCCCGGTCCAATATTTACCATTGATATATCTTCCACTGTTACTTTTTTACTTGCTGCAAACCATTACCTTCCACACCATACGTTTAATCCTTTGTTACAGCAAACCAGTGAGCTTGACAACCTCACTGATTCGTTGGGGCAAAGTCTTGAGTTTGTGTTGTGCAGGTTTCCACGTTGCTTGCAACACCTTTGAGATGTTTCCTTCCTCCTTCTGGTTCGATAACCTCGGTCTCTACTGAGGGAAACTTGATGCTATGCTCTTCACACCTTGCTCTTGGGGTTACCAACAAAGTGCTCCACATCAACACCTATCGAGCACCATCAGGCACTGTAGGCTCTTACGGCGCCAGGGCAGGTCAAGCTCGTCCTCCTCGGATGAGGGCGTAGGGCTTCGGGTGAACTTGACTGTAGCGTTTTTCTTCAGCTCCGCAGGAGCATCATTGTGGAGCGCAGCTAAAACAAGTCCTAGGCCTGCGAGCGCAGACTTGTGCATGGCGCTCTTCGGGTCACCCGCCGGAGGCGGATGAGACGCGAGATAGGTAGTGGCTGCCATGATTGCAGCTTGTGGCGTTTTCGGTATGACGTTGCCGTGCGAGTCCATCGTCATGAAGGATGTGTTGAGGGCCTTGGTGACCTTGCGTCGCGCTTCGAGATCCATGCGCTCTGTGCGGGAGCGGTACTTGTTGGCGTTGTTGCCGTGCGAACTGGACCCACCAGCGGCGGAGAGCGCAGCTTGCCAAATGCTGAATTCCATAGCTTCCTTCTTATGCTTGTCAAGATCTTCCATCAGTTTCACTTGCCGGTTGTGCTCGTCGATGAGGAGGAGGTGGTAGGCCATCAGTAGATCCCGTGAAGCATTCATCGGTAGGATGATGTTGCCTGCCACGGCTTCGCGTTCTTGGCGCCAGCCTTCCTCGTTGAGGTTGATCTTGTTGTAGGCGTGAGCGTCGCCTTCGTTGGGCCTGTTAGGCGGATCTCCCCCGTTTCCTTCGTTCTCAGCTCGCGGGTTGAGAGGGGGGTTAGGTGTTTGCTGTGCACTTGAACCTGGCGGCAGGTCCATCACGTTCTTTATGACGACAGCGCATAGGTAGCGCCTGCGGATTGGATCGCTGCTGCCACAGCTTTCGGATCCGGAACCGTAGGTTCCTTCATCTGAGGGATGGCTGCACATGACCAAGACATCCCCAAACACTGAACCGGATCTTGAAAATGGGACTGAACTGAATCCGACTTCTTGGTAGCCCTATGGCTTTTGGTCCCCATCGGAAAGTGCTGAATGGATTGTTTATCTGAGTTGCAGCTGTTGTTGTCATCTGACTCGTCTGTTAGTGTAGACGTGTGTAACGCGCCGATAGGTGGGACCCATGAAGCGGGCCTGATGGATGGTGGCCGACGGACTCGAAATCCCTCAGGGTGGACGGCGAGTGGGCGGTGAAGTTGAAGGCCGAAGAGGAGGTGACTCTCCGTTGCCGATGAGTTGTAGATCACTCCGGATGGAACCGTCATGACCGCACGACCAGGGTCCCCATTTACCAAAGACGGCGCCAATTGACGAGGGTTGATTTCGTCAATGCCCATTGTTATGGACTTGGGTTTTGGAGAAGATGGTGATGTTGGAATTCGCGGAACGGTTAACAGACAAGCAATGCGGGACACGAGATTTAACCAGGTTCAGGCCCCGGGAGGGAAAACCCTACTCCTGCTTGTCTGCTCTTATTTACGGCGGAACCGAAAGTTACAAGGGTGCGCAGATGCAATCTGGCGTGATGTGTGTATGCGATGGTGGAAGAGGATCCTTCTCGCCGTACCCTCCTAGCCTTTATATAGATAGGCAGGTCCTGGGCTTAGGTCAAGTCAGTTACAAATTAGGGTTGGTACCCTTTGGAATTCTATCTAATCTAGACTTGTCCTCCAAGGAGTCAAAAACGTCATGGGCTTGGGCCACCCGAAGTCTTCATGGGCCGCATGTCTTGACGTGGGCCTTCCTTGGACTGGACAAGGTATACCAATGTTGTGTACCCATAGGGTATATCCATGTTAGCTGCATCCACCTAGCGTCATAGCCACCACTTCCCAAACCCTAGCACCGCCGCTCGCCATGGCGCCACTGTCAACACCCGGATTTTTAATACAAGATGTCTGTTATGCCATACATCGCAATCCCAGGATTACCATTTTTGCGAGACATAACAGATTTGGATACCACAGTACATCATCCATTACAAACCATACATAAGGTCTTACACAAATAAGGATCTCATGATCCAGTTCTTAATACAACTCAAGCAGCGGAATACGTAATAATAATGGTAGCGTAGGCGAAGCTCCATCTTCCGGGTCACAAGCAATGCTGACGATGGGAGATGATTGTAACACCCTCAAAATCGACCCTATGCAAGTTTCAGCGATTCCCGCCAAACCCGCATAGAAACGATTCAAAGGTGCCCACCAGGCACTTTCGTGCGGGTGGAAAACGAAGTAATAACATTACACAACAGTCCTCGATGGGACCCACAGAACAGATATATATACAACACGACTCCATGAGTCAAGAATACAGATATACAGTACAAAGATCCAAATCACCTTGAAAATGATAGAGCGTCTGACTACGGACAAGATGCAAATGGGGCTAAGAGCCCTGAAGAATAACCAATGGCGTCCATAACCCTGCCCAGGCCAAGCCGGAAGGGTAACCCTGCTAACGACGTCGATCTCAAAACCTGCTTAAACAAAAGGGGTGCCGTCAAAGGGCAAAGGAAAAAGAGGAGCGTCAGTACTGAGGCCAGTACACGGCGAGACTAGAATTCGGCGGTCCTCGCCTACATAGGTATGGTGGACTGAGCGGCAGCGCAGCATGCACTAAACAACCTATAGAGACTCGATTCAACGGTCGGCTATCAGAGAGAGATACGAAAGACCTATTCGGAACCGACCTGATGCTACCACCAATCAAACCCATCCTGGCGTTTCCCCCTCGAGACCAAACGAGGAAGTCAACCGAGGAACTCACACCGTTGGCAGTTTTATTTATTCGGTTATCGTTGCAGCAATTACTAGTCAAGTATAGATAATCATCCTGATAAAATAAGCAGTGGCCAGTTTTAGTTAACCATTCCGTTGTAGTTGCAACACTTACTAGTCAGATACAATTAGCATGAGATAACCCAAAACCCAACAGTTGTTGGTACTTTTATTTAGCCATTCCGTTATAGTTGCAATACTTACTAGTCAGATACAATGGTCGCAAACGACAACCCAAGCAAGCAATTGTGGGCAGTTTTATTTAGCCATTCCATTATAGTGAAGCTGATTACTAGTCATTATAAAGTCAAATTTATAGCACTACTTTAGTTATAGTTGTCTATGATCGAGATACTGTGCTCCAAGTCGTCCATAACCGCGGACACGGCTTTCAGAAAGTTTTAACCCGGCCGGGGTGCACAAATAGCAACACACACTCGATCAACCTCGGAAAAACCAAATCAAAACCCAACGAGGCCTTCACGACAAAGCAATCACAAGATTCAGAAATATTTCAGGGGGCCACCCCTTGGAGTACACCCGCAACGAAGTTAGCTGACTCCGAGACGGACCCGAGGTTTGGGTGGACGGCTGTGAACGACTGGGAACCCAAAACTGGGCTTGTCGACACCGCGAAAACGTGTCCCGATCCTAAACAGTACAGTGTGCTCCTCGCACAATCGTAATAAAGCAGTAAAGCATGGCATAAGTACAGGATAGTAAATAAAACCTCAAACTAGTTTCTGGCCCCAAGAAATAAGACGGAATCAAGCTCTGGCTCAGGGGGGTCCCATAATCCTCCCGGATGTGGATAGCGCGAATATTCAAGGAACAGGTATCAAGTACTCGGGGTCCTACGGGACACAAGTGGACGGTTAACAACCAAATAACATCTATTGCCCACCTGTGCCTCTGCTTACCTACTTCAATTTTAGTTGTTAAACAGGAATTAAAGTGAGCGATAAGTAAAGCCATGATCATCTCCAACATCAAACAGGCGGCAATACTCCAACAACTGTGGCACTTGACGACACGCAACAGCACTTGAGCAAGCGACTACGACGCGCAGGTCCAAATATCTACCAAACAAAAGGTAATAGGAGGTGTCCAAGGCAATATAAGGCTGCAAGGGAAAATCACGGGTACGAAAACTAGAGCATCGCAACACAGATAGCAATAGATCAACAGGAGGGAATAAAGATTATAAAGTAAGATAGGTAGAAAGGGGGAGGTGCTCGCCTGAAAAACATTGCCGAAGGTTCAACCGAAGATCGGGTCGACACTCGCATCAACTCAACGGCCTTATTCGCGAAGAACCAAAACACTAGAATAAACACCGGATACAATATTTAATACTACGGCAAAAGATCGGGCATGATGCATGTATGATGTATGACATGGCAAAGATACGATGCAATTAGGTCATGTTAAGCGGAACCGGGGTCCCGACATTTAATTAGACGGTTCAAGTTATTTAGAACCCCCGCAATTTAAAATGTTGTAATAATAGGGCAAGATAAATTACCGGTTCGCTACACAAATTTAAATGAGGCCAATATAAGACTAGATTTGCCCGCATATGGGCCCCATATTTAATTATATGGTGAATCGGCATAAGGCCCCCAAACCACAGACAAATATGCATGCGAGAATGACAATTTAATATGCAAAAATTTATATTTAGCATTTATAAAATAGTGGCTCGGGAAAAGTTCACACATTAGGGTGTCTCGACGAACTTGGGGTTCCGGGGGGGTTCGGGGTTTGACAGGGTTCAGGGTTCGACGGGATCGTTCTCGGACTCCGGGATCTCGATGAGCTTGGCGTCCTTGTCAGAGTTCTCGGGTGACGATGTCGGTCTTGGGTTTGGCGTCGGTGGATCTTGGCGATTCCGTGAAGAAGTACTTGTCGCACCGGTGGTCTTCGGTTCCGGGGTCCCAGTCATGGCGTCCCGTTGTAGATCTTGTTGATGGTCTAGCAAAATCCACCGGGTTCGACCTTGGTCCCCATGTCGATAGCGATCTTGGCGGAACACTTCGAGTGGCGATGACCTAGAGGTTCCAAGGGGTTCGGGTTCGGTCTCGGTTCCACGGTTCAATCTTCGGCTACTTTGGGTCCTTGCCGAAGATCTTGGCGATGTCACAGACGGCTACAGCCGAATGGTCTTGGCGTTCCACCGAACACTGACAAACTTCATCGGTACTGCAGATCTTGCGTCTGACGCACGACTGTGCTGCGAGGCTGCACCAGGGGACGTCGGCAACTGCTGAGAACATGCTGCCCTTGGCTAGCCTGCAGGGGAAGCGCGCACAGCGGCGCGGCCGACGGAACACGCGCTCGCGGGAGGCTCGCACTAGAGGCAGCGGGGCGGAGGGTGTCTCGCGGACGGGCGGCACCTGCCGGAGAGAGGAGGCGCCCGCGGGGAGAAGCGCAGAGGGGGGCCCAGCGGCGGTTCTGGACGGAGGCGGCGGGCCCGACGAGAACGGCGGCGAGGCCGAGGTCGGCGCGGCCGGGGTCGGCGAGGTGGGGCAGAGGACGCGGCGGCGGGGAGGACGCGGGGCGCGACGGAGCTCGACCGGTGCGGGGCGGCGGAAGGAGGACGGCGACGGCGAGGGAGACGAGGGAGGCGAGGGCAGAGGGCGCGGGAGGAGGCTGCTGGCGGCGCCGGCGGACGGAGGCCGCGGGGTCGCAGGAGAAGGAGGGAGCGGCCGGCGACCGGCGGGGAGGACGCGGCCGGCTCGGGTCGGCGAGCTCGAGGGGGCGACGGGGGGGACCGGGTCGGCGCGCGAGGTTGGGTGAGAACGCGCGGAGGCGGAGGGTGGCCTGCGACGGGGAAGGAGGCGCGGGGTGGGGCTCGGGCGCGCCGGGGGAGGAGGTGCAGGGCGAGCGGCGCCGGTGAGGAGGAGCAGGGCGGCGCCGCGGCGAGGCGGGCGCGGCCAGGAGAGGGGAGGAGGGCCGGCGAGGGGGTGGCGGCCGGAGGTGGAGGAGAAGCCGGTGGCGGGGTAGACGGTGCGAGCGGGGAGGGAGGAGAGAGGAGTAGGGGAGGGCGCGTCGGTGGGGTGGGGCTGGGACGCGCCAGGGTGGGGCCGGGGTGCGGGACCGCGGGAGGGGGCTGGTGGCTGAGTTGGGGAGAGAGGAAGTGGGATGGGGCGCTGCGGGTGGGGCCCGGGTTTCAGGGAGAGGTGAGGGAGTGGTTCGGTTGTGGGGAGGTGGCCTGCTGGGTGTGTGTGTGGGGGTGGGGCCAGGGTGTAAGAGAGAGAGGGTAGATGGGGCTGGGGTGAGAGAAGGAGAGGGGGGGGGGCTGGATCAAGGATTGATGAGGTGGCGGGGTGGGTAGGGAATTGGGGGAGGGGTGAGGTGGCGAGCTGAGATTGGTGGGTAGATTAGGATTGGGTGGGAATAGGATTTAGGTTCTAGGTGGACCGATTTTATTCCGGGGGTGGTCGACTGGGTCGAATCGGCCCGTTCGACTGCCCCACTAAAAATAATTAAATATTTTATTTGTTTCAAACAGGGCTTTTGCAAACCGATAGCAGACAAACAAAATAAATCCGGAGACCCGGGTTTTGGGTTTTGATTTAAAGACAGGGCGTTTAGAAAACAAAACCAGGCTTTTCAAAAATAGTTTTATGCGAATAGATGCAAGATGATGACGATGCTCAAATGCAATGTGGCATGATGACATGAGCATGCGGTCATGATGATGCAATGCACAAAATCAACGCGATTTTCTAGTAGTGGTTTTGCGGGATGCCACAATTCGACACCACTAACAATGGATCTCGCCCTCGAGATCCGCCTCATGGTACCGGAAGGAAGGTCGGCGATCTGCATCTTCTCGCTTCGTGTAGATCGTCGCGACACCACTAACAAGAGGTCGTTGTCCGTGACCGTCGAGAGAACACTCCGGGAACAAATGGTCAAAGGTAGAGGTATCAACAATTAAGCCACCTCTAGCTTCCATGGACGGAGTAAAACTGCTGGATCCACTGATTCGATGTACAAGAGCGAATGATAAGAGTAGTGGTATGGTAGCTACTCCATCCCGCACTCAAACCATTACTCTGCACACGAATAGGCGGGTTATGCAACCAACTCTCGGAGTTAGACTGAAGATCTCGACAAGCGAGGTTCGGAAACAATGAGTGATGCAGACTCTGTATCGGATCTGGCGTAGATGATGTCGTCGCGTCGGAAAACACCGGAAGGCACAAACAAGGGACAAAGAATGGTACCACAGTAGACGGACTCCTCAGGCAGCATGAACAACGGATGGTAGAACACCGTTATCAGAGGGGGAAGCGAAACCCTGAAGGTACGACGGAAAACCCAACCACGAGAATTCCTGGACTCGAAGAAAGAGAAGAGAGCGGATTTAAAACGCGTAGAGATAAGAGGAGAATAGCCGAGGGGTAAGGAGTAAAAGCAGACCTAACCAAAACTATCCAACTGATTTTGCAAAATAGTTTTGACACTCTACTTCGGCCGTTAGCTAGGTTATCCTACAGGCTGGACTTGTGGGGTATCGCAACTGCTGAGCTCTGATACCACTCTGTAACACCCTCAGAATCGACCCTATGCAAGTTTCAGCGATTCCTGCCAAACCCGCATAGAAACGATTCAAAGGTGCCCACCAGGCACTTTCGTGCGGGTGGAAAACGAAGTAATAACATTACACAACAGTCCTCGATGGGACCCACAGAACAGATATATATACAACACGACTCCATGAGTCAAGAATACAGATATACAGTACAAAGATCCAAATCACCTTGAAAATGATAGAGCGTCCGACTACGGACAAGATGCAAATGGGGCTAAGAGCCCTGAAGAATAACCAATGGCATCCATAACCCTGCCCAGGCCAAGCCGGAAGGGTAACCCTGCTAACGACGTCGATCTCAAAACCTGCTTAAACAAAAGGGGTGCCGTCAAAGGGCAAAGGAAAAAGAGGAGCGTCAGTACTGAGGCCAGTACACAGCGAGACTAGAATTCGGCGGTCCTCGCCTACATAGGTATGGTGGACTGAGCGGCAGCGCAGCATGCACTAAACAACCTATAGAGACTCAATTCAACGGTCGGCTATCAGAGAGAGATAAGAAAGACCTATTCGGAACCGACCTGATGCTACCACCAATCAAACCCATCCTGGCGTTTCCCCCTCGAGACCAAACGAGGAAGTCAACCGAGGAACTCACACCGTTGGAAGTTTTATTTATTCGGTTATCGTTGCAGCAATTACTAGTCAAGTATAGATAATCATCCTGATAAAATAAGCAGTGGCCAGTTTTAGTTAACCATTCCGTTGTAGTTGCAACACTTACTAGTCAGATACAATTAGCATGAGATAACCCAAAACCCAACAGTTGTTGGTACTTTTATTTAGCCATTCCGTTATAGTTGCAATACTTACTAGTCAGATACAATGGTCGCAAACGACAACCCAAGCAAGCAATTGTGGGCAGTTTTATTTAGCCATTCCATTATAGTGAAGCTGATTACTAGTCATTATAAAGTCAAATTTATAGCACTACTTTAGTTATAGTTGTCTATGATCGAGATACTGTGCTCCAAGTCGTCCATAACCGCGGACACGGCTTTCAGAAAGTTTTAACCCGGCCGGGGTGCACAAATAGCAACACACACTCGATCAACCTCGGAAAAACCAAATCAAAACCCAACGAGGCCTTCACGACAAAGCAATCACAAGATTCAGAAATATTTCAGGGGGCCACCCCTTGGAGTACACCCGCAACGAAGTTAGCTGACTCCGAGACGGACCCGAGGTTTGGGTGGACGGCTGTGAACGACTGGGAACCCAAAACTGGGCTTGTCGACACCGCGAAAACGTGTCCCGATCCTAAACAGTACAGTGTGCTCCTCGCACAATCGTAATAAAGCAGTAAAGCATGGCATAAGTACAGGATAGTAAATAAAACCTCAAACTAGTTTCTGGCCCCAAGAAATAAGACGGAATCAAGCTCTGGCTCAGGGGGGTCCCATAATCCTCCCGGATGTGGATAGCGCGAATATTCAAGGAACAGGTATCAAGTACTCGGGGTCCTACGGGACACAAGTGGACGGTTAACAACCAAATAACATCTATTGCCCACCTGTGCCTCTGCTTACCTACTTCAATTTTAGTTGTTAAACAGGAATTAAAGTGAGCGATAAGTAAAGCCATGATCATCTCCAACATCAAACAGGCGGCAATACTCCAACAACTGTGGCACTTGACGACACGCAACAGCACTTGAGCAAGCGACTACGACGCGCAGGTCCAAATATCTACCAAACAAAAGGTAATAGGAGGTGTCCAAGGCAATATAAGGCTGCAAGGGAAAATCACGGGTACGAAAACTGGAGCATCGCAACACAGATAGACATAGATCAACAGGAGGGAATAAAGACTATAAAGTAAGATAGGTAGAAAGGGGGAGGTGCTCGCCTGAAAAACATTGCCGAAGGTTCAACCGAAGATCGGGTCGACACTCGCATCAACTCAACGGCCTTATTCGCGAAGAACCAAAACACTAGAATAAACACTGGATGCAATATTTAATACTACGGCAAAAGATCGGGCATGATGCATGTATGATGTATGACATGGCAAAGATACGATGCAATTAGGTCATGTTAAGCGGAACCGGGGTCCCGACATTTAATTAGACGGTTCAAGTTATTTAGAACCCCCGCAATTTAAATGTTGTAATAATAGGGCAAGATAAATTACCGGTTCGCTACACAAATTTAAATGAGGCCAATATAAGACTAGATTTGCCCGCATATGGGCCCCATATTTAATTATATGGTGAATCGGCATAAGGCCCCCAAACCACAGACAAATATGCATGCGAGAATGACAATTTAATATGCAACAATTTATATTTAGCATTTATAAAATAGTGGCTCGGGAAAAGGTTCACACATTAGGGTGTCTCGACGAACTTGGGGTTCCGGGGGGGTTCGGGGTTCGACAGGGTTCAGGGTTCGACGGGATCGTTCTCGGACTCCGGGATCTCGACGAGCTTGGCGTCCTTGTCAGAGTTCTCGGGTGTCGATGTCGGTCTTGGGTTTGGCGTCGGTGGATCTTGGCGATTCCGTGAAGAAGTACTTGTCGCACCGGTGGTCTTCGGTTCCGGGGTCCCAGTCATGGCGTCCCGTTGTAGATCTTGTTGATGGTCCAGCAAAAGCCACCGGGTTCGACCTTGGTCCCCATGTCGATGGCGATCTTGGCGGAACACTTCGAGTGGCGACGACCTTGAGGTTCCAAGGGGTTCGGGTTCGGTCTCGGTTCCACGGTTCAATCTTCGGCTACTTTGGGTCCTTGCCGAAGATCTTGGCGATGTCACAGACGGCTACAGCCGAATGGTCTTGGCGTTCCACCGAACACTGACGAACTTCATCGGTACTGCAGATCTTGCGTCTGACGCACGACTGTGCTGCGAGGCTGCACCAGGGGACGTCGGCAACTGCTGAGAACATGCTGCCCTTGGCTAGCCTGCAGGGGAAGCGCGCACAGCGGCGCGGCCGACGGAACACGCGCTCGCGGGAGGCTCGCACTAGAGGCAGCGGGGCGGAGGGCGTCTCGCGGACGGGCGGCACCTGCCGGAGAGAGGAGGCGCCCGCGGGGAGAAGCGCAGAGGGGGGCCCAGCGGCGGTTCTGGCCGGAGGCGGCGGGCCCGGCGAGAACGGCGGCGAGGCCGAGGTCCGCGCGGCCGGGGTCGGCGAGGTGGGGCAGAGGACGCGGCGGCGGGGAGGACGCGGGGCGCAACGGAGCTCGGCCGGTGCGGGGCGGCGGAAGGAGGACGGCGACAGCGAGGGAGACGAGGGAGGCGAGGGCGGAGGGCGCGGGAGGAGGCTGCTGGCGGCGCCGGCGGACGGAGGCCGCGGGGTCGCAGGAGAAGGAGGGAGCGGCCGGCGACCGGCGGGGAGGACGCGGACGGCTCGGGTCGGCGAGCTCGAGGGGGCGACGGGGGGGGACCGGGTCGGCGCGCGAGGTCGGGTGAGAACGCGCGGAGGCGGAGGGTGGCCTGCAACGGGGAAGGAGGCGCGGGGTGGGGCTCGGGCGCGCCGGGGGAGGAGGTGCAGGGCGAGCGGCACCGGTGAGGAGGAGCAGGGCGGCGCCGCGGCGAGGCGGGCGCGGCCAGGAGAGGGGAGGAGGGCCGGCGAGGGGGTGGCGGCCGGAGGTGGAGGAGAAGCCGGTGGCGGGGCAGACGGTGCGAGCGGGGAGGAAGGAGAGAGGAGTAGGGGAGGGCGCGTCGGTGGGGTGGGGCTGGGACGCGCCAGGGTGGGGCCGGGGTGCGGGACCGCGGGAGGGGGCTGGTGGCTGAGTGGGGGAGAGAGGAAGTGGGACGGGGCGCTGCGGGTGGGCCCGGGTTTCAGGGAGAGGTGAGGGAGTGGTTCGGTTGTGGGGAGGTGGCCTGCTGGGTGTGTGTGGGGGGGTGGGGCCAGGGTGTAAGAGAGAGAGGGTAGATGGGGCTGGGGTGAGAGAAGGAGAGGGGGCTGGATCAAGGATTGATGAGGTGGCGGGGTGGGTAGGGAATTGGGGGAGGGGTGAGGTGGCGAGCTGAGATTGGTGGGTAGATTAGGATTGGGTGGGAATAGGATTTAGGTTCTAGGTGGACCGATTTTATTCCGGGGGTGGTCGACTGGGTCGAATCGGCCCGTTCGACTGCCCCACTAAAAATAATTAAATATTTTATTTGTTTCAAACAGGGCTTTTGCAAACCGATAGCAGACAAACAAAATAAATCCGGAGACCCGGGTTTTGGGTTTTGAATTAAAGACAGGGCGTTTAGAAAACAAAACCAGGCTTTTCAAAAATAGTTTTATGCGAATAGATGCAAGATGATGACGATGCTCAAATGCAATGTGGCATGATGACATGAGCATGCGGTCATGATGATGCAATGCACAAAATCAACGCGATTTTCTAGTAGTGGTTTTGCGGGATGCCACAATGATCCTAGTTGTCGTAACCTTCCTAGAGTCCATCCTCTTGATACTCCTATTCATAGTCTGGCCACGGGAATAGCCATGGACAAAGCCATGAGTACTCTTTAAGTACTTGCAAACTAATACTAACAAGTGAAGGGGGGTTTTGTAATAGGACACTAGGCTCTATGGTTGTTTTGCAAAAAGCCAGATTTACCTATACTAAGTTCAGAAACAAGAAAAGCTAGTTGAAATTTTATAACACCTAGGTGGGAACTTGTAGTTCATATCACAACTCTGTTGTGGTCAAGTCAAAGTCTCAATTCATTTCACAAGTCATTTTGAAAACATCTAATGGGGGAACAGTATGGCCACTCCAACTGTCCATTACCGCAGACGCGGCTATTCGAATAGTTTGACACTCTTCAGAGATTGTACACTTTCACCACAAAATTCGATACATCCGTCAGGAACAAATCCTGAATTCACCATACTCAGTATGCGGATAATCAATCCTAACCTTTCAATTAAACGCCCTAGTATAAGCACCTCTCCTGTGAGTTTGGCCTCCCAACCATGACCAACTGTCATCTTGGGTACTGCACAGGTGGACAATCTTCACAAGGTAGCCTCAGCTCAAACCTTGGCCGTGAGGGAACCAATACTAAGGTATATAAGTTTCCAGTCAAGCCCTACCCAATCTTCGGGTATTATGGTTGTACGATAAAATTGGAATGGTATCGCATCCAGAAAACCATTAGTTTTATAAAGGGCTAAGGCTCATGCCTCAACATTTTCATCACCAAAATCATCTAGTGTTCGGAAACACATGTCAAAACATTTCAGTAGAATGATCCATCATTCCAAGGTTTCCATAACCATTTTCCACCAAGTATTCCCATCTAAAGTTGATCAATTTTTAAGCTTATCACTAGCATCTACAAGTGGGGGTAAGTACTAGTGAGGGGTGGTAAACTAGTGCAGTTTTAATTAAGTTCAATCTCATGCCTTAGGATGACATCAAGATTATCTAGCTTAGGCCAAATTTTATGCTCTTTATGCAACCTTCAATTATCTTTCTAGAATATACAATTCACTTAAGTAAGCTCTAAGTAATAGCTTTGATAAAGAAATAAAGTAGAAAGCTTGCAAGTAAAACTAGGATTGGGTTATTAAGTGAGTATGATCAGATATGCTTAAGGCATAGTGTTGGCATGGTAACAAGCAAGTATTTGCTTGCATAAGTAAGGTGTCTTGCAAGTGTTAGCTTGCTCAATCAACTGGTAGTATTAGGCTTGCATCAGTATCAGTATAAGCTTGCCTTGTGTAGAGCAGTGGTTGAAGTTCTCCTCGGCTTCTTCTTCGTAGTATCCTCCTTCCTCCTCGTATCCTTGGTCGGTACTAGCGTATATGAATAAATACGAGGTAAACAATCACCAAACAATACTTAACTACTTTCAATCATCACACACAAGGGTTCTATAGATGATCTAGCATCATCACTAACATCACAAGCATAAAGCATTTGCATTATTTATTTATTTTTAGAAAAGTAATTTCTACTCATTGTAAAACTACTTAAGATTTAATATTCTCCAACTCAAACATGGGATCATGTTGACACATGTCATGACCACATATTTCAGTACATGGGAATGTGATTTAAAGTGGTGTCACAATTTATTAAGGTTTAACCTTTTATTTCAATTAAATAAAGTGACTAGAAATGTCTATGTGGCATTCTTTTATTACTTGAACATTATTTCTGTAAGTAAACCCATATGTTTTTATATATTCTGAAAGGTATGATCATATGTGATTTTTGAGAGTTGGAATCAACTCAAAAGATATTATGGTTTAAATTTGAAAAATGTTTGAATGCAGAAAAGCTTCTGACTTGTTATTTTTACCAAGGTTGATCTATATATTCAAATGATTTGAATCGAACGGGCCTGGATTAAGCATTTCAATATCTTTCTAACAAAATTGGTTTCATTCAATTTGGTTTAATGAATCGAGCTGGGTTGATTTTTGAAACTAGGTACAGAACTGAGTTTGAATATAAATAGAAAAAGCTAAATTCAAACGAGTGGGCTGCGCGGGAAAGGTTAACGGGCCGGCCCAGTGTCACTCCGCAGCGCGGGGCGCAACTGACAGGGGGGTCTACTGGTCAGTGACTCTTTAAACGCGAAGCGGTACGGGGCGATGTGGTGAATTGGATTAGAAGTGAGATCAACGGCTGAGGGTCGTCGTCGACGATGAACTAGTCACCGGCGAGCTCGAACCCTAGCGGCTCAGTGGGGGTCGTGGGAGGCTCATCGGGGCTCAGGCGAAGGTCGGCGAGGCGGGCGAACGACGAAGTCGACGACGGCGAACTCAGGGGTGGTCGCGGCAGCTCCTGGGTGGACGAAATCAACGGCTCCTCTTCTCCTCTGCAGCGGCGAGCTCCGACCAAATTCCGGCGATGCGCTGCTCGCCTTGCTCCGACTAAGGGTGGAACGATCAGTGAGGTGAGGGGAGTGAAATGGTGTGAAGAATTCGAGCGGGGAGGCCTCTATTTATAGTAGCGAGAGGGGATCGACGGGCGCAAGCTGAGCTCGTCGTGGTTGACGGCACAGAGGGCTATCGGCATGGGCGACTGTAGCGGGCGGTGATGTGCTCCCTGTCGAAGCTCAACGACGTGGTGGAGAGGCGTGGGGCGGTGTTGATCGGTCGGAACGCTACGGTGCTCTGCGTGTGCCCGACGGGAGTTTTAATGGCGCACAGCGCGCGTGGTCCGCGCGGCGGCGATCGGGCGTGTCTGCGGGGTTGCTGGGACGGTGGTGATCATGCTTGCACGCGGCGAGGGCGGCGCGCGGTATGTGGGTGCTGGTCGAGCATGGCGCACGGGGCGCGCTCTCGGCATGCTTGCAGAGCGGCTTGGCATGGCTCGGGCGTGTGTTCCAGGGGTTGGCATTTCTCACGGCTGGGACAGGGAGTGGCGGTGGGGTGCTAGCTTGCTCCCAGACAAGGTTGGCGAGGCTAGTGCTGCTCGTAGCTTGTTGTCGACTATGGGGTGGCAATGGTGCTCTTGGGTTGTTCACCATTGATGACAATGGCCAGCTTACAGTAGTGCTAGTGATTAGTTAAGGTTGTTAGGTGATCTACTAAGGCTAGTGGTGTCCAGAGAGGGAACAAGTTAGGCCCAAAACACTGCTCAACATAGTGTTTTGATTTGGTTTGATTTGTATCTGCAACCTGTTTGATGAAATGGCCGCATGAAATTAATTTTTGAATTTTGACAAGATTTTTGGTGGGTGTGCTAGGCATGTGCTGGTGATACTGTGCATGGTTGGGTTTTGAAAATTGAGCTTGTTTGAGTGGTTTTTGAATAAGTGGGATCTTCCCATATGAAATAGATTCAATTTTAAACTGTCATTTAAACTATGCATTTGAATGTTTCTCGATGATCACAAAGTGGGCGTTGGTACTTTGTTATGAGTACTATCAAGTGGTGCAAAGATCTATACATGTTTCTGTTAAGTTCTGAAAGTTAGAGATAGCCAAAGTAGGCATAGGAGTTAAATTGGCAAAAGTGACCATTCACTTAATTTGATGGTTTTGATTTGTTTGTCTTTGGGAAAAGTTTGGGGATTGTTTAGATGATGTTTATTTCACCTAAGAATCATTTTACAAGCAAAGAAACACATAATCATGGCAATTCAAAAGAATCCAAATTTTAATGCACACACATATGAATACTTTCATATTTTTAATTTGAAAAGTTTTTGTTAACCCTAAATTTGGTGATTAGAGTTTGGTGATTCTAGTTTAATATTTTTGGGATGTTACAGCCACGCTAGCCGAGCAACAAACTTTTGTCGCGCTGCCCTCGGGGAGGTCGGTCTCCATGATCTCCGTTGGGGGCCACGCAACCCGTACGCAGGGTTTGTCCGCCCTGGAAGTCTTCTTTTGATCTCTTGATCGGTTTTCTTTTTTGGTTTACCAATATTAGATCGAATTGAGTCGCCCACCGCCGTCGTCATCGCTACGCCTCTACTCTGACCATCGGCATCAAGGATCTACACCGCGCTCGTGCGCCTGCCTCCTCCGCTACTGTGTATGCGTCGTCAGGCTATCGCGGCCTCATGGCAGGCTTCTGCGCACCACGGACGGCTGCAACGCCTTCCTTGGAAGGCTACCGTGGTCGCCCCCCTCGGATCCCCTTCGTCGTCATCGTCCGGGACTTCACCGACAATGCTGCCATCGACTCCGATCTACACGTCGTCCATGCTCTGGCGTATACGGCGCATCGTCGGCCTGATCAACCGATCCCGCGCCTGTCTACGCCAAGCACGTCCCCGAGCACGCGCCTACCACCGATCGAGCTATGAGTTGCCGTTGCGTCGCCCCCTCGGGCCACAGCGTCGCCGCCTTTGGTCCATGCTACCGGCTTTCAACGCGCCTTCCTTGGCGTGTATGTCATTGGTGGTCTCCCAGCCGGTGCACCGAATTGCGCCCTGCAACTATGCCACCCCCTCGGGTCATAGCGTCGCTGCATGTAGTCTACTTCACCATCCCGGTGCATCGACGTCCTCGGGTTTCACCACGACATCTCCTACAGGCGTGGATCGCCGCCGTCTGCACATGGTCTTTGTCACGTCGCCGGGTTTCTTCCTCGCCTACTTCTAGCACCGCCACCGCACTTCACAAGGTAACCTGCATGGCGATCTCACAACGTCGTAGGTCCCCTCGACTACCCCATCGCGCACTCCAGGCATTCAGCACGACTACCCTAGGTCGCCGCTGTTTTCGCTGCCTTCTACGTCTTCGTCCACTACAACTTCGTCGTCAGCGTCATCGCCTCATCCCCGACTACACCACCTTCTACTCTACTCCGACAACCGCCGACAGCGCCGGAATCTCTCCTTCGTCGCTTTGCGCGTCGCAACTGCTCTGGAGGCTTCCTCTTCTAGTCTTTCTGACATGGCGACAAGTTCATGATGGTCCCTGCCCCCGCACGCCTGGTACTGGCAACACTGGGAGTGCCTTCGTCCCCGACGCGTTCCCGAGTCTGGCAAGCTCGGATCGGCGCCTTGTCTTCACCGGCTTCGACAACGTCTTCTTCGGCATCGACCCCTCTACGACTACCTCGACTGCGTCACCGACGAGTTCTTCTTTTCACACTCGGTTCTGGCAAATCCGGAGTGTGCGTTCGTCCCCGATGTGCGCCTAGTTCTGGTAAAACTATGGTCGCACCTTGTCCTCGACGTCCCGGACTACATCAGCTTCGGCATTGACATCCTCGACGACTTCCTCGACGCGTCTCCGTCATTCTCCTCGTGTACTATGCGCATGCGGCTTCACGTGTGGTTACCTCGACATCGGCATACCTGACCACGACATCGATCACGGCGACCCCTCGCAATGGCTACCACGACCTCGGCACTACCCAACGCTCTCGGCTCCCTCGACATCGGCACAAGGGCTACCACCTCGCTTGAGCATCATTAGCTTCCTCTACAGTCCAAACTACTGCGACGCGACACCGTCCACGACGTTTCCGCTCCTATCGCGGGGGATGTCAGCTTACTGGTTCTACGTCAACTTATCTTCAGTCTGACCGTCTGTGATGTTCTAGTTGTTCACGACGTTACCGCTACGACTGCGGGGGATGTTAGATTATTGTACGTATACGGTTGTTATGATAGTTTAGGATAGTTAGGACTCTATCCTAACTTGACTTGTACTCCAGAATGATCCATATATGCCTATATATACTCGCCCATGAGGCTTAATAACACATCCAACATATTCCGTTAATCTCTCCTCTCTACCGTTCTACACACATTATATTTGCATTTGGGATTCTACTTTGAACAACACTGAAAGCTGGCAAATTTACCGATTATATAGGACAGCCCTACGCGTCCCCTGGGTCCCTAGCCAACCACGTGTCCTCTTTTTGGATTCAAAATCCCGCTTTTGCTACATTTGCCCCGCGTTTGCTACATTTGCCCCGCTTTTGCTACATTGTAGCAAAAAAGGTTCAGTCCAGAAAATAAAAAAACGGACTGGACCTCGCCGGAGATTTCGCCGGAGACCTCGCCGGAGACCGTGTAGCAAAAAAGTTATGCTAATGTAGAAAACCCGACCTCACCGGAGACTCGCCGGAGGCTTTCGCCAGTAGACCTCACCGGAGACCGGGTAGCAAAAACGTTACACTATTGTAACAAAACTGCAAAACGGTGGTAGCAAAAAAAAGTACTAATGTAGAAAAAAGAACGACCTCGCGGGAGATATCACCAGTGTCTGCCGTAGCAAAACTGACTTTGCTGAGGACTTTCGTCGAAAATGTCGTAGCAAATATTTTGTGCTATTATAGCAAAAATATAGAAGAGAAATAGCAAAAACTTGCTACTATTGTAGCATCACTCTGTAGCAAAATATCAAAACGCGTCAATTGGTCAGTAGAGTCGTGACCCTTCATCTGTAGCAACAATGATCACTTCCAGTAGCATTGTCGTCCTGCCTGTGTAGCAAATCTGACTTCACCAGAGATTCGCCGGAGACCTCGCCAGAGACTTTGCCGGATCTTTCCTCGGCGCCATGTTTGTAGAATGTAGCAAAGACGCCATGTGTGTGTAGCAGAAGAGCTCGGCATGTGTAGCAAAAATATTATGCTAATATAGCAAATCTGACTTCATTGGAGACTCGCGGAGACCTTGTCGGAGACTTTCCTTGGTGCCATGCTACATGTTTGTAGCATGTAGCAATGATCCTATGCGCATGTAGCGGAAGAGCTCAGCATGTGTAGCAGTGGCGCCGTCCGCGTGTAGCAGCAGCGACGCGAAGTATGTAGCGGCGGCGACCCGGAGCGTGTAGCTGCGAAGGCTCGCGTGTAGCATAGGGAGACGACGCGTGTAGCAGCGACGTCCATCACGTGTAGCAGAGGTGAGCGGCGGCACGGAGCAGGACGAGACGACGTCAGCCACCTCTCCTCGCCGGAGGTAGGAGAGAGGGAAGCGGTGAGGACGATGAGGCCCATGCCAGTGGCGAGTCCGTCATCCTCTACACCAGCCTACGGGCTAGATGGAGCAACGGAGCGCCGCGTGCTGGCGGATGAGCAAGACAACGTCGGGGGAGCTGGAGCATGTGGGCGCGGCAGGCGAGCGAGAGCTCAATCTCCGGCGGCCAGCAACAGCGGGGGCGAGTGGCTGGTGTGGCCGAGCGAGCTGGGGCGTTGAGGATATCCGTTTGGGGATTTTTTTCATCTCTGTATAAAGATAAGGAAAAGGCTACTACTCCCCCGGGGGATTGATCCCCCGGATCGTTTCTCCTTGGTCCCGCACGCGCATAGTCAGGTCCTACCACGCGTTTTCATCTACGCTCGGCATCTTCCTCCTGCACACGCGCTGACTTTTTTTCCTCAATAGGTTCGCTGTCGCCGCGGCGCCACCCGCCGCCCCACCCCCCGCAGCTCCGGCCGCCACGCCGCCACCACCCGTCCCTGCAGCTCCGGCCACCGCGCCGCCACCCACCTATGCCTGCAACTCGTCCATCGCCGGTCTCCATACAAGCACTCCCACGCCGCGCCATGGATCAGTGAGCGCCGCTATCTCTGCCTCTTCCTACCGCACGTGCTCTGGCCGGGGCCGTCGACGACGACCCTCTCCCTATGAGACGCGTCTGCTTTACCGGTTCTTATGGCACCGTCCATCTCTATAGCCTCTGCTACAGTCCTACGTATACCAGGCGGGCACCGCTACCTGCGGCGAGCGGCCCTGCTACATGCAGCTCTCTGGTATGCTACCTGTGGCGAGCGACGTTGCTACGATGCCATTTTTTTCTTTGCTATAATTGTTCCTCATTTTTGCTAAAATAGTACAAGTGTTTGTTACTTCAACGATATTGAACTTTTTTGGTACATCTTTTCTCGAGTTTTGCTACAATCTAAGACCAGCGATCCAGTCTTCGGCCTTCTCCAAGACCTCCCGTGTCCCCTGATTCCAGCAGCGAGGCGCTGTGCTGCCAGCGGCGAGGCATGTTGCTACCGTAGCATGGCGGTGCTGCTACAGCAGGCGAGGCGGTTCGCAACCACAGCGCGACGAGGCTGTTATGGCTGGCGGCAGCAATCTGCTACAAGGGCGGTGGGGCTGCTATAGCCGGCGGCGGCGCTCTGCTACAAGGGCGCTGGCAATCTGCTACAAGGGTGGTGGGGCTTCTACGGCCGGTGGCGGCGCTTTGCTACAAGGGCGATGGCACTCTGCTACGGCCGGTAGTGGCGCTCTGCTACAAGGGCGAGGGCTCTCTGCTACAACAGGTGGCGGTGCTTGCTACAACAGGCGGTGTCTTCTTTGCCGGCGACGCTGCCTTTTGCTACAAGTGGTGCAAGGTTCTGCTACATAGGCATGGCGGTCTTGCGACAGAAGCACTCCAGCATCATCTCCGGCGACGGCACCTTTTGCTACAAGCGGAGGAGGGCAATGCTACATCGGCACAACTGCCTTGCTACATAGGCACGCGGCAGTGCTACAAGGGTGCCTTGGGTTTTCCGGCGAAATAGGAGTTTGCTACAATATAAGTTTTTTTTGCTACAACTGTTTTGTGATTTTGCTACAATAGCGCAACATTTTTGCTACACGGTCCCCGGTGAGGTCTAACGGCGAAATTCTCCGGCGAGTCTCCGGCGAGGTCGGATATGCTATAATAGCACAACTTTTTTGCTACACGGTCGCCGGCGAGGTCTCCGGCGAGGTCCAGTCTGTTTTTATTTTTCTAGACCGAACCGTTTCTGCTACAATGTAGCAAAAAATGTAGCAAAAGCGGGGCAAATATAGCAAAAGCGAGATTTTGAATCCAAATAGAGGACACGTGGTTGGCTGGGGACCCGGAGAATAAAAACCACATATCCCCGGGGGACGCGTAGGTCTGTCCTAAAAATAAGGTAAACAAGAGGTAACCAGTCAGAAGATGAAATGTGAGGGGCCCCACCCCTTGCTGTGCGGGACGAAGACCTGGGGAATCGGAAGGATGGATCCTCGGGAGGCCAATCATTTTCCGATTATATATGACCCTGTCGTAAAAAACGAATCCCTGCTTTTTTTTGGGTAAGTCTGGTCATCGGAAATCGACATTTGACTTTTCATCTTTTTTTTCATAACAAAATTCCCGCTCTCAGTACAAAAAAAAGGTCCCAAATTACCTTCACAAGGAAATGACCACAAAATGAGCCAGAAAATTGGAGTAAGATATTTGGTCCATGCACTCCATGTAAACCAGTGGCTCTCAGCCTTCTACCTCTCCTACACTCCAAGGCAAGCCGCAAGCTTCCAAGCTACCGGACAAACAAGAGCTCAAGAGGGATCACCAAACTTCCCAATTGTCACACGAAGCATTGATCAATGGCGGCCAAGGTGGCGGCGTCTCTCCCGTTCCGCCGCGACGTGCGCGGCCCGCTCGGCCGGCGATCGTCGAGGAGCGGGCTGCCTGGCGCACTGACCGGGCTGGGCTGGAACGACGGCACCCGCAGACTCGTGGCGCCTGCGTGGCCAGCGCGGGCGCGCGGGAGGAATAACAGGTCCGGCGGGCAGGGCGCGACCAAGGACGACGAGCGCGCGGAGGAGTCGGAGGAGGCGGAGGCCGTGCTGATAATCGACGGGGAGGAGGACGAGGAGTTTGTGGACGGTGATCTGTCCGGGTTCAGGGGACTCGTTCTTGATCTCTCCTACAGGTAACTTTGATTTGTTTTTGGATGACACGAACTGATCACATGTACTCCTTTCTTTTACAGTTAATATATTGTACTGTTCTTGTTTTTTTAAAGTAGAAGAGTCGTCCTGTTTCGGCAGCAGTAAACCTTACAAGATCTAATGCCAAAGCAGATAAATTTTTTGAGATTGCCGAAGCAGATAAATTAAGGGATAGAAAAACAATTTACTACGTTCTAAAAGACATTTTACTCTGATCAAAAGACTCCAAAGTCCCGGTACATACAAAACGAGTAATACGGAGTGTAATTATCTCTTTTTTTAAAAAAAAAACGTCAACCAGACCATGGTAGATTGGTAAGTAGATCAACGGTAGTACATGAACATAGGCATACTGATGAACATAAGCAGCTGAGGTTGGTACTATTGTATTTCATTTAAAGCACTCGTGCTACCGTACCAATGCTGAGGTTAATTTCTACACTTGAACGTCCTGAAATGTTCCGAGTTTACAAACAGGCCTGTCAATGTTGTCTGCTGGAAGCGGGCGATTTGTCTGGAATTCACGGAGAAGGTTAGCATTTTTACTGAACCAGCACTTCACCACCGTCACTCCTAGTTTATAGTTTCGTCTGTGTGTTGGTCAAAACATGTCAATATTATTAATACGATGACCGTTTTAGCTATGCAGGCCGATGTTCTGGAGTACTACGATCAGACGGTCTCTTCTCCCAGTGGATCCTTCTACATCCCTGCAGTTCTCAGGGTAATAGTCATAAGCATCAGTTGGCATCGTGTGAATTAAAATTATAGCTGGCATCATCATGATCTTATGAAATTGTTGCCACTGCTCCCCTCCTGTCCTCCTGCTTCTTCAGGTCCCACAGCTGCTGCAGGTGGTGAAGAGAAGAAGAGTTAAGCAGTGCCTTAGCCGGAAAAACATACTTTACAGGGACGGCTTTAGTTGCCAGTAAGCATTGTCCATTTGCTAATGCACAGATATATGACTCCTAAGATATGAGTTCATGACTGGCATGTACTCTTAAGGCTTCAAATAGATGTAGAAATCACACAAAGATTCAGACTTACTTGCTGAGGAGGAGAATACCATTTTATCAGTCGACAATCAGAAATTAATTGGCTGCATTATCTGCAGGTATTGCTCTTCTGAAGACGATCTCACGATTGACCATGTCATCCCCACTTCGCGTGGTGGCAAGTGGGAATGGGAAAACTTGGTATAAATGCTCACTGTTTCTACCGTTTTGTCATTCTGAATTGCTGAACAACCGGTCACAGTAAAAATAATTCTCTGAAAGAACCGCTCAGGGGCTAGGGAGTATCAACAGTCTTACTAGTTGTTTGGCCATTTCTGAATTGCAAGGTAACTGCATGTGCAAGATGCAACTGCAGGAAGGGTAATAAGACACTGCTGCAAGCAAATATGAAGTTACGCAACATCCCCAAGGTCTGTGAGACTGCGACATTGCTTGCTCCTTTTTCTTGATACTGAAAACTTGTGGGTTGCAGTTATCAAATTGTCCGGTATTAAAAACAGTAACTCTTGCTGAATTGCACCGCAGGCGCCGAAGGAGTTCGATATCATCGCGGTACCCTTGACGAAATCTGCGTTCAGGACGATCAGAAGGAGGCAGGGGCTGCCTGAAGAGTGGTTGCAGTACCTTGCCGGGTCATCTCCATGATCAAGAACTCGTCGGAAGAAAGTTCAGACTTTAACAGCCACCGCTCCGTGTATATACTACTAGGCTGATCTCCAGCCAAAGATTCATGTCTGTCCATCACAAATTCTGTACATGCCTAGCTACCTTCTGAAAATAAATCTGTAAATGCCACTGATTATTCGTAAATAAAACAAGATACTGACTTGAATATATATGTCTGTCACATGCAGTTTGCATCGATGTTGAGTTCATGACAGGAATATATTGAATGCTAACAACTTACCTAAGACTAAAGTATTTTTCTTGTTCTTCACTGTATCAGACCATTAAAACATTCTTCACTGTTTGGATATTGGGGTATCTTAAAGAACTGCGACTTGCCAATGGATGCGGTAATTAAATGTAAACAACCTTTGGTGGATACCATGCCTGCCACTATGGTTAAACCACTAATTCCTTCTGGAAAATTATGGTCTAAACTCTAAACCACCCGCGGGTTGGGTTAAACTAAACATTGATGGGTCATACAAATCATAGGATGAATCTGCTGGCTATGGCATGATCTTAAGGAATAAGGAGGAACAGATTATATTTTTTGCATGTCGATATCTTTCTTGATGCGTCAAAGCTAAACTTTGGGCTTGCCCTAGTGCGTAGCCAGCTACCGGTCATTGTGGAAAGTAAGTGCCTCCAAGTTGTAGCTGCTGCGAAGGAAACAACCTTGGATTGCTCGTCGTACTCAAATATAGTTTTAGAAATTAAGTTATTAGCTAATCAAGATAGAATGTGTAATTTTGTAAAGGTGGGCCATTCAGAAGTTAAGGGCTAGCCACTACATCATCGCATATTTTGCAAGGACGAAACATAGAACTGTAGTTTGGTTCGGCAATGGCTCTAATGTTGTTCTTTAGGTGTTAGAGCACGAGCTGCTTGTAGCCCCGTCTTCTTAATAAAGGCCATGTTTTACCTGCCAAAAAAAATCAAAACTAAGTTGGTAAGAAAAAATAGAAACAACAGACCCCGAGATGTATGCTCGTAAGTGATGCTATCGAAGTATGTAGTCATGAACATAAAAAAAGACATGGCTAGCAGGCGCCCGGGCGGCAGATCGACGAGTTGGGCGCGCCAGAACGCCGAGTTGGACACCTTTCCACTTTTGGAAAGTTCTCATGTCCGTGTTTGACTGCTTTTCATTGGTTCCTGCGTGGGTGCGCTTGTTTGTTTTACCTGGCGCCCCACGCGCGACCCCAGCAAGTGATCCCATGCGCCTCACGCCAGCCTATCCTTAAAGCCTTCCTTCTGTCCTCTCTCTAACCCTACAGCCCCCAGATCTCGCCCCCTAGTTTGTCTTCTTCCTCCAGCCCTAGCCGCCATTGCTGCCTCTCCTGGCTTCATGAACCCACCAAATTATGGGAACCTCCCGATCCTCAACCATACGAACATGTTCCATGCGGAGAGCAGCTCGATGAACGCACCTGCGTCTGAAATTGCTCTGTCAGATTCAAAATAGGTACTCCTCCATCTTTTCTGTTGTTTTCTTGTTGATTCTTGTTGAGTTCAACTTTGTGCCAAACACAAGCAACCTGGTTGTGCTCCTTAGTAACTTCCCCCAGCTCCTAGATAACTTATTTTGCCATGTCCTTTAGGTTTTTTCTCTGTTATTGCAATTCAGAGGAAAGTTGCAACTTTTGTGGTATTTAGCAACTTCATGCTAATGGCAGGCAACTTTCCTCCATTTTGTAGCAACTTTTTTCATATCCTAGGCAACTTCTTTTTCAAAGATTGCAGCTCAGACGAAAAAGGTTGCAACTTTCATGTTTTTCATAGCAACTTCTCTGAGTGGGCAGGCAAATTTTATTTGTTTCCTAGCAACTTCTATCACATCGCAGGCAACTTCTTTATCACAGATATGCTCCTTTTTCATCATAAAAAGTTGCCTACCAACCACCCTCATATGATCCCCATGTAAAATTGTCACATCCCAAATTTTTGATTTGGTCTTGCATATCATTCATAGCATTGCATCATATCTTTCCATGCAAAACCGTCGAGTAGAAAGGTTCGGCGAAACGCCATCTTCAAAACCCTATTTTGTTTCGCTACGAGCTTCCTGCGGGAAGCTTTAGAAGGACTTGCAACAACCACCCCTGTAGGTTCGAGTTTTCGCGCAAACTTCGACTGAAGGTTGTTCCCCTCGACGATACGAACCCGTAGGCACGAGAATCGCTCCAATCGGAGTTCGTATGCAAAAGACTCGGACGTTTTAGTAAACCGCCGGAAAACGGTCCGAAAATCTGGACCGATTTCCGAGTTGGAGTCAATTTCTGGACTGATTTTGAGTAGAATTCGCGCAGGGTACTATTTAAAGAGGGCCCACCGCCTGCCTTGGGATCCGTGCCCAACTCCCAACCCACGACCCCGCCGCCACCTCCTCCCTGTGCGCGCGCGCCGCCCGAGGCAGCCGCCGCCGCCGCCGTCGCTCCTCCGCCGCGCCGCCGCCAGGCCCCGCCGCCTCGCCGCCCTCCGCCGTCGCCCTGCCCCGGTAAGCCGCCGCGCCGCCGCCTCCTCCCCTTGCGCCGCCGCCGCCTCGCTGCTGCCCCGCCGCCGCGCGCGCCAGCCGACGCCGCGCGCCGCCACGCGCGCCAGCCGACACCGCCTGCGCCGCCGCGTCCCGCGCCTCGCCGCCCGCGCCGACGTCGGCCACCGCGCCGCCGCCGCCTTGCGCCGCCGCCAGCGCGCCTTGCTTCGCGTGCGCGCATGCATGCGTACACATGCACTATCGCGCGCCGTTTTGTCCGTACCGCGTCGCACGCGCACCGTTTTACGTCGCGTCGTTGACGATCTTGAACCGCCCGTAGTTGACCGTGTGCGTCCGTGCAGGAAGAACCACGTCGCCGGATCCGATCGCCACCGCCGTCCGAAGCTCGCCGCACCTTCCGGAGTCCGTTTCGCCATCCATTTCTGGTAAGACAGCAGCCACCGTCAGATCTCAGATCAGCGGCTTAGATCGTTCGTTGACTGGTCAGCATCACAGGCGTTGACTAGTCAGACGCTCAGTCAGCGCCCAGTCAGCAGACGAGTTGACCAGTCAAACAGACACAGTTGACTGGGTCAATTTCGTTAATCCCTTTAGTTGGCAGATTTCGGTAGAATCTTGTAAATTGCGTAGAAATTCAACCGCTTGGTCAAAAATTGCAAATAAAATATGTACGAGTTCAGTGAGTCGTGTAGAATCTCGCTGTAGCTTTGGTTCAGACTTTTACTGTCAGGTTTAGTACAGTTTAATCAAACTAGTTAGTGGCCTTTTCGGAGTAATAAATTCGTAGAAAAAGATCTGTAGCTCCAAAAATCGCGTGTGATATGTCCCTGAGCTCGTATGAACGAGGGGAATCTCAGAGTGTATTAAAAAGGTAGGCTTACAGTAAAAACTTCTGCAATATTTGTCTAATGGCTTTCTGCAGTGTTTTAATTATTCGGGGAGTTTTATACTTCCTTTTTGAGTAATTCCAATTGGTACTGTTTCTATTCAGCGATGCCTATGCGGTAGAGTTTTTCCAAGATTTTACAAACAGTATAATACCGGTAGTGAATTATTTAAGTTCTAGCTCTAGTTTGGAGCATTACTTTTGTCTATTGGTTTTCCTAGCGTCAAATCTATTTTCCCATGCATGTATTCGGTAGTATTATGGATTAGAATTATGTGGTGGAGCTGTAGCACCAATTCACTTGCCGTTCTTACATTCATGCATCATATTTGTCGCATATGTTGTGGATTTTTTGTTTATGAATGCAATTGTGTCGTGTAGACTGTGCTGAGTGCAACGCTTGCTCGTGTGAGGATTGTGCTCCAGACCGCTACAACCAAGGCAAGTAGATGCTACTTTGTTCATGATATCGTCCTACTATTTTCAACGCATTGTCGTGTATTTTGTAGATGCATGTGTAGGATGATACTATCGCTATGCTATGTCCTATTATGTGGTAGGACCTTCTTTGTAGATGAACCACCGTTGGTAGATGTGCTTAGCCATGCTTGATGAACGAGGGCTGGGTAACATCATTGATACTTGTTTTCTCAAAGTATTAGTTTGTGAAAACTAAAAACGACATAATCAATGAACCCCCTGGGTGTGATGGTATTGATAAATTTTGGTGGTTTTATTGCGGAAAGGCACCCAGGTATCGAGAGAGAATGATTGGCTTCTTTATTGTGTAGCTTACGTGTACACCATGTGCCAATAATGGAATGGGCGGTTGGTTGGACTTAGTAGGTTCTGGTAACTCGAACCCGCGTATCTAGAGATGTAGAATTTTGGTAGGTTGGACCGGTGCGCGTCGGGATTGAGGAGCTACTTCCCGAACAGTCTCTTCTTGGTCTTCTCCCTATCATCACCCAAAATGAGAGTGATGGTACGAGCTGGGCTGGCCAAGTCACATGGGTAAAGTGTACTAACCTCTGCAGAGTGTATAATCTAATCGATTAGCCGTGTCCCCGGTTATGGACATCTGAGTTGCTAGATATTGATTCCATGACATGTTTCTCGCTCATTCTAATTTCATAATTGCTTTAATACTGTTGGATTAACTTAATTGGGATCTTTTCAAAGAAAATCAAAAACTGTTTATGAAAGTAGGACAAATGTATTTGCAAATGCAAGCCAGACACAGCTCCACTTGTCAAATATGCATGTATATGTTAGTACTATTGTCTCCTTTACTAGCTCTACTTGCCATACATTTCATGTATTGACCCTTCGGGGCTGCTACGTTTCATGTTGCAGGTTATTCCGATTCTGATTGATCGTTATAGGCCACGGTACTCCACTCGGCACTTGTTCACTTGTGGGCAATTTGAAGATTGGAGGATTTATTCGTTTTTGTTGCTACCTGAATAATTTGAGCTAGCTTTATGCTAAGCTTTCATTGTAATAATGGTACTCTGGATCTTTGTAGATCATGATACACGGTTATTTGCTATGATTATCTATCTTACTCTATTGTGGGCCAATGAACCGATCCAGGGATTGGCATGTCACATAGAGGCCACGGTCTTATCAGAACCGGGGTGTTACAGGATGGTATCAGAGCCCGTGTGTCGACTGTAGGATCGTGACCTAGGATTGGAATAGGAAGCCATAGAATTACTAAGCCTATATTAACTCTGTCTTTCCTCTTATGCCTTTCACCCTCATATATTCTTACCATATGCTATTCTCACACTTTCCTCTTTTACTTGATAGATGGGAGATGTCAGGACTGAGTATGTCACCATGGAGTCACCAAGGCCCTTTGCAAGGCAGTTAGCTCAGCTCTCTCAGTCATTGGGATTGCCACTGCCTATGTTCAAGGGAAGAAGGCTGTACACCTATGGATATGGAGAGGATGCATGGGAGATCACTACCTTCATATTCAGAGATGCCGCCTTGCCAAACCCCGCGCACTTGGTCTACACCAAGATATACTGCAACTGGGGACTTGGAATCAACTTGGCCGTACATGAAGCCCTGTCTCGCCAGTGCCACTATGTCCGACACCTACTGTCTGCGGATTCACCCTACCGTGACTATGGAAGGCGTGATGAAGAAGGGAACATTGTGGTTACCCCGGGCGACAGGAACAACATGCCGCCCCGTCGGAGGCACATAGAGGACATGGAGAGAGAGAATGGAGCTCTAGCAGAGAAGGTGAGGATGTTGAAGGAGATTGCAGACTTCACTAGCAATGGAATGGTGGTCCAAGGACAGGAGATAGATACTTTGCATGAAGATGTGGGAGTTCTGGAGACTGCCCTGATAGCCAGAGATGAAACCATAGCCCATCTTCATGGTACTGTGCAGGAGAACGCCCAAAACATACAGCAATTACAAGGGACCGTCCAGGAAAGGGACCAAACCATTGAAGCTATGACAGCCCAGATTGCCGCTCTCCAAGCACAGCTGAATCCACCCTCTGATGATGACAATGGAGATGATGACAACAATGGGGATGATGATGACAGTGGAGACGATGATGATGATGGAGACGATGATGGTGGAGGAGATGAAGTTGTTGTTGTAGCAGCTGAGGATGAAGAAGAAGAGGAGGATCCAGAAGAGGTGGAGTTTGAAGTCTCAAGTGACGGTTTAGGAGAGGTGTACACTCCGCCGTCATGGTTGTACCGCGAGCCGAAGCGCCAACGCATGACCGCAAGGACCTACCTCAACCTCTTCAAGAAGTAGATAGAAGTCCACCAATTAGTCCACGTTAGGCGAATTCGTTAGGATTAGTCTCGATCTATGTGAAGCTTAGTTCGTGTTAGATTAAAAGTGTTTAGTTGCTTATTTGTGTACTCCAATATCCCAGGATTTATTTGTGCGAATTTTATGAAAGAGTTATGGCATTTTGGTTATCATCTGTGAGTTTTTTGCTGCAGTTTTTCTGCTGATACAGCAGTACTGCGCGATTTTTCATATTTTTCTGGTAACTCGGAAAAATCTGAAAAAAATTGGGCTGATGCGAAAATCTCTGTGCCATATGCACAAAAATTGGATAAATTTTCTGACGAGCCTAAGTCAGGTAGAAAAATTTGTGAACGCTGCTGTAGTTTGAGGACAGATTCTGTCCATTGCTTTTATGATTGTAGGTTCACCCCCAAATGAATATTAGTCAATGGAAACTATTTTGTGGTTGTTATGCCATTAAAACAAAACTTCTGGAACAAATGAAACTATTTTGGATTGAGTGTTGTTTGTGTTGAATGTTTGTTTGTGTGCTAATTGATTGTTGCATATAGTTATGGGTAGTAATACTTCTCTAGTCTTTCTATCTATAACTTATCTATGCTATCCAAACAGATGCCGCCCCGTCGCCAACCCACTGAGATGGAGCAGCTCATGGCAGCTCAGGCACAGCTGACCCAAGTGATGACTCAGTTCATGGCGAATCAGAACAACAACAATGGAAACAATCAGCCTCAGGGAGATGCTCTCACCAGATTTCTGAGGTTAAGGCCAGCTAAGTTCTCTACTGCAACGGAACCAATGGTTGCTCTCGACTGGTTGCGCTCAGTCAACAAGGATCTAGTAACTTTCGGGTGCACTGATGCTGAGAAGGTGAGGTTTGCCGCTCACCTACTGGAGGGACCAGCCGCTTCTTGGTGGGACACATTTCAGATCACCCACCCGCTGGATACCGTGACTTGGGCTATGTTTGAGGAAGGTTTCAGGACCAACCACGTGTCTTCAGGAGTTCTGAGCCTGAAGAGGAAGGAGTTCCGCAACTTGCGCCAAACCAATCGCACCGTGGCCGAGTACATTGAGGAGTTCAACAACCTGTCCCGTTATGCACCTGAGGATGTTGACACTGATGCCAAAAGGAGGGAGAGATTCCTGGATGGCCTCAATGATGAGCTTTCAGTACAGCTACTTGTGGTTTACTGCCCCACTTTCCAGGAGCTTATGGACAAGGCCAGGATCTTGGAAGGGAAGCACAAGCAGGTGGAGAACCGCAAGAGAAAGAGCAGTACCCATCACTCTGGTTCACACCACAAGTCTCGCACTTCATATGATGGATACTCCAAGCATGGAGGAAGTGACCATGGGAGCCATGACCGCCGCGATGGGCATCGTCATGACAACCATAGGAGCAGCCACCACAACCACAAGGGAGGACACTCTCACCACTCTGGAGGACACGGTGGACATGACCGCAACCGTGATCGCAGCTTTGTGAAGAAGGATCTGAGTGAGGTGACGTGCTTCAAGTGCAAGCAGAAGGGACACTATGCTGACAACTGTCCGGAGAGGAAAGGACTGAAGCCAACCAACGGCGAGAAGGCCACAGTGAACCACATGAATGTGGAGGAGATTCCAGATGAGCCTGACCTTGTGATTGGTAAGTTCCCAATCAACACTTACCCTGCACTTATACTTTTCGATACTGGTGCATCGCATTCATTCATATCAAGAGCATTTGTGGATAAGTATAAGTTACCTACTGAGTCTATAAAAAGGTCTATTAGAGTGAGTTCACCTGGAGGAGATATGATAGCTAGCGCGGGATGCCGCGACTTAACTGTGAGGATTGGAACACACAACTTTATTGCACATTTGGTAGTGTTGGATTCACAGGGATTAGATGTTATTCTGGGTATGGATTGGATGTCTATGCATGGGGGACACATAGATTGTGCACAGCGAGATGTTTCACTCAAAACCCCGGATGGTAAGAGGATTAGATTCAAATCGGCTGCACGATTGAGAAGGTGTAAGTTGAATTCTCTTAAGGGGGTTAGCATGGATACTGTGCCGGTGATTAGGGATTACCCCGACGTGTTTCCGGAAGAGCTGCCAGGGATGCCACCTGACAGGTATGTAGAGTTTCTTATCGACCTGATGCCGGGAACAGGACCCATAGCAAAGAAACCATATAAGATGGATGTGGATGAGCTGAAGGAGTTGAAGAAACAGTTGAAGGAACAGCTGGAAAAGGGATTCATTCAGCCTAGTGCGTCGTCATGGGGAGCACCTGTTCTGTTTGTGGAGAAGAAAGACAGCACCAAGAGATTAGTGGTAGACTATCGCTCGCTGAATGAAGTAACCATCAAGAAAAAATACCCTCTGCCGAACATAAATGACTTGTTTGATCAACTGGAAGGAGCAAAGGTGTTTAGCAAGATTGATCTGCGATCAGGCTACTTTCAATTGAAGATCCGAGAGGAGGATGTACCAAAAACCGCCTTCACCACTAGGTATGGTTTATATGAGTATACAGTTATGTCTTTTGGACTAACGAATGCCCCGGCATACTTCATGACCATGATGAACAAGGTATTTATGGAGTATTTGGACAAGTTCGTGGTGGTGTTTATTGATGACATACTGATATATTCCAAGGATGATGCCGAGCATGAGAAACATCTGAGGATGATAATGGAGAGCTAAGGGAACACAAGCTGTATGCCAAATTCAGTAAGTGTGAATTCTGGCTTAACACTGTTGGATTTCTTGGACACGTAGTGTCAGGAGAAGGAATTGCTGTAGATCCGAACAAAGTGACTGCAGTAACTGAGTGGGAAGCACCCAAGAATGCAGGAGAGATTCGAAGCTTTTTGGGACTTGCTAGATATTACAGGAGGTTCATTGAGAACTTTTCTAAGATTGCTAAGCCGATGACTGAACTTCTGAAGAAGGAGAGGAAGTTTGAATGGTCAGACATATGTGAAGCCAGCTTTCAGGTACTGAAGCGTCGACTAGTGACCGCGCATGTTCTGTGTTTACCAGATCTTCAGAAGGATTTCCAAGTGTACTGTGATGCTTCACGACAGGGACTTGGGAGTGTGCTGATGCAATATGGGAGAGTAGTGTCATATGCCTCGCGACAACTCAAGCACCATGAGCGGAATTACCCCACACACCACTTGGAGTTAGCGTCAGTGGTTCATGCACTCAAGGTATGGAGGCATTACTTAATAGGAAAACACTGTGATGTGTACACTGACCACAAGAGCCTGAAGTACATATTTACACAGAAGGAATTGAAAAGAGACAAAGGAGATGGTTGGAGCTTATCAAGGACTATGATATGAATCTACAATACCACCCAGGAAAGGCCAATGTAGTAGCAGATGCTCTGAGCCGGAAGGTTTATGCCAATGGGTTGACAATTGGTGAATTGCCTGAGGATTTGTGCAAGCAATTCAAGGATCTTAGACTGGAAGTAGTATCTGAAGGATACTTGGCTACTATGGAAGTCCAACCAACGCTACAGGACAGGATCATAAAGGCTCAGGTTGGAGACAAGGAAATAGATGAGATAAAGGAAAAGATGAAGGAGAATCGGGAAAAGGATATTCGCGAGGATGAGCATGGTACCTTGTGGTATGGAGATCGTTTGTGTGTACCCAGCGACCCAGAGATAAGGGAGTTGATTTTGCAGGAGGCTCATAACTCGCCATACTCCATACATCCGGGCAACACAAAGATGTATATGGACTTGAAGAGCAGATTTTGGTGGAACAACATGAAGGGAGATATCGCCAAGCATATTGCCCAATGTGATGTATGCAGCCGAGTGAAGGCAGAACACCAAAAGCCGGCAGGATTGCTACAGCCATTGCCCGTGCCGGATTGGAAGTGGGATAGAGTGGGAATGGATTTTATCACAGGACTGCCCAGGACCAGGTCAGGATATGACTCTATTTGGGTAGTGGTCGATCATTTGACCAAGTTAGCCCACTTTATACCGGTAAAGACGACCTATACGAGTGCAAAGTTGGCTAAGATCTACATGGATAGGATTGTGTGCCTACATGGAGTTCCCAAGAGTATCGTATCCGATAGAGGCACCCAATTTACCTCATACTTCTGGCGCCAGCTACACGAGTCACTTGGTACTAGATTGGAGTTTAGCACAACGTTTCACCCACAGACTGATGGACAGACCGAGAGGGTGAATCGGGTTTTGGAGGACATGCTGAGAGCTTGCGCCTTGGCTCATGGCTCTAGTTGGGATGAGAATTTGCCGTATGCGGAGTTTTCCTACAACAACAGCTACCAGACAAGCATCAAGACGTCACCGTTCGACGTGCTATATGGGAAACGGTGCCGGACACCATTGCTATGGGATGGAGTAGGAGAACGTCGGCTGTTTGGACCTGATTTGATCAAGGACGCTGAGGAGAAGGTCGCCTTGATTAGGGATAGGCTGAAGGTAGCACAATCAAGGCAGAAGAGCTACGCTGACGCCAAGCGCAAGGAAGTGGTGTATGAGATAGGTGATAGAGCATACCTCAGAGTATCGCCACTTCGTGGAATCAAGAGATTTGGAATTAAGGGTAAACTGGCACCTCGATTCATTGGACCGTATCGGGTCTTAGCACGCAAAGGAGAAGTTGCTTATCAGTTGGAGTTGCCAGAAGCTCTGTCCACTGTTCACAACGTGTTCCACGTATCCCAGCTGAAGAAGTGCCATCCGAAGATGGTGGACACACCATTGAGAGACACCGTACCGCTAGAGGAGGTTCAGCTGGAGAATGATTTGACCTATGAGGAGAAACCGGTCAAGATTCTGGACACAGCAGAGAGGATTACCCGTACCAAGACAATCAAGTTTTGCAAAGTACAGTGGAGTCACCACACCGAAGAGGAAGCCACTTGGGAGCGTGAGGATGACATCCGAGAGGACTACCCACACCTATTTGCTAGCCGCGCCGAATCTCGAGGACGAGATTCATCTTAAGGGGGTTAGTCTTGTCACATCCCAAATTTTTGATTTGGTCTTGCATATCATTCATAGCATTGCATCATATCTTTCCATGCAAAACCATCGAGTAGAAAGGTTCGGCGAAACGCCATCTTCAAAACCCTATTTTGTTTCGCTACGAGGTTCCTGCGGGAAGCTTTAGAAGGAATTGCAACAACCACCCTTGTAGGTTTGAGTTTTCGCGCAAACTTCGACTGAAGGTTGTTCCCCTCGTCGATACGAACCCGTAGGCGCGAGAATCGCTCCAATCGGAGTTCGTATGCAAAAGACTCGGACGTTTTAGTAAACCGCCGGAAAACAGTCCGAAAATCTGGACCGATTTCCGAGTTGGAGTCAATTTATGGACCGATTCTGAGTAGAATTCGCGCAGGGTACTATTTAAAGAGGGCCCCACCGCCTGCCTTGGGATCCGTGCCCAACTCCCAACCCACGACCCCGCCGTCACCTCCTCCCTGTGCGCGCGCGCCGCCCGAGGCAGCCGCCGCCGCCGTCGCTCCTCCGCCGCGCCGCCGCCAGGCCCCGCCGCCTAGCCGCCCTCCGCCGTCGCCCCGCCCCGGTAAGCCGCCGCGCCGCCGCCTCCTCCCCTTGCGCCGCCGCCGCCTCGCTGCTGCCCCGCCGCCGCCGCCACGCGCGCCAGCCGACACCGCCTGCGCCGCCGCGTCCCGCGCCTCGCCGCCTTGCGCGCCGCCAGCGCGCCTTGCTTCGCGTGCGCGCATGCATGCGTACACATGCACTATCGCGCGCCGTTTTGCGTCACGCCGTTTTGTCCGTACCGCGTCGCACGTGCGCCGTTTTACGTCGCGCCGTTGACGATCTTGAACCGCCCGTAGTTGAACGTGTGCGTCCGTGCAGGAAGAACCACGTCGCCGGATCCGATCGCCACCGCGTCCGGAGCTCGCCGCACCTTCCGGAGTCCGTTTCGCCATCCGTTTCCGGTAAGACAGCAGCCACCGTCAGATCTCAGATCAGCGGCTTAGATCGTTCGTTGACTGGTCAGCATCCCAGGTGTTGACTAGTCAGACGCCCAGTCAGCGCCCAGTCAGCAGACGAGTTGACCAGTCAAACAGACACAGTTGACTGGGTCAATTTCGTTAATCCCTTTAGTTGGCAGATTTCGGTAGAATCTTGTAAATTGCGTAGAAATTCAACCGCTTGGTCAAAAATTGCAAATAAAATATGTACGAGTTCAGTGAGTTGTGTAGAATCTCGCTGTAGCTTTGGTTCAGACTTTTACTGTCAGGTTTAGTACAGTTTAATCAAACTAGTTAGTGGCCTTTTCGGAGTAATAAATTCGTAGAAAAAGATCCGTAGCTCCAAAAATAGCGTGTGATATGTCCCTGAGCTCGTATGAACGAGGGGAATCTCATCGTGTATTAAAAAGGTAGGCTTACAGTAAAAACTTTTGCAGTATTTGTCTAATGGCTTTCTGCAGTGTTTTAATTACTCGGGGAGTTTTATAATTCCTTTTTGAGTAATTGCAATTGGTACTGTTTCTATTCAGCGATGCCTATGCGGTAGAATTTTTCCAAGATTTTACAAACAGTATACTACCGGTAGTGAATTATTTAAGTTCTAGCTCTAGTTTGGAGCATTACTTTTGTCTATTGGTTTTCCTAGCGTCAAATCTATTTTCCCATGCATGTATTCGGTAGTATTATGGATTAGAATTTTTTGGTGCAGCTGTAGCACCAATTTACTTGCCGTTCTTGCATTCATGCATCATATTTGTCGCATATGTTGTGGATTGTTTGTTTATGAATGCAATTGTGTCGTGTAGACTGTGCTGAGTGCAACGCTTGCTCGTGTGAGGATTGTGCTCCAGACCGCTACAACCAAGGCAAGTAGATGCTACTTTGTTCATGATATCGTCCTACTATTTTCAACGCATTGTCGTGTATTTTATAGATGCATGTGTAGGATGATACTATCGCTATGCTATGTCTTATTATGTGGTAGGACCCTCTTTGTAGATGAACCACCGTTGGTAGATGTGCTTAGCCATGCTTGATGAACGAGGGCTGGGTAACATCATTGATACTTGTTTGCTCAAAGTATTGGTTTGTGAAAACTAAAAACAACATAATCAATGAACCCTCTGGGTGTGATGGTATTGATAAATTTTGGTGGTTTCATTGCGGAAAGGCACCCAGGTATCGAGAGAGAATGATTGGCTTCTTTATTGTGTAGCTTACGTGTACAACCATGTGCCAATAATGGAATGGGCGGTTGATTGGACTTAGTAGGTTGTGGTAACTCGAACCCGCGTATCCAGAGATGTAGAATTTTGGTAGGTTGGACCGGTGCGCGTCGGGATTGAGGAGCTACTTCCCGAACAGTCTCTTATTGGTCTTCTCCCTATCATCACCCAAAATGAGAGTGATGGTACGAGCTGGGCTGGCCAAGTCATATGGGTAAAGTGTACTAACCTCTGCAGAGTGTATAATCTAATCGATTAGCCGTGTCCCCGGTTATGGACATCTGAGTTGCTAGATATTGATTCCATGACATGTTTCTCGCTCATTCTAATATCATAATTGCTTTAATACTGTTGGGTTAACTTAATTGGGATCTTTTCAAAGAAAATCAAAAACTGTTTATGAAAGTAGGACAAATGTATTTGCAAATGCAAGCCAGACACAGCTCCACTTGCCAAATATGCATATAGATGTTAGTACTATTGTCTCCTTTACTAGCTCTACTTGCCATACATTCCATGTATTGACCCTTCGGGGCTGCTACGTTTCATGTTGCAGGTTATTCCGATTCTGATTGATCGTTATAGGCCACGGTACTCCACTCGGCACTTGTTCACTTGTGGGCAATTTGAAGATTGGAGGATTTATTCGTTTTTGTTGCTACCTGAATAATTTGAGCTAGCTTTATGCTAAGCTTTCATTGTAATAATGGTACTCTGGATCTTTGTAGATCATGATACACGGTTATTTGCTATGATTATCTATCTTACTCTATTGTGGGCCAATGAACCGATCCAGGGATTGGCATGTCACATAGAGGCCACGGTCTTATTAGAACCGGGGTGTTACAAAAATTCTTTTCTGAGTCAAGATTATACTCTTTCATATGCTATAGGAATTTTTTTCACTTGTAGTTTGCAACTTGCATCTTAGTTTAGCTAACTTTTGTGTCAGAGGCAACCTTTATTCATGGCAACTTGTCTGTTGTGAATAGCAACTACACACAGTTGGCAAACAACTTCTTCGTATCAACATAAAAAACCTGGCTATAGGATATCCATGCAAACTACTTTGACTAAGTCAAATTATGCTCCCTTTTTTGTACCCACATGAGCAACTTGCAATAGATTCATGCATAAAAAACCTTGCTTAGATAGTGAAACTTCAAAACAATAGGTTGGCAACTTAACACATCAGTATGTAACTTCACAGAATCATCATGTGAACAGTAGGCAACTAATTGACAAAAGTAGGCAACTTTGTAGTATTTGTAGGCAAATTACTTGCACAAGTAGGCAACTTAGCTTCAGACAATCGTCATGCAACTTCGTATCATCATAGTGCAACTTTGTAAATAGTAGGTACTTACACCAAATAACAACAAACTAGAATAGAGTTTGCAACATACTAATCCTAATTACAACATATGTAACACATGACTTGAATATTTTTTGCCTTCCATTCTGTAGTTGGCCATCACTTCCTCCCCTTTTTCTGCACGAAGTAGCTCCTGTCCAGTACCTACATGTCATAACACAGTAATAAAAATGTGAGAATTTTTTAGGCTAAAAATAATCAGAAGTACTTTGTGTTATGTGTAGCAAACAACGCATAGTTTTTTTTGCCTATATATGCTTGGGAAGTTGCTTTTTTCCTTGACTGTTTTTTGATTCAATTGTTGTGCAGGCAATGGGTATCCTTGACCTCGATGAGGTGTCGTTTGACCTCAATGAGCAGGCTGGTTTACTACCGTCTAATTACTTCACGCATCTTATGATAGAAGAAGCTATTGACGAGACTCCAGAGTTGCAAGCTGACACTGACGTCCCCGTTGTTGATGTACATACAGTACCAACTAACATTGAAATTGGTGGGTTTGTTATCGGTACAAACACAACTTTGCTTTCCCAAGACGATGCAGATGATAATGAGGCTTCATCTCAGCCAATGGAGCCAAATATTGGAATGCGTTATGACACGCTGCAAGGTGCTAAGTAACACTACAACACATACACTACTAGGATTAGATTTTCAATCAAGGTCAATAGGAACAGAAGGTCAGCACGCGCACCAATGATATTGATAAATAGCAATATGTATGCAAAAAAATTCAAGAAACCTAGGAAGGATGATGGTGGCGTTGAAAAACCAGATGTAGTTGGGCTAGTAGCAGACTGAGATTCTTCAGATGAGGAGGACCAGCAGAATGCAGAACGTGCATCTGTTGTTGCTGGGATTGCTAAGCAGAAAGGGCAACAAAAGAATCTGAAAAAGAGGAAAAAGGAGACAATAATACCAACTAATTGCAAGGCAGAGATGGTGGTGAAGCTAAAGGATGGGAGATGGGAGGTTATTGCTTTTACAGCGGAGCATAATCATCCTCTTATCCACAAGCCATCGTTCAACAAGTATCTGAGGTCACACCAAGGTATACCAGCAGAGGAAAAGGATTTCTTAAAGAATTTACACAGCACAAACTTGACTGATGGTATGTTACTAAATCTATCCCTGTGTTTTATAGCTTTAATACTACCCTCCCCCCAAATGCACCCATAGTTGCTGGAAAGAGAAGATGTAGTTGCTAGTTAGAGTACACATAGTTGCTACAAGAGCAGATGAAGTTGCTGGTATTGTATGATTAGTTATCAGGGTTGAAGTTGCCAGAAAGTTTGAAGGAAACAAAAAGTTGCCAGAAATAATATTTTAGTTGTTTGGTAGTGATAACTAGTTGCATGTTAGTGCATGACTAGTTGCCTGCTTAAAATTGTTGCATTTCCAAAGTAAATAAAAAAGTTGCCAGAACGTGATGTATTAGTTGTTAGGGAGTCACATTAACCTTGACAGAAATCAGTATGTTAGTTTCTAGTAGCTATTGTAAAATAAAGTTTCCTCACTCGGTTGCTTGCTATAATTTCTTTGTTGCAGGGAGGATGATGGATATAATGTCAGAGTTCTATGGTTCAGAGTTGCTAGTCCCATACACTTTCAAAAGTATCACCAACTACTGTGTAACTTTGACTACAGAAGAAACAAAAGGCGGCGACATGACCGAAGAGATCAACCATTTTGTAGAGCAAAAAGAGAAGGATTCTGACTTTTACTTCAGATTAAAATGTGATGAGGAGGACAAGGTGAAAAACATCTTATGGATTGATGGTGCTTCCAGGAGAGCGTATGATGAGGCTTATTATGAATGTGTATCCTTTGACATCACATACTTAACAAATAAGTATAATATTCCCTTGATACGTTGTAAACGTATCTATAATTTTTGAGGTTCCATGCTTGTTTAGTATCCACTTTGCTTTGCTTTGTCTACATTTTGAGGTGTTTTTATATGTTTTCTGGTACTAACCTATTAACAAGATGCCATAGTACCAGTTTCCTGTTTTCTTCTGTTTTTGGTTCCAGAAAAGCTAGTAATTTAATATTCTCGGAATTGGACGGGACAAAAGCCAAAGTCAATATTTCACCGAGGAGAACACGGAGTCCAGAGGAGAGACGGAGGAGAGCCACAGGGCGGCCACACCCCCTAGGCGTGGGCCCACCCTAGGCCGTGCATGGGCAGGGTGTGGGCCCCCTGGCCGCCCTCCTGCCTCGCCTCTTAGCCTATAAGAAGCCCCCTATGCCTAAACCCTAAGCACCCAATCAATATTCTACGAAACCGTCTGTAGCCGCCGCCACCATTGTCCCTAGATCGGGGGGATCTGAAGCTCTTCCCGACACCCTGCCGGAGGGGAGATCATCCCGGAGGCCTTCTTCTTCATCATGCCAGCCTTTGGTATGAAGCGTGAGTAGTTCCACCTTGGACTACGGGTCCATGTAGTAGCTAGATGGTTGTATCTCCTCCTTTGTGCTTTCATGTTTAGATCTTGTGAGCTCCATTCATGATCAAGATCTCATCTATTTGTAATCATGCATGTTGTGTTTGCGGGGATCCGATGGATATTGAGATTACTATGTCAGATTGATTAATGGTTTTGTCTTATTGATTCTATTATGTTTGTGTTGTTTGTGATCTTGCATTCTCTCCGTCGTTAGTAGCTATCTTGGCCAAGTAGTTGCTAGTGAATCCAAGAGGGGGTATTTATGCTCGATAGTGGGTTCATGCCTATATTTAATGTAAGGGAAGTGACAGAAATCTCTAAGGTTATAGATGTGATGTTGCTACTAGGGATAAAACAACGGTCTCTTGTTCATGGAACAAGTGGAATGTTTACCTTACACGCTTTGCTTAAAGCAGTTGTCTGTTGCTTGCAACTTAATACTGGAGGGGGTTCAGATGATAACCCAAAGGTGGACTTCTAGTCATAGATGCAGTTGGATGGAAGTCTATGTATCTTGTTGTATTGCCCAATCTAATCTCATAGGATCTTGATGTCTAGTATTGCATTGTTATGCCTTGCTCAGTCCTGTCAATTGCCCTGCTGTAATTTGTTTACCCAGCATGCCATGTTTGTTTATCTTAGGAGAACAACTCTAGTGAACTATGGACCCCGGTCCAATCTTTACCATTGATACATCTTCCAATGTTACTTTTTACTTGCTGCAAACCATTATCATCTTCCACACCATACATTTAATCCTTTGTTGCAGCAACCGGTGAGATTGACAACCTCACTGTTTGTTGGGGCAAAGTCTTGAGTTTGTGTTATGCAGGTTTCCAAGTTGTTTGCAACACCTCTGATACGTTTCCTTCCTCCTACTGGTTCGATAACCTTGGTTTCTTACTGAGGGAAAACTTGCTGATGTGCTGCTTCATACCTTGCTCTTGGGGTTTCCCGACGAAGCGCTCCATATTAACGAAGCGCCATCTTCAGCCCTTTGCGTCATTCATTGGGATTAACAAGCATGGGCAATCTATCATGTTGGGCTTTGGGTTTGTGAGGCAAGAGTTGGCAACCAGTTTTGATTGGTTGTTTGAGAGTTTTCTCATCACGATGGATGGTCGAGCACCGGACAACATCATCACTGACCAAGACATTTGAAAGATCATGAATACTGCCTAGAGAGGGTGAATAGGCGGTTTAAATTTTTTATGAGATGGGCTTAACAATGGCGGAATAAAACTAGCATTTTTTTGTCAAGCAAAAAGCCTATATATAATAAGGTTCACCTATGTGCACCAATAACTTATGCTAAGCAAGACGAGCAACAAAGTGATAGCAAGATAGATTAATTAAAGCATGAAGGCTATCACAATGTAAAGTGCATAAGTAAAGAGTTCGGGTATATAGATAACCGAGGCACGCGGGGACGACGATATTTTACCGAGTTCCTTCCACAAGGAAGTACGTCTCGTTGGAGGGGTGGGCGGTACTAATACCACCAACGCCACAAGAGGCCTCGCCCTATTCTCCTGAGCACCCGCCACACGACAAGCACCCGATCCACTATGGGACACTTGAGGGCGGTCACCAAACCCGTACAAGATTGGGGAAATCTCTACAACTTAATTGGAGGCTACCAATAATCACCACCAAGGCCACTAACTTGAGGATAACTTCACAACTTAATTGGAGGCCCCAAGAACACACCACAAAGGCCACACACCGTCTAGGGTTCCAAGAAGCCAAGAGGGACAAGCTTCTTGATTTCACAAACCAAATCCTTAGAGGAGAACTCAAACCGATGCACCTAATGCAATGGCAAGTCCTTCACTCTCAACTTCCACCAAAGCTACAAAAGCTATTGGGGGAATAAGAGAGGAAGAACACAAGAGAAAATCCACAGAAGAAACCCCAAGATCTAGATCCCAAGATGTTCCCCTCACATAGAGGAGATATGGATTGGTGCAGTCGTAGATTAGATATCCTCTTTCAAATCCCCCAAAAAGATTCAAGAAATATGGGAGGGATTGAGAGTATTTGCAATATCTAGAAGATAGAAACAATGGAGGAGAGAGAGAGAGAGAGAGAGAGAGAGAGAGAGAGAGAGAGAGAGAGAGAGAGAGAGAGAGAGAGAGAGAGTGCAAGCAGCCAGCCCCTTGGGGAAGAAGGGGGACTTCTGTAGTTCCTCCCATGACAACTAGCCGTTGCAGGTCACTAATCCCAGAGTTTTCGGCCTTCCGGACCGGAGTCTCCGGGGTCTAGACTCCGGCCAGGACTCCGGGCAGCCTCCAGATGCTCTTTGTACCCCCCCCCCCCCCGAAGTCTGTTCCAGAATTTAGAACGGAGTCTCTGCCCCCCCCCCCCAGAGTCTCCGGGGTGCGAACCCCGGAGTCTCTGGCCCTCACAAAACTGGCAAAAATACCAACACCGAAACAACCATAACTTCTGCATCCGGACTCCGATTTTGATGATCTTGGGCTTGTTTCGAAGAGAACAATAAGCTATACACGATTATGAAGGGAACCATCATAGTCAAAATGATGAAAGGTTTAACATATCTATAAAAGACAAACCAATAAAACCTCCAACATCGAAAATGCAATATAAATTGCATATGAAATCCGTTTTCAATGAACTAGGGTTTGTCATGGAGATTAATACAAGCTCTAAATCCTCTCATGGATAAGAACCAAGAAGGATGATGCCAAGTATGCAAAGGTTTGAGCTCTCTCTGAAACATATGATCAAGTTACTCACTCGAATGCCCCTCTTGATAGTACGGTTATCTATCCTATAAACCGGTCTCCCAACTAACAACATGAGACCCGGAAAAGGGTAAAACCTATCAAGATTATACCTTTTCCTTGAGAATTCCACTTGATCTTGATGTAGATGATCTTTTCCTTCTCAAGATGGAACTTCTTTCTTGATTGCACTTGCTTGGGATTTCTTGATGAAGACTTGTGAATTTCTCCCCCATACACCATGGGGAAACCACTTCTTTGAACTTGTATTCATCAATCCATGATCACCGAGGATGGAAAGCCTCAAGCATGATATATCCTAGATATGGAGAATCTTGAGCTTGAACTTCATTTCTTCTAACTCCATATGGTTGATGTCTTGACGACACACATGAGGAACTTAATCTTATTCTTTAAGACACACTTGATCTTCTTTTTCTTTATTCTTCTTCTTCTATATGATTCCAATAGGCCCAAAGCCCTTGGACAATGCTTCTTCTTCTTCATTTCTTATACCTTGAGGACAACACATGCTCCAAGTGATGCCAATGTACAATTCCTACAAGTGCAACTTAATGCAAACATTAGTCCATATAGATTGTCATTAATTACCAAAACCACACATGGGGGCCCACATGCTCTTTCGATATCCCCCATTTTGGTAATTGATGACAATCCCTTTAAGAGGGTTTATATAAGGAATTTAACGAATAAAATGGTAGCGCCAATATCAAATACTACACAAGTATATGATATTGGTACCACCAGCATATATAGAGCAAACTCCCCCACAATACTATGCATGTGTGATGAACTTGAATTTCATTGCATATATCGCCAATCATTATCGTTGGTGGAGTTTCCTCTATATATACCACATGATAAGAAACAACAAAGATGAAAGAGCATGAAAGGCAAATTCTTAAGAAAAAACTCAAAGCATAAACCAACTTCCCTTAAACCCTCTAAAACTTCTCCTCCATTGGTATCGATTGCCGAAATGGGTGACAAGTTCTAGAAGGCCAATATATTGATAATTCATCCAAAGGTGTGCATTCGCACATATCCAATTATGAATACTTGGGAGGAAGTGTAACTATATTGAGGACCCGAAGATTGCCAAAGAAATAAAATTAAAGAAGCATCAACAAACGATGCAAGAAATCACAAGATCTGACAAACCAATTAGAAACAACAAATGAGACCAAATGGAAACAATAAGATATTATGATACGAGCAAAAGAGTGTTCTAAATGAAAATAGAGAAGCTCCCCAAGATTTCTGCACGATTTAGAATAATTGTATTAGAATACACAATGCACAAACATGCAATCCTCGCTCCCCCATAAGCATTTAAAACACAGCGAATGAGAGATCAAATAAATTCTTAAATTAAATAGAGATTCTCCCCAAGATTTGTGCACACATTAAAATAGTTGCATTTGAATACAACATTCACAAATATGGAATCCTCACTCCCCTATAAACATTTAAGACACAAAGGGTGAACAAGAAGGCAAATAAGCATTATTAAGTGAATTGGAGGAGCTCCCTAAAGATTATGCACTAATTATGATAATTGCATTTGGGAACGAAGTGCATAATCATGGAATCCTCACTCATCCAAATTCATTTGACAATACAAGGCATGAGAGAACAAATATGAGTGCCCGAAGATGCAAACAAATGGATCAAGCACTCAAATAAATTTGGAAGCCACCGAAGCATCAAAAAGAATTAGAAAGGTGGTCTCCATGAAATAAAATCTCAAGGAAAGATTATATTATCTTATGTGTATAAGTTTCTAAGTGAAATAAATCACAAAGACATATACCCACAAGGAAACATGCACACACAAAGAAGATATACAACAAAGCACATGAAAAGCAACATGAAGTCATAACATATACCAATAAGATTTTTGCTTGAAAGCATGTCCAAATGCACAATTTTATCTTATTGTTTATTAATGAGCTTCAAACACCAACAAACTACGTACATTACAACTATCACCAAGGGAAAATGAGATAGTTGGAATATATGGAGAGAGGCAATAAGTATCACAAAGGAAAAATAAACTAGCAAAATCTCACTATTGCACATGAGAGAAGTTGAGGAAAAGATAGGCGATAAAATTGCTAGATTGACATATTTGGGTTTGGTGAATCATATGCATGATTTTGTATAGTCCCAATTATATGCACTCATCTCAACTTACACACATTTGCAATAGGGAGTTCTCTTAAAACCAAATCTAGAACCACAACAAATACAAATACAAGAATTCATGCTAGAAGCAACCCACAAAAGGTTGGAAGCAAGATATATGAGCATGAGAATGAGATACTTGTTACCAAGATATCATTGATAGGATGTATTAGACATGAGTTCATCGAACATCCTATAGCTTGCCTCCAATTTTTATGGACGCACCACTTCTTCAATATTGAGAGACAAGCATACAATATATCTCCAATGTACCTAAAACACATTAAGTACAAAATGGTCCCGAAACATATTGGGTCCAAACTAGTTAGAGAAACTACAATACATTGGAGAGACACCACATAAATATGTGCATACTGATATGAAATTGAATTTCATGCACAACTTAGCCAATGGGATTTGGTGGAGTTTCCCCTTATATTGGATCAAAAAAGCAAGCATGCCATGATATAAACAAGTATTAAATGTGCATGCACAAGACTTTCAAGAACCAAAAAGGAGATACAATTTGAACAAAAATACCAAGTAAACCAAGATTGCACACACAAGAGTGTGACGACAAAAGGTGTCCAAATTGTATCAAATAACCAATTCAACACATGAACGATCACAAGTTCAACAAATGAACTAGGCTAAAGCCAAAGAGCAAAAGATAGACAAAAACACAAATGCTCAAGGATTTATCTCATTCCAAAAGGTTAAAACACGAAACAAGGAACAAAACCAACTCCCAAAAAGATTAAGGTTCCAACAAATAAACCAAACTCTCCACACTTTTCATGATGGCACAAAATACCAAAACGAAAATATTGAACTTCCAAGCACATAAAAAATGATTTGGATCAAACAATGAAGCATAAAAAGAGTATTCTAGATAATATAGGTGAGCTCAACCATAGGTAGTACATTATATAGAATTTTTCTTTTGAATGTAAAATGCATACAAATGAGATCATCACTACTACCTACATTAAATAAAACACGAGAGGATACCAATAAAATAAGAAGATCCATAAGAGGCAAGGAAAGCTTGGGAGACCAAACAAAACATTTTCTAGGCAAGAGATAGTACAAAATTAAGCAAGGCCAAAGTGAATATGATCAATAAATTACACCATAAGTCGAGTACTAATTGTCCAAGGACAATAAGTATTGGGAATAATCTTCTCAAGGTAGTTCACAAGGATATCCAATATCATATTCACACAAAGAAGCATATAAAAAAGTATTAGAATTAAGCTTGATGCTACGAAAGAGATTCTTGGTAGCTTCCAATAGTCACATAATCACTAGTGATTAGAGTAACTTGAAGCTAATGGTTCCCATAAGGATATAGAGATCCAAATATGAGGAAACACATACCAAGAAACATTCTCAAATATTGCTCACGTGCAGTTACACCTTGGTATGGTACAACTTTAGTTTGAGGCTATACCTGCAGAATGTGCACAAACTCAGTTTTTCTCCAAACAAGGAATGGACATTTGGCATAAATATTTTGCTCCCCATGTCTCATGCTCTGGGGACAAAGCCCATGGAAATGTATGTCAAATCCCTCTAAGCTGGTTCAATTTCATTACTCTTATGCTCATGACTCCTGAAAGATTTGACTGGGCAAAAAAAATTCTAAAATATAATCTTTGGGAAGTCATCAAAGAACCCATTTTGCATGAACAAGCTGTTTCCTTTATTATCCCTGATAAATGTGTTGTGGATCTGTCTCATGCTTGCAAATTTTCCCAGATTGAGGAGCTAAATGAGAAGAAGGAAGCAAATGATTTTTGCCTAGTCAATTCTTCACCTTACAGAAAGAGAAGGGGAAAAGCTTTAGTGGAAACAGAGGTAATAAGAAGCCCAAGAATTGTGGAATTAAATGAGGGGTTCAAAAATCATGATTTTTGTAAAGATGCTCAGTGTTTGTCCTATAATGCTTCTCCTCCTAGTTTGAAAACTAAAGCTATAAAAAATCTTGCCACTTCTTTTTGTAAGGTGGCTGATGATGCAGTGGATATTCAGCTGCAGAAGAAAAGTAGGATCCGGGAGAAAGATAAAAGGGCACCTAGAAGGAAAGGGCCTTCTTCTGCTACTTCTTCCTTCTCTTCATTAGCACAGGGAGAAGGGACCAGAAACAATGAAGCTGGAAGGAAGAAACAAGCATTTGCTGCTGGTGCATGTGCACAGCAGAGCAAGAAAAAAGCCCCTAAATAGTTTTTTAATGTGTAAGCACATATGGAGAATGTGCTGGTTAGGGCACAGCTTTGGCCCTTGTAATAATTTCCCTGAACCTATTAGGAGGATTTCTCTGATGTGGATCTGGATGCTTGTTTTGTGCTATGAAAATGTTGGGATTAAGTGCCTTTATTTTCAGTATATGGATGCCTTTATAATTGCTTGGATAAGGACAACCTTTGTAACTTATCAATCCAATCCAAATCTAATAGTTTTTTATGGATAAAACAAGACTTTGGAAAATTTTGAACTGGACTCTGAGAGGAATAAATTCTAAGAAAAAATGGTTAGCTTTGGCAAGCAAGATTGATGAGTCAAACTGTGATATTATTTGTCTCCAAGAAACAAAAAGAGAGCTTTTTGATTTGGAATACATAAAAAATTCTGCCCAAGAAAAATCAACAAATTTGAATTCCTGCCTTCTCATGGGGCCTCGGGAGGTATTATTATCATTTGGAATGGTTCCATGTTCTTGGGAGAGCTGGTGTTCCAGAATGAATACTCTTTGTCAGTAAAATTTAATAGTAACATTTCACAAGAGACTTTCATTCTCACAAATATATATGGTCCTTGCCAGCCTGCACAAAAATCCATTTTTATGGACTGGTTCAGTAATATTGATATGCCTGATGATAATGATTGGATTGTCATGAGAGATTTTAACTTTATCAGAAATCCCGAGGACAAGAATAGAGCAGGTGGAGAGGTAAATGAAATGTTACTTTTTAATGATGCAATTAGCAATATGGGTTAGTGGAGCTGCCCCTGAAAGGTAGGAAATTTACCTGGAGCAATATGCAACAAGAGCCAGTGTTAGAAATATTAGACTGGTTTTTCACCTCTTCCACTTGGACTATCTCCTATCCATCAACTTTTTTTATCCTCTTGGCAAGCCAATCTCAGACCATGTGCCTTGTGTCATTTCAATTGGCACAAATATTCCAAAAGCAAATGTTTTTTAGATTTGTAAACATCTGGTTACAGCATAAGGATTTCAAGCAAATTGTGGAGAATGTCTGGTTAATCCCTGATGGTTATTCTGATAGTGCAAAAAAGGTGAATGCTAAACTGAAAAATGTTAGAAGAGCTCTTAAGCTTTGGGAAAAAACTTACCATGCTTAAAATAGCTAATTGCAAAAGTAAATAAGGTGATTGAGTTCATTGACTATTTGGAGGAATTCAGAAATTTGACTGTTGAGGAATGGAATTTGAGGGACATGCTTAAGGATCATGTGATCACTTTGCTACAAAATCAAAACACTTATTGGAAACAAAGAGGGAAAATTAAATGGGTCAAGCTTGGAAATGAAAATACAAGGTCTTTTTTACAGCAAAGCCACTATAAGTTACAGACATAATTATATTTCAATGCTTAAGAACTCTGATGATGCTGAAATCAGTGACCATGATGGGAAGGCTTCCATTTTGTGGAATGCATTTAAAGAAAGAATGGGCAAGGCTGAAAATCCCAAAGTTCAGTTCAACTTGGAAAGTATTCTTGGGGAAAAGATGAGTCAACAACTAAATTTATCCCTGGAGGAGCCTTTTTCAGAGTCAGAAATTAAGGACGTAATAAAAGATTTACCCAATGATAAGTCACCTGGACCTGATGGATTTAATAATGAATTCATAAAAGATTGTTAGCACAAAATAGGTCAAGATATTTTGTCTCTAATTCAGGATTTGTATGATGAAAAGATTTATCTAGAAAGTATTAATTCCTCACTCATCACACTTATACGAAAGGTTGATGATCCAACAGTTCCAGCAGACTTCATGCCAATTTCTCTGCTTAATAGTGTATTTAAGATTGACTTCTGATTCAATAGGCCCCTGAAGGAAAGAAAGAAAAGTTCAGTCGCGATCGAGGGCTAGGATGGGTGGATACCCCTTCGCTCCTGGGGGTAGGATTGGCATACAGAAAGGTTAGATCGCGCGCGTAGAGCCCGCCAAAGCCCGTAAAGGCCCAAAGCGGATCAGTACGCGCGTATTTTGCGACGCGACGTGGATTCCCGCCGTCCAACTCAGCTGTCTGACATGGCAACACCTCTACGCAAAAAAACACCTCTACGTGGTTTGCTAGGCCGCATTTCTGTTCCTGCCGGTGGGCCGTTTGTGTTGCACGCGCGGAAAAGAGTGGGAGCTCGCGATACATCGGGAAGGCGCACCCCCGTCACCTCCGATGCGGCGCAAGTCTGACACCACCCGCAGGACTGTGTCATCATGACGCGTGAAGGGACGCGTGCACCGTTGTATCAGCACCGAAGTGAATTGTCAATCGACTTAATGGAGCATCCAATTGGTCGCATCGTTGCAGTTCTCCGCCTGCCACGTGTGCACAAAACTTCTTTGAGAAGGCAGAGCGCACAGTAGGGGAGAGTACGGTGGGGTGCATAAGTCTGGTCTGCCTAGCCTTTTTGACTATCTATTTCCACTAGTCACTAGCGCCCTCCTCCCTTTCTTCTTCCTCCTGCCCATCCCGCTCCTGCTCCCTCCCTCTGCGCAGGCATGGCTCCTTCTCGTAAGCGTGTCGCGGCGACAATGCGCAAGGAGATAAAAGAGAGAGCTCGCCGCGCCGCTTTACGCCCTGAAGAGTCACAACATATGCTCATGGCTATGCCCGCAGGCGAGGGATCCTCCGGGCGGGTCATGTACTTCTTCTCCTTAATAGGGTTATCCAGCATTCTTATTCTCCTTAATAATCACCTACTTATCTTTCTTCAGAGCCGTCGGTTCACCGGCAGACATGTCCCCCCAGATCCCCGGATCAGCGAGGTAAACAATATACACTAGGGTTTTTGCGAGTAGGATTTGGGTTTTTTGCTCCTGGATCTTTTCCACACCGCCCATTTCTGCATAAAGCTCGTGTTCTATAATGACACGTTACTGTTGTTCTTGTTCCGTGATAGGACTGAAACCACATATTCTTTGTCCCAGGAAAATAAGCCAAAACTCATAAATAAGGTGGATGCTTGGCTTAATGCACGAATAAGCAGCCACAGGGAGAAAATGCAAACACAAGAAATGGAATTAGAATAGCTCAAATTAGCTGTGAATACCCTTACTAAGGAGCACGGCGAGCTGAAAAAGGACAACGCTGCCTGGAAGACACTGCATAAGAAGATCCAAGCCCCGAACTGACTGAATACATCCATCAACGAGGGATCTCGAAGGATAATGCGAGGCTAAAAGATGATAATGTCAATCTCCGTGTTGGGAACATAAACCTGCTTCGGAAGCTCGAGGCTTCGCTCAGTGAGAAGTTCAAGATCAGGCAGGACATGCTCGTACGTCGCCTACGACTTGAAGAGATTGAGGACGAAAACCAGCAGCTCCTCGCCAGGCTACGACTGTAATGTAGCAGACTTTCCTCGATGTTGCTCTGATGAATTGAACTATGTGTTTCTATTCTGCAACTGTAAACTGAACTATCTGAACAATGAGTTGCAATGGGAGACACCTTTTGCGCAGTCCGAAAACTATCTGATTTCCTGTTGTTTCTATCTACTGGGTGGAACCATGTTGGACAAGTGTCAATTTTGTTGTAAGAAAAAGTTAAACTTAGATATTAGACACGCTCAACCGTGCATTAAAATTCAAATTAGGTATTCCAAACTCAACTTCAAATAGTTTCAAAAGGAGGTAGCCACGATCGGAAAAGAGTGGGTGGGCCACTGGCGGAGGTCCGCAGAGAGAGAGAGTGAGTTTCGTAAAAAAAAGAGAGAAATTTTTTTTGACACAGAAGAGAGAGAGATTGTTGGCGAATGGGGCCATCGAGCGCATGAGAACCGTGCATGTACCATAGGAATTTCCGAGGCGCACCGTGCGCGTGTGAACTGTGTAGTACCGTACTAAGGCATGTCCGCAGTGCACTGTGCGAGCAGGTGCATATGTGTATGCTGCTGAACCGTACACGTGTGAACTGCGGGAGCACGAAATGTCGGCGTCTCACCATATAGAGCCCATCCCTCTGTCTCTCTCTGCCTCCCCTCATTCACTCCATCACGCCACCTCTTCCCAACTCCCCCTAGGCCCTACCCACTACCCTTGCCCACTCCTCTCTCTCTCCGTCGACCAGGAAAAAACCCTCTCCCCTTCTGCTTCCGCTCCACTTCCCATTCTGGCGATGGAGCACCCATCCGACATTGTCGCCGCAGCGAAGGAGAAGGCCGCGACGCTGGAGTTAGCCGCGGAGGAGGCGACCAGAGCCATGGAGGAGGCGGCCATAGCCGCGACGGAGGCACAAAATTCCGTAAGGGCGGCAATCACAGCCGCAGCGGATGTGAAAGATGAAGCGGAGGCCATTGCTAAAGGTCGGTCGATCAGTCCCTCATCGGCTCCCGCCGCTATCAGTACTTGTGCGTACAATCTTGGGAAGCAGCCGCAGGATGACGACGAGGAGGTCGAGCTCATCATCATGCTGCCGCCGGCCTTTGACGAGAACATCGTCGACGACGAGGAGGTAAGTTCCAATTAATGGATTATCTTCTTGGGGCCTAGGGTTTTTTCTTAGCGTCAGATTCGTTTGTTATCTGTTAAGATTGGGGCCTAGGGTTTTCACTTAGCGTCAGATTCATTTGTTATCTGTTAAGCTTAGGGCCTAGGGTTTTCACTTAGCGTCAGATTTGTTTGTTATCTGTTATGATTGATGTCTAATTAATGGATCTGTGGATTATTGCTAGCTAGGCTTCAATTATGGACAGAATCGATTAATATTTTTGGATCTATGGATTATTGCTAGCTAGGGTTCGATTATGGATAGAATCGATTAATATTTGTGGATTGTTTTTTCATTTCTATGGATTAATGCTAGCTTATTGACCTACGGAAGTGGATTATCTGCTTGATCCCTTGATTACTTTCTGTTATTGCTAGCTGGAGACTGTTAATCTGTTGCTTCCTTTGTTAAGCATTCAATTTTAGTTACAGTTTCTACATATTTGCTTCACATGTGTATTTTGTATATTTCAGCTGGCTACTGATGATGTTGACAGCGATGTCGACTCGTGCCAAAGGAAGACCAGGGACACTCTCAAAAAGCTTAAAGTGGGGAGGTTTGACCGGTTCTGGAGTGAACCCTGGACTGATGGAATGAACAGCTGCCCCTTCTGCAAAAGGAGCATAAAGATGGACTTCCAAAGCATCCTGCAGCATGCTGAAGGCTGTGGATCTGGCCGTGTCAAAATTGGGGAAACTGTCAATGTCCACGGCTTCACGGCCAATCACATGGCCTATGGCATCTTCCTCAGGAACACACTGAACCGAGCTATTGAGGCCGGTCATGTGCCTGCTCCCAAGCCCAAGCCACCGAAGGTTCCGGGTATGGGCAGCAGGAAGCAGAGGAAGCAGGACAGGGAGGAGGCGGCGAGGAGGCAGTGATGTAATGATGTGCTTGTTTGTGTGTGCTGTTGCTGGTTTAAGCAGCATGCTTTTGTTTGAACTGTGTTTATGTTGGTTGCTTAGCAGCGTTTGTGTTGAACCTCTTCCTTATCAAATTTGTGTTGAACCTTTCTTAATTAGTTGCTTGTTATGTTTCTACATTTTAGATGCTTAATTAGTTTGTGTTGAACCTTTCTTAATTAGTTGCTTGTTATGTTTCTACATTCTAGATGCTTACTATCTACATTTGTTTTTGTACATGCTGGTGTGTGGTGGGATTTCCTATTTCGGAAAGGTTCAAGGGAAATAGTTAAGGAATTGAGAAATAGATGCTGGTATAGATTTGCTACCAAATTGCGCAAAAAGGAATGAATGAGGTGAGCCTGGCAGAGGTAGACAAAGGAAGAAAGGAGGGAGGGGGAGAGGGAGGGTTCTTTAATTTGTTGCCAAATTGGGCTGGCTGGTTGTGTTGCCCTATTGTAGCCTTATTTTGCTCTTTTTTCCTTTTTTTATAGTTTTTGATTTACAAACAAGCCTGTTTTGTCTCACCTGAACCTCTTTTTCCAAAAAAATGACAAATCTACAAAAAGCCTGTTTTGTCTCACCTGGCGCTCTTTCCTTCACGAAATAACCTCAATATTTTTTACACATTCTAAAATACGCAGACTTAGCCCAGCCCAGCTCTTGTTCCTGTGCCCGTGTTATCACTGCAGCGACTGCTTTCTTATTTGGGCCGGCCCAACCGCGCCCAGCAGACGCGCGCGGGTATGACGGCGTAGATGTGTTAGGTATTTACTATTTAGTCACTCCACGGTCGCCTCCGCCCACGACTCGCCTCCTATCCCTCCTCACACGAGCGCCTCCACACGACAACAACCTCAAAAATTCCATCGAGGACCGCCTCCAGTATTCAACACCTGCGACGACACAGGTTCATGGATCAGAGATTCAAGGATCAGGTATGTTTTTGCCAACTCCTGTATGAAAATATAGAACGAGTGATGTACAGAAATTTCGTCAGATCTAGAGGAAATACGATCAAATTTTAAAAATGCATGATGATCATAATTGTGTAGATCAGATCTAAATATGAACTAGTACAATAACACTCTATTATATATTAGCACTGAAAGCATGCCGTGTCAGATCTATATGTACTATTCAGAAAATTGTACTTCCTCTGTTTCAAAATATAAGATGATTTAGTTTTGTAATGCAAATGTATCTAGACTTCTTTTAGTGTGTAGATTCACTTCAAACTTGAGTGAACCTACATACTAAAAGAAGTCTAGATACATTTGCATTACAAAACTAAATCGTCTTATATTTTAAAACGGAGGGATTATTATCTAATGGAAACTACTCGGTGCTTTGGAATATCATGCGTGTTTATGAACATGCAAATCGTGTTCAAGTATGTAAAATAAGAGGTGGTAGAATATAGATTACTTTATTCTAAAAAGTTTATGTACATGGCACTTTCTGGTTAGGTAGAGGAGTATGCTCGCACTCGTCATGTTTGTGCCGCTCTTAAGTTGCATAAACCTCTGCATATAAGAGGTATGCAATGTAAAATAAAAAAAATCAATGCAGTTATAATATTGCTGCTTATGTATGTATTTGTTACATGCAGGTCTCGGAATAAAGTTTGAGAAATAATTTGAATGTTTCTGCCATTATGGCAACCGTGTAGCGATGGATGATGCCAAAATTAATATACTGAAGTATGGAGTTGATAAGAACCTTCCAAAAAAACCATTTTATGTATGCACCATAAATAAATCAAACACCTTGAAAGGCAAAGCAAAAATGGTAAAACTTTTGAACTAGTAACAATTTTTTAAAATGTTACATTACTACTATTAGGTACTGACATTTGTATGTATATATTGGTGTAATCTATATGCAGTACTTTTCGAGGAGCTTCACCATGGATCATATTGTTCCATATATTGAACTACCAGCAAACATTCAAGTATTTTGGAACAATATGGAAGTTGCAAAAGTTAAAATGGTGATGACCAAGTCAAAAACTAGAGGCAAACTGAAATGTGGTGGTGCCATGATAACATCAAAGTGGATGGAGGTTGTGAACAAGTTTGATATGAGAGCTGGTGACATCTTTGTGTTTTGGTTCCATGGTAGCTCGGCTGGCTCAAGCTCCTTATTAATCGTCTGTGAAATCAACATGCAGAACATGCAATATTGGCATGTGTCCACAATTGCCACAAAGTGTTTCTAGCCAACTTAGTAATCACTAAGTTGATGAATTCAAAGTCCTTCGAAGGAGTTTCTAGCCAAGGATATAGATCTCTATAGGTTGGCTAGAAAGTCCTTCATCAACTTAGTGCTTATGTGATGATAGAATAGTACTGTAATTTATAAGTTAGAATAGTACTAAATCAACCAACTAAAACGGTGAAGTGCTAACATGACGAAACTGAAACTTTGTCAGATTAACACCTAAACTGAAGCCGAGCGCGTCGAGCGTGGCGTCCAACTTCGTGTTCCAGGCTCTAGCCTCTAGGTGCCTGACGGAGTCCGTAGAGTGGCTTGTGCAGGCGCATCGCCTAGCGCCCCTGGCCAGCAGACCCACCCGCGGTGCGCAGCGAGCGCCAGCAGGAGCCGCACAGACTCCAGCCGTGCAACAGGCCCAAAGGCGTCCGCGACGTCGATGCCCTGCTGCTTCACATATCCCTTTTGGCAACGAGGCGAGGCAGGTGTTCGGCTGCACGATGTCGTCCATGGTGCGCGCGCGTGGTCATCGGGTGCGCCTCGCGGCGAGGCAGATCTGATGGCGGCGCGGCTTCAGCTTCGGGTGTCAGAGAGGCTAGCTCGGTGCGCGAGGATGACGCTGCCGGCGACGTGTGCTCTGCGGGAGCTGGTGTCGATGGAGAGCTGATGCCGGTGAGTCCTGGCCTGCCACCTCAGGTGTAGCGGTACGCAGTGGAGTCGAGTCGAGTGCACGCAGTAGTCCACCGTGAACGTCGTGCTCATAGGGTTGTCCCCGTGCGTGCTCCAGTCCAAGCTCGCGTCCTCGTCAAAGACTATGTTCCGTGTGCGTGCACACGCTTGGCGACGGGATCGTAGACACGATAGCCCTTGGTGCTGCTCTCGTAGCCAACGAAGACCATTGGCGTGCTCCGGTCGTCCAGCTTCTTCAGGTGAGGACGCGCGCTCTTCACTTACGTGCGCGACGTAGCCAAAGCTCCGCAGATACCAAGCCTCATATGGCGTCATGCCGGTGACGCTGCGCCTGAACGCCCAGTTCAGGTTCAGCACGTAGACCACTGTCAGCACGGTCTCGCCCCAGAAGTAATTTGGCATGCCCTTCGCCTTCAGCATTCTTCTGGCCGCCGCTACGACCGTCTGGTTGCGCCACGGTCACCCCGTTCTGCTGGGGTGATTACGGTGCCGTGAGGTGGCGCTTCACGCCGGTGTCGGCGCACTGTGCACAGCGAACGTGGCCGACACGTGAACTCTCCGACGCAGTCTGTGCGCAGTACTCGGAGCTTGCGCCCGCTCTCCACTCGTCGGTGCATCTTGATCCTTGGTGGCCGGCGTGAAGGTACGGTGCTCACCCCCGTCGATGGTGATCTGAACGGAGTCCAGATCAACATCAAGCGCAGGCTTCACCAAGGCACACGCTCCTCGTTGCAGAGAAAGGCTTCACTGGCAAATTCAGAGCGAGTGTGATTGTGAGAGAACGGACAGAGACAAGTATTTTGTGCTGCTCAAACTTCCTAGTCTAGGGTGACATTATAGACCTATATATATCTGAGTTAGTTAGAAACACCTTAATCACCTTCTGGTTGAATGAGTCAATGATTGGTCAACGTGTGATCCCAACTAGTTGTTAGATGTAACTATATCATTGCACTCTTATATCTAGATCTATCAAGTGGGTGGGATCATGTTGGCCAGGTGTAGTTACTCACACAACCACTAAATTGATGACGATGGTTCTAGCCAGCCCATAGAGGTCTAGACCCCATGCAATTTTGGCATGGCCCCACATTTGCCACGGGCTAGTGTGTGTCATGGCTTGACAGACTCAAAATTATAGCTAGATCTAGCAAGTAGGTAGGATCATGTTGGCCAGGTGTGATGACACATACAACAAGAAGTTGGTGAAGGTGTTTCTATCCAGCCCAGAGAGGTGTCTAGACCCCATGCATGCAATGTTGGCATGGCCCCACATTTTCCACAAGCTAGTGTGTGCCATGCCTTGGCATAACACTCTTATAGCTAGATCTATCAAGTGGGTGGGATCATGTTGCCAGGTGTAGTGACTCACACAACCACTAAGTTGATGATGGTGGTTCTAGCCAGCCCAGATAGGTCTAGACCCCATGCACTTGTGGCATGGCCCCACATTTGCCACAAGCTAGTGTGTGTCATGGATTGGCATAGAGAAATTATAGCTAGATCTAGCAAGTAGGTAGGATCATGTTGGTCAGGTGTAGTGACTCACGCAGCCACTAAGTTGATGATGGTGTTTCTACCCAACCCAAAGAGGTCTAGATACCATGCAATGTTGGAATGGACCCACATCTTCCACAAGCTAGTGTGTGTCATGGCCTGTCATAGCACTCTTATAGCTAGATCTATCAAGTGGGTGGGATCATGTTGGTCAGGTGTAGTGACTCACACAGCCACTAAGTTGATGATGGTGTTTCTAGCCAACCCAGAGAGGTCTAGATCCCATGCAATGTTGGCATGGGCCCACATTTGCCACAAGCTAGTGTGTGTCATGGCTTGGCAGACTCAAAATTATAGCTAGATCTAGCAAGTAGGTAGGATCATGTTGGCCAGGTGTGATGACATATACAACAACAAGTTGGTGAAGGTGTTTCTATCCAGCCCAGAGAGGTGTCCCATGCATGCAATGTTGGCATGGCCCCACATTTTCCACAAGCTAGTGTGTGTCATGCATTGGCATAACACTCTTATAGCTAGATCTATCAAGTGGGTGGGATTATGTTGCCAGGTGTAGTGACTCACACAACCACTAAGTTGATGATGGTGGTTCTAGCCAGCCCAGAAAGGTCTAAACCCCATGAAATTTTGGCATGGCCCCACATTTGCCACAAGCTAGTGTGTCATGGCTTGGCATAGAAAAATTATAGCTTGATTTAGCAAGTAGGTAGGATCATGTTGGCCAGGTGTAGTGACTCACACAGCCACTAAGTTGATGATGGTGTTTCTAGCCAACCCAAAGAGGTCTAGATCCCATGCAATGTTGGCATGGGCCCACATCTTCCACAAGCTAGTGTGTCATGGCTTGGCATAGCAATCTTATAACTAGATCTATCAAGTGGGTGGGATCATGTTGGTCAGGTGTAGTGACTCACACAGCCACTAAGTTAATGATGGTATTTCTAGCCAACCTAGGGAGGTCTAGATCCCATGCAATGTTGGCATGGGCCCACATCTACAACAGTTGTGTGTGTCATTGCTTGGCATAGCAAATTTATAGTTATATCTATCAAGTAGGTAGGATCATGTTGGCCAACTGCTTAGTCACACAACCACAAGTTGGTGAAGGTGTTTCTAGCTACCCAGAGAGGTCTAAAGCCCATGCAAAAATTCAAAAAAAAAATCAAAATTGTGTGAAACCTTGGACACCTTTAAAATTGCTTCTTGGTAGAGGATGTCATGTTTCAGCATGGAGCATGTCTCACATCACAAAGGTCTAACCCCTAGGCATCCTTACTAGACACCTTGATTTTTGGCCTAAATTTGATCGGGCCACAAAAAATTCAGAAACATTCAAATTAGTGTGAAACCTTGTACATGTGTCTTAGTTTGTGTATGTTAGCATATGTAAAAAAATCCAGGTTGTTTCACGAAAGTCGAAAAAACACATTGCTAGGAAAAGAGGGCTAGGTGGGACCAAAAGGGCTGTTCGTAAATTTCTCAATTTTTCGATGTTCATCAAATGAACCCAAAATTTTTGCACATGCTATACCAATGGTGTCTGTCAAGAATATGTAATTTATTTGGAAAAAATCAAAATTGTAAACTAGCTATTTTTTCAAATTTTTAAATAGAAAATAATAGGATAGAACAAAAAAATAAGACTCGGCGTGCAGGCAACAAGCCAGCCCAACTCCTACTCCCGCTCCTGCGTCACGGCTGCGTCCGGGCGTCAAGTAGATTGGGGCGGGCCATCTTAATCCCGTGCATCAAACAGTAATTGGGCTCTTTCGGGCCCAACGGAAAACCGTAGCGGGAAGGACTGACGCGGGTGGGAGTTTAGTCCCACATCGTCCAGCGAGAAACGATTCTACCAGCTTATATACCCTATATTGATGACATTGGCATGAGCTTCTCTCAACTATTCAACCTTACACATACTGTTGTCATTTATCTGCCTATTGGACTAAACATTAAAATTGTTCGCTATGCGCGCCTACATCCTGGGCCAACTATGGTCTTCTAGTGTAGGTAGGCATATTTTTTTATCCCCTTCTGAAATACAATAATATTTTGCATTTTGAATAATTCTGCATGAATTTAATTACTTACCATCTTATATATACAAGCCTATTTGTTTGTTGAACATCTACATGAAAAAACTTACTAATTAATTCTGTAGTAGTTTTTTATTTTATATTTAAAATTCAACTAATTTTTACAAACAATTCTCTAATATTTTTTGAATATACTATATTTTACCAATCCCGTCGCACGGGCCTGTATCCTTGCCGTTCGTTCTGTTTCTAGTCGTATGTAGGTCGTGGTTAGCTTGAGAAATATCCTGCTAGTGGACGGTTTTTTTTTCTTTTTCTTTACCTTTTTTCCCCTATATTTAAACATAAACTCAGACTTTATGTATACAAGTATGGCTGGTATAATGGATATAGAGCACTTTCTCTACACTTCTTTTCGTTTTGATGTTACAGAAGATAATACAGCATTACAAAATCTAGATAATTCTAATTACTTAAACCATTTCAAATTTTCAAACAATACTAGAATGTGCGCCAACTATCAAAACCATCCAATTTAGAAATGACACAATGAAAAAAAGATTAGTAAGTGACAACACTGCTATGATGCCACATCACAGATAGGGAAATAATAAAGAAGCAAATGACAACATATTACCATAATCATATATACATTACTAGTAGAATGATAACATAGTAGTCCTACGGGAACATCACCAACAGAAGGTTACCGATGCATATCACACAACCAAAATAACCAAGTTCTCGACCCGGAGACTTACTTAAGCAGTTCAATATATTTACCCTACATAAACATCATCACTATAATGATGATGTACCATACAAACTACCAACTTCCATTCACTCCTCTTCATAAATCAAACTCATCAGGCTCGAGGACCCTCAGGAGAGCTTCCTGCCTACCATGATCACGCAGGTCACCCTAAAAGTCTTCACCCAGACGTCCTCGAGTGGCCATCTCACGGACATGTTGGACAAGCCCCACCCTCAGGCCCCTATGTGGCTTGAAGTGGTGGAATGGGCACCTGTAGTACTCTGTGGTGAATGGAAGGTAGGCAGAAATTCCCTGACGCCTCAGCTTCTTCTCTTATTTCTTCACAAAGGACTTGTAGGTCCATTGCTCCACATCAACATCTGAACCAGAAAAGGACTACACAATTAAGAAAACAACAAAACAGTTAGTACTTTCTAGTTAATACAACAACTACTACTTTTGTGCATGTCTAAATACACTAGAACATCTTCGAAGAAAAAACCTTCTCATCGGGCCACGAGGAGAGTACATCATAGACAACACCTAGTTTTGGTGCCTGCCAGAAATATTTAAAACAGTAATTATTAAAAGCATTCAATATAAGTAAATGAACAACACTAGCAAAAATGTATTGCATAACAATTAAAGGTTCACAAATCTGATAATTAAACTAACAGTGGTTAAGTAGTACATCAATGCTATTTATGCTGCATGCCATTAAATTACAAGGATTATACAATTATGTTACATGTACATAATTTCACCATAATTGTGCAACCTTTGTTCTATCATACATATAATCAAAATTTCCTATTACTACAACTTGCCAACATAACTGCTGCAATTCCACCATCTCACTATGGCAACATCACTACTAGATTATCCATAAAAGAAAGATTTCACAAAGGGCAACATCATTCAATATGATTAACTAATATATCAAATATATTTATGCTAGATGACAATAAATAACAAGGATTATGCACTTATGTTACATAAAAATAAAATACAACAAATGCAAACTTTTTTCTATCAAATGTATGACCCAATCTTCTATTACTTAAACATGGCAACAACACATCAACAATCCCAACATCACACCATGGAAAAATAACTACTACATGATCCATGAAAGAAATATTCCAAAACAGGAGACATCATTTAATAAAGAAAAATTTAACTGCCGCAACATGTTCAAGGAGTAGAACATTTAAAACTCTACAAACCTTTTCAGGATATAGCATGGCCTGCATCAACTAAATCTGATGCCCATACATGTTATTGCCTTAGATAGTCAGGAACCAATGTTTAAAACTTGCAAAATTAAAGAGGCGGCTGACATAAGTCTACAAGTACTGCAGCCACAGAAACAAGGTAACCTAAAAGTCTAAGATTATTCTATTAATTGTCATGGAGTAGAGGTATAAACAACACAAACCACCAGGGTGTTCAATAACAGATCATAAATACGATCTGACTGAACTTTCAGGACAACTCTCCAGTTCAAGTGTCCAAAAATAGCCTCCAAGGTCTACTCAGTATGCTAATACAGTTTAGAGCATGCAGCCATTTACCATTTGATCACCGTGCAAAAATAAAGGAAAAATGATAAACTGATATTGCACTATACTAACTACTTAAACTACACTGAATATCATATCTTAGGTACATCCCTCGCAGCTACGCATTCATTTAATAGAACTAGTCTAAGATATGATCATACAAGTTCAGGAAAAAAAACTACAACAAAAATATGCACGCAACATTGTTTAATTTCATAGTTAATCATCCCGAATAATCCGATGCATTGAACTATTTCCTAGGGCTAGGTATATGCTGCAACAAATAACTTTCGTTGAAATATATAAATCCCTAAAAAATCTACACCGGGAATCTACAGAACCAAGCTTCCATCCAAAGAATTCCTAACATATGTCAATCCCTAATACTGATATAGCTAAATCTACAGAACCGAGATTCCATCCAAACAATCTAAAGAGAGAAAACAGAAGTTAGCAGAAAAAACCTCTTACCTGCATCGCAGCAACCTCCTGAGGCTGCACGAGCGACAGATCCTCCCCGGTGCCGAGCACCACGTTTAGATCTAGCCACTTGCCTCGCCGACCTCCGCATCCAGCATCTCCTCCTCTCCCAGAGCCACATAGGCCAAAAAGGCCAAAGCGGCCGTACCACCACCGCCACCGCCATGGCGCTCGACCACATCGACTCCGTCTGGGCGGGTCATGGCTGAAAGAACATGTGTGCCCCCATGTGTGGTTTTGGTAATTAATGACAATGTTTTATGGACTTATGTTTGCATTGAGTTTTACTTTTAGGATTTGTCCATAGACAATGCTTGAACATAATGGTGGCTTCAAGGTTGGAGTAAGAATAAAGTGAAGAAGATCAAGTGTTGATCAAGGTTTCAAGTAATGATATGGAGATTGGTCAAGTAGAAGTTGAGCCTATGGAAAGTGTGTCTTGAATAATAAGATGATCTCAAGTGTATCTTGCCATCCTTATGATGATCATGGATATGTGAAGATATGCCTAAAAGAGAGGCTCTTCCATAGTGGAGTATGGGGGAGCAAATTCCAAGTCTTCACCAAGCTAGTGCAATCAAGAAAGGTGCTCCATCTTGAGGTGTGGAATATTCAAGGAAAAGTTTTGTTTTTGATAGGGTTTCTTTCTAACTGGTCTCATGGTGTTAGTTGGAGAGACCAGTTTATAGGATAGATAACTGTACTATCAAGAGGGGCTCTCAAGTGAGTAACTTGATCATATCCCTCGGTGAGAGCTCAAACCTTTGCATACTTGGCATCATATTTCTTGGTTCTTATCCATGAGAGGATTTAGATATTGTGTCAATCTCTATGACAAGCTTAAGTTCATCGAAAACGGATTTCATATGCATTCTCTATTGTGTTTTCGATATTGGAGGGTTTACTGGTTTGTCTTTTATATATAGGTTAAACCTTTCATCATTTGGTTCTATCCTCCCTTGATGGACTATGATGGTTCCCTGCATGATCTTGTAGATCTCGTTACTATCTTCGACACGAGCCCAAGATCATCAAAATCGGAGTCCGAATGAAAAAGTTATGATGGTTTCAGTTTTGCTGTTCCTGCCAGTTTTTGTAGGGGCGGATTATCCGGCCAAAAAACCGGGGGGGGGGATAATCCGCCCCAAATATCCACCCCCTATATAGAGGGTCGCGCCGCGAAGTACTTCGCCATATTTTGGCCCGGGGAACCCGGAATATCCGGAGGAGGGGCGGATTTTCCGGCCTGGGAGGTCCCAAACGGTCATATTTCGTTTGGGAGGGGTATAAATAGACCCCTTCTTCCTCCTTAGGCTGGTTGCTTGAATTCTCTCTTTCCTCCATTGTTTTGACCTTCAAGAGCTTGCAAATACTCTCAATCCCTCCCATATTTCTTGAATCTTTTTGGGGGATTTGAAAGGGGAGATCTAGATCTACAACTCCACCAATCCATCTCTCCTCTATGTGAGGGGAACATATTGGGATCTAGATCCGGGGGTTTCTTTTGTGGATTTCCTCGTGTGTTCTTCCTCTTTTATTCTCCCACTAGCTTTTGTATCTTTTGTGGAATTTGGGATAGAAGGACTTGAGCACTTCATGTGTTCTTGCCATTGCATTTGGTGCATCGGTTTGAGTTCTCCTCGGAGGATTTGGTGGGTGAAAGTTGAGAAGATTTTTACTCTTGGGTTCTTGGAACCCTAGACGGTTTGTTGGTGTTGCAGGTTGTGGACTTGGTGGTGTTTGTTGGGAGCCTCCGATTAAGTTGTGGAGAAGTTCCCAAACTTGTGAGAGGTTCTGGTTGCCACCGACAAGTGCACCAATAGTGGAAGTGTGGATCGATCCCGTTGGGGTGAGATTCACCGGAGAATAAGGGAGGCCTTTTGTGGCATAGGTGGTTTGATACCACCCCCTCTCCAATGAGATGTACTCTCTTTATGGGAGGAACTCGGTAATAAATCATCGTCTCCGCGTGCCTCGGTTATCTCTATACCCGAGCTATTTACTTATGCACTTTACTTTGTGATAGCCTTCGTGCTTGAATTATTATATCTAGCTATCACATAGTTGCTTGTTTTGCTTAGCATAAGTTGTTGGTGAACATAGGTGAACCTTAGTTTATATAGGTTTTGTGCTTGACAAAGTAAACGCTAGTTTTATTCTTCCTTTGTTAAGACCATCCCGTAAAAGTTTTAAACCGCCTATTCACCCGCCCCCTCTAGGCGGCATCTGTATCCTTTTCAATTGGTATCAGGGCCCGGTCTCTCATTTTAGGCTTCACCGCCTTGAGAGTAAAGATGTCGGCTAGGGGATTAGTGCACAAGGACACGCTCACATTCTATGGCACAAATTATGATGTTTGGAAAATTCGCATGCTTAATTTATTTCGGGAAATTCACCCAATTATCGAGGGATATCTATATGTGGGTTTCTCTTCTCCCGTGGATACCCAAAACGAATCTTTAGAGGAGAAGTTGAACTCTCATATAGATTCTCTAGCTACTAAAATTCTTTTGCATGTTGTGAGCAATGTAGTTCTTTCTTCTATCATGCCTTATTCAAGCGCTCGTGAGATATGGACCAAGCTTCAAGATAAATATAGCAAGTCCAACATTATTGAGGATGATTGTGTTGCTTCCACTTCCGGTCGAGATGAGTTCTCATAGTCTACCACCTCACCAACATGTGATGTTTCACTAGGTAATGATATGGTGAGTGGTGATAGAAATTTCAATGTGGATAGTGTGCTTACTATTCGTAATCCTTCATTCCTATCTAGTTGCAATGATCTATCTTCGGACCTTAACACTTCTAAAACTCACAACTCCTTACATGCTAGTGTTGATAGTCCTTGCATATCATGTAGTAATGGCTTGAATAAATCTCATGGTGATATGCTTGTGTTGTCTTGTTGCCATGATAAAAATGCCTCTATTTCCTCTAGTGCTTGTTTTTCTAACCATGTAGAGGAAAATGAAGATTCTATGGGCCAAGACAAGGTCTTGAATAGAGCTACAAGTGCAATTTCATCATCACCTTCCTCTGGTTCTCACATATGCCTTATGGCTAAGGGAACAAAGGTAACCTCTTTGGATCCCATTGTATCTCATGATGATGATGATGAGGTTGAGAATGATAATGATGATTATCGAGGTAAGTATGATATTACCTCTATTAAGAAAAAGGGAGAGGTTGTCTATTGCGCTCTCTTCAAACATAAAATTTCTTCCTCCAACTTTATTGAAATATTGCATTATGCTATAGAAGGCAATGATCTTATTGAGGAGCAAGAAAACATAATTGATGAAAAGTTTGCGCTTGAGCGTGAGTATGCTAATGAAATTAATCAACTAAAGGACTCCCTTGAATAAGAACAAACCACCAAAGAATATCTTGAGGATACTTTTACTCTAGAATTATCTAGAGTAAAGGAATACCATGATAGAGAACATGCGGTGGCAAACTCCTTCAATATTAAAAATGATGAACTTGAAGTTGCTTATGCTAAACTTGTTGAGGATTTTAAGCACCTCGAAAGTGGCTCTCGGGTCATTAAGAGGGAGCTCATCAAACTCACCGAGTCGCATGAGCAACTTAAAGCTTCATATTCAAAAGAGCTTGCCAAGTTGCCCGCACCTCTTGATAATAATGATGATGCTTGTGCTACTAACTTTATTTCTTGTGAAGCATCTATTATGAAGGAGAATGTTGAGTTAAAGGCTCAACTTGCGTTGCTAACTAGCAACTATGGTAAATTAGAAGAAAGTCATGTTAAGCTCTCGAGCTCGCATGAGGATCTTCTAGTCTCCCATGGTAGGCTAAAGTTAGCTCATGAGGCCATCGTGTCAAAGGTAACATCTAGTGGGCCTCATGTGGACATTAGCAATATATCTACTGCAAATGTTATATTTCCATGTGCTAGTCCTTGTAATTCATCCTCTCACAACCATGCTATATCTCGCGATGAATTACATTCCGTGCCTTGTTGCTCTAATAATGTAGCATATACTTCCTCTAGTACTTTTGTTGAAACTAACCATGTAGAGGAAATCAAAGAGCTCATGGCTCAAGTCACTTCTTTGAAGAATGACTTGAAAAGGGGTCATCAAGGGAAGGCCGCACTCAACAAAATCTTGAGTGTGCAAAAATCCACCAATGACAAGAGTGGGATTAGATTCAACTCCAATGTCAAGAACAAGTCCACTATCAAGTTGAAGCACAAGGATAACAAGAAGAATGGCCAAGATCAAGTAAAGAATCCGGCCAACATTGTTTGCTTCAAGTGCAAGGAAGAAGGGCATCATGTCAAACATTGCCCATTAAAGAAGTCCTTTGGCAAGAAGCAACAAGGGAAGCGGCCTCAAGCTCTACATCCTGTTCGAGATGGGCTCCTCCCAAGAAGACTCAAGCTCTTCCTCAAGTTGTTGCTTCATCCAAAAATAAAGATGGCAAGAGTAGAACTTGCTACATATGCCGTGAGAAGGGGCACATTTCTTCCTCATGCACTATTGGTATCTCCTCATCCAACCCTATCATTATTGATAATGCTTATTCTCTTTGTAAGGATGAGGTTGGCAATGTGTTTGCAAAATTTGTTGGTGCCCAATGTGGTGTCAAGAAAAGAACCATTTGGGTGGACAAGCCTATTGTTACTAACTTCTTAGGACCCAACTTGGTTGGGGACCATCTAGCTAAAACTTGATCAATAGGTGTTGGTTGGAGGGCATTGGAGACTTGGTTACATCATGAAGAATTGAGGGATCTTCATCTAGTATAATTGTCAAGTCATGTGTATTATATTGCCTCTACTATATATCCAATGTTCCTCCTTGCGGTAACATATGCTTAACTCATTACATTGAAAGTTACTCGCCCCCTTGTGCATGTGTTGGTTTTGTATCTTCCATGCTCTTGTACATGTTGTGATTTCCACTTAATTATCTTGAGGAATCAAGCATATTTTTGTGTATGATTAGGTGGCACACCATGTATGTGTGTTTCTTATGTTTGAGCCTTTCTTGGTTATATTTGGTATCTTATTTGGCTCTTGTGAGAGATTAATGGACTATCCCATTTTGGGGGAGTGTTATGCTTGGGCATTCCACAATCCTAAAAATGTGTGTATATGAGAAATTTAAGTTCTATAATGTCCATTAATTATCTCTATTTGTATCCTTTTGCATCGTGTAGGTTTATGGTAGTATCACATTATGGGGGAGTCATATGCTTAGTGCATATTACAATCCTAGAAATTGTGAATATTCGAGGTTGTGTCACTTAGAATTGATATTTATAATTATCTAGCGCCTATGTGACACATTTGCTCATACAAGTTCCAATTTGCTTGAATGCCTTTATTGATCATATTTTGGATCTTGTATATGAGAGTGGTTCTTGGTATGTGTTTCCTCATATTTAGGTCTCTATATCATCATGGAAACCATTTGCTTCAAGTTACTCTAATCACTAGCAATTGTGTGACTATTGGAAGCTACCAAGAATCTTGTTTGAAGTATCATGCTTAATTCTTATATTTTGTTATATGCTTCTTGTTGTGACTATGATCTTGGATATCCATGCAAGCTACCTTGGGAAAATTATTCCCAATATTTCTTGTCCTTGGACAATGAGTACTCAATTTATGGTAGAATTTTTGATCATATTCACATTGGCCTTCGTTTAATTTTATCCTATCTTTGGCCAAAAAAATGTTTTGTGTTGTCTCCCAAGCCTTCCTTGCTTCTTTTGGATCTTCTTATTTTATTGATATCCTCTTGTTTTTACTTATTGTAGGTAGTAGTGATGATCCCATTTGAGTGCATTTTGCATTCAAAAGAAAATTCTATATAATATACTACTTATGGGTGAGCTCTCCTATATTATCTAGAACAATCCTTTTTGCTTCCTTGTTTGATCCATATCGGGTTTTATGTGCTTGTATGTTTGATCTATTCGTTTTGGTATTTTGTGCCATCATGAAAAGTTTGGAGATTTTGGTTTACTTGTTGGAACCTTACTCTTTTGGGGAGTTGGTTTTGTCATTTTATGTGATTTATTGTATATCTTCCTTGTGTGTGTTTGTTTCATTATGGGCATATGTCTTTGTGATGTTATCCATTTAGAAACATACACACATATGTGAAGATAATGTTAGTTGAGATTTTATTCCTTAGATACCACCTTTTATTCCTTTTGATTCTTCGGCGGATCCTAAATTTATTTGCCTATGAGTGCTTGTTCCTTTTGTTTACATCTTCGGGCACTCATATTTGTTCTCTCATGTCTTGTATTGTTAAATGAATTTGGATGAGTGAGTATTCCATGATTATGCACTTTGTTTCCAAATACAATTATCATAATTGGTGCATTATCTTTGGGGAGCTCATCTAATTCATTTAATAATGCTCACTTGTCTTCTTTCTCATTTATTGTGCCTTAAATACTTATGGGGAAGCAAGGATTCCATGTTTGTGCATTATGTATGATAATGCAATTATTCTAAAATTATGCACAAATATTAGGGAGCCTCTCTATTTGTATTAAAAACACTCTTTTACTCATATCATAATATCTTATATTTTCCATTTGAACACATTTGTTGTTTTCAATTGGTTTGTCGGACCTTGTAATTTCTTGCATCATTTGTTGGTGCTTCTTCATATTGTTATTTTTTTGCAATCTTTTGATCCACAATATAGTTTGACCTCCTCCTAAGTATTCATCATTGGATATGTGTAAATGTTTTATTATAATAAATTTGTTTCAAATGCACACCTTTGGAGGAATTCTCACTATATTGGTCGTTTTGAACTATTCACCCATTTTGGCAATCGATGCCAATGGGGGAGAAATTTTGGAGGGTTTAAGGGAAGTTGGTTTTATGCCTTGATTTTGTTCTTAAGCATTTGCCTCTCATGCTCTTGCATCTTTGTTGTTGCTTTGCATGTTGAATATATAGAGGAAACTCCACTAACAGTAATGGTTCATCACACGTGCATATATTGTGGGGGAGTTTGCTCTATATATTATGGGTGTACCAACATCACATACTTGTGTAATATTTGATGTTGGTGCAACCATTTTTATTCATTAAGTTGATTATATAAACCCTCTCAAAGGATTGTCATCAATTACCAAAATGGGGGATATTGAAAGAACATGTGTGCCCCCATGTGTGGTTTTGGTAATTAATGACAATGTTTTATGGACTTATGTTTGCATTGAGTTTTACTTGTAGGATTTGTCCATAGACAATGCTTGAACCATATGGTGGCTTCAAGGTTGGAATAAGAATAAAGTGAAGAATATCAAGTGTTGATCAAGGTTTCAAGGAATGATCTAGAGATTGGTCAAGTAGAAGTTGAGCCTATGGCAAGTGTGTCTTGAATAATAAGATGATCTCAAGTGTATCTTGCCATCCTTATGATGATCATGGATATGTGAAGATATGCCTAAAAGAGAGGCTCTTCCATAGTGGAGTATGGGGGAGAAAATTCCAAGTCATCACCAAGCTAGTGCAATAAAGAAACGTGCTCCATCTTGAGGTGTGGAATATTCAAGGAAAAGGTTTGTTTTTTATAGGGTTTCTTTCTAACTGGTCTTGTGGTGTTAGTTAGAGAGACCAGTTTATAGGATAGATAACCGTACTATCAAGAGGGGCTCTCAAGTGAGTAACTTGATCATATCCCTCGGTGAGAGCTCAAACCTTTGCATACTTGGCATAATATTTCTTGGTTCTTATCCATGAGAGGATTTAGATATTGTGTCAATCTCTATGACAAGCTTAAGTTCATCGAAAACGGATTTCATATGCATTCTCTATTGTGTTTTCGATATTGGAGGGTTTACCGGTTTATCTTTTATATATAGGTTAAACCTTTCATCATTTGGTTCTATCCTCCCTTGCTCGACTATGATGGTTCCCTGCATGATCTTGTAGAGCTCGTTACTATCTTCTAAACGAGCCCAAGATCATCAAAATCAGAGTCCGAATGAAAAAGTTATGATGGTTTCAGTTTTGATGTTCCTGCCAGTTTTTGGAGGGGCGGATTATCCGGCCAAAAATCCGGGGGGGGGGATAATCCGCCCCAAATATCCACCCCCTATACAGAGGGTCGCGCCGCGAAGTCCTTAGCCATATTTTGGCCCGGGGAACCCGGAATATCCGGGGGAGGGGTGGATTTTCCGGCCTGGGAGGTCCCAAACGGTCATATTTCGTTTGGGAGGGGTATAAATAGACCCCTTCTTCCTCCTTAGGTTGGTTTCTTGAATTCTCTCTCTCCTCCATTGTTTTGACCTTCAAGAGCTTGCAAATACTCTCAATCCCTCCCATATTTCTTGAATCTTTTTGGGGGATTTGAAAGGGGAGATCTAGATCTACAACTCCACCGATCCATCTCTCCTCTATGTGAGGGGAACATATTGGGATCTAGATCTTGGGGTTTCTTTTGTGGATTTCCTCGTGTGTTCTTCCTCTCTTATTCTCCCACTAGCTTTTGTAGCTTTTGTGGAATTTGGGAGAGAAGGACTTGAGCACTTCCTGTGTTCTTGCCATTGCATTTGGTGCATCGGTTTGAGTTCTCCCCGGAGGATTTGGTGAGTGAAAGTTGAGAAGCTTTTTACTCTTGGGTTCTTGGAACCCTAGATGGTTTGTTGGTGTTGCAGGTTGTGGCCTTGGTGGTGTTTGTTGGGAGCCTTCGATTAAGTTGTGGAGAAGTGCCCCAAACTTGTGAGAGGTTCCGGTTGCCACCGACAAGTGCACCGATAGTGGAAGTGTGGATCGATCCCGTTGGGGTGAGATTCACCGGAGAATAAGGGAGGCCTTTTGTGGCATAGGTGGTTTGATACCACCCCCTCTCCAACAAAACATACTCTCTTTATGGGAGGAACTCGGTAATAAATCATCGTCTCCGCATGCCTCGGTTATCTCTATACCCGAGCTATTTACTTATGCACTTTACTTTGTGATAGCCTTCGTGCTTGAATTATTATATATAGCTATCACATAGTTGCTTGTTTTGCTTAGCATAAGTTGTTGGTGAATATAGGTGAACCATAGTTTATATAGGTTTTGTGCTTGAAAAGTAAACGCTAGTTTTATTCTGACTTTGTTAAGGCCATCTCGTAAAAGTTTTAAACCGCTTATTCACCCCCCCTAGGCGGCATCTGTATCATTTTCAAAGGCTCCCATCCCCACCCTAGTAGAATCGCCCGCATCGGCTCCGGAGCCTACTCCTGCCATCGCTGGAGTCGAAATCGCGCGGAAGAGGACGACACCTAGGCCGGAAGCGGAGGAGACGACGACATGAGGTAGGGTTTCTCACTCCTCACTCCTTTCAGTATTAGGTGAGACAAAAGGGAGGAGGGGTAAAATGGTGGGGATCTGGCGACGCGGAGCGGCCGAGAGGGCTCTTATATGTCCCATCGATTCGTTTCCGCTGATGTCACCGGCGCACGTGACGTCCACCTCATACTACCAACATTGCATGGACTCTAGACCAAGTGTTCACTTTCATCAACTTGTGGTTGTATGTGTGAACACTTGGTCAACATAATCCCACATAGTTGTTACTCTCTCAGTCCCAATTTAGGTTGCATATAAGATTTTATCAAAGTCAAACTGTATTTGTTTGACCAAATAGTTTGATACAACTATAAACTAATACGGTGCCAAAATAATATTATTAGAATTGTCTTGAATTATATTTTCATACTATATACATTTTATATCACACATATTTATATTATTTTGTATATTCTTGGTCAAACTTTGCAAAGTTTGACTTGCACGCAAAATTATGCGCAACATAATATGGGATGGAGGGAGTAGATCAAAGTTGATGAAGGTGTTTCTAGACAGCTCAAATAGGTCTATATTGCATAATATGTTGGCATGGGCCCACATCTACCACAAGTGTGTGTCATGGCTTGGCATAGAATTCTCATACTTAGATGTATGAACTGGGTGGGATCATGTTGACCAAGTGCTGATCCACACAACCACAAGTTGATGAAGGAGTTTCTAGCCAACCAAGAGAGGTCTATATCCCATGCAATTTTTGCATGGGTCCACATTTGCCACAAAGTGTCTCATCATTTCTTGGCATAGAATGTTATACTAAGATATATAAACTGGAAAGGATCATGCTATCCCACTGATGCCTCAAGTTCATAAAGGTGTTTCAAGACATCTTAGATAGGTCTAGATCCCATGCAATGTTGTTATGGACTGACATCTGCCACAAGTGTGTGTCATGGCTTGGCATAGCAATCTCATACTTACATGTATCAACTGGGTGGGATCATATTGGCAGAGTGCTTATCCACACAACCACAAGTTGATCAAGGAGTTTCTAGCCAACCCAGATAGGTCTATAGCATATGCAATGTTTGCATGGGCCCATCTTTGCCACAAAGTGTATCATCATGTCTTGGCATATAAGTGTTATAATAAGATCTTTCAACTAGGAAGGATCATGTTATCCAAGTGATTACTCATGCAACGACAAGTTGATGAAGGTGTTTCTAGATAGTTAAGATAGGCCTAGATCCCATGCAATGTTAGCATGGGCCCACATCTGCCACAAGTGTGTGTCATGGCTTGGCATAGCATTTTCATACTTAGATGTATGAACTGTGTGGGATCATGTTGGCCAAGTGCTGATCCACACAACCACAATTTGACGAAGGAGTTTCTAGCCAACCAAGAGAGATCTATAGCCCATGCAATGTTGGCATGGGTCCACATTTGCCACAAAGTGTCTCATCATTTCTTGGCACACCACTCTTATACTTATATGTATCAACTGGGTAGGATCATGTTGTCCAAGTGATGAGTCATGCAACCACAAGTTGATAAAGGTGTTTCTAGACATATTAGAGAGGTATACATCCCATGCAATGTTGCCATGGGCCCACATATGTCACAAGTTTTTGTCAGGGCTTGGCACATCACTCTCATACTTACATGTATCAACTAGGAGGGATCATGTTGGCCAAGTGCTGAGCTACACAATCACAAGTTGATTAAGGAGTTTCTAGCCAACCAAGAGAGTTCTATAGCCCATGCAATGTTTGCATGGGCCCACCTTTTCAACAAAGTGCCTCATCATGTCTTGGCATATAAGTGTTATAATAAGATCTTTCAACTAGGAAGGATCATGTTATCCAAGTGATGACTCATGCAACCACAAGTTGATGAAGGAGTTTCTAGACAGCTTAGATAGTTCTACATCCCATGCAATATTGGCATGTGCCCACACCTGCCACAGGTGTGTGTCATGGTTTGACATAGCACTCTCATACCTAGATGTATCAACTAGGTGGCCAAGTGCTGAGCCACACAACTACAAGTTGATGAAGTACATTCAACACAACCTAGAGAGGTCTATAGCCCATGCAATATTTCCATGGGACCACATTTTCCACAAAGTGTCTCATCATGTCTTGGTATAACACTCTTATAGTTATATGTATCAACTAGGTAGGATCATGTTGTCCAAGTGATGAGTCATGCAATCACAAGTTGATGAAGGTGTTTCTAGACATATTAGATAGGTCTACATCCCATGCAATATTGCCATGGGACCACATATGCCATAAAGTTTGTTAGGGCTTGAAATAGCACTCTCATACTTACATGTATAAAATGGGTGGGATCATGTTGGCCAAGTGCTGAGCTACACAATCACAAGTTGATTAAGGAGTTTCTAGCCAACCAAGAGAGTTCTATAGCCCATGCAATGTTTGCATGGGACCACCTTTGCCACAAAGTGTCTCATCATGTCTTGGCATATAAGTGTTATAATAAGATCTTTCAACTAGGAAGGATCATGTTATCCAATTGATGACGCATGCAACCACAAGTTTATGGAGTTTCTAGATAGCTTAGATAGGTCTACATCCCATGCAATGTTGGCTTGTGCCCACACCTGCCACAAGTGTGTGTCATGGTTTGGCATAGCACTCTCATACCTAGATGTATCAACTAGGTGGCCAAGTGCTGAGCCACACAACTACAAGTTTATGAAGTACATTCAACCTAACCCAGAGAGGTCTATAGCCCATGCAATATTTCCATGGGACCACATTTGCCACAAAGTGTCTCATCATGTCTTGGTATAGCACTCTTATAGTTATATGTATCAACTGGGTAGGATCATGCTGTCCAAGTGATGAGTCATGCAACCACAAGTTGATGAAGGTGTTTCTAGACATATTAGATAGGTCTACATCCCATGCAATGTTGCCATGGGACCACATATGCCATAAAGTTTTATTAGGGCTTGACATAGCACTCTCATACTTACATGTATCAACTGGGTGGGATCATGTTGGCCAAGTGTTGAGCTACACAATCACAAGTTGATTAAGGAGTTTCTAGCCAACCAAGAGAGTTCTATAGCCCATGCAATGTTTGGCTCATCATTTCTAAGATATATCAACTAGGAAGGATCATGCTATCCAAGTGATGTCCCATGCAATATTGGCATGGGACCACATTTGCCGCAAAGTCTCTCATCATGTCTTGGCATAACAGTCTTTTACTTAGATATATCAACTAGGTAGGATCATGTTGTCCAAGTGATTACTCAAACAACCATAAGTTGATGAAGGTGTTTCTACATAGCTCAAATAGGTCTATATCCTATGTAATGTTGGCATGGGACCATATTTGTCACAAGTGTGTGCCATGGCTTGGAATACCATTCAGATACTTAGATGTATCAACTTGGTGGGATCATGTTGGCCAAGTGTTGAGCCACACAACCACAAGTTGATGAAGGAGCCAACCAAGAGAGGTCTAAAGCCCATGCAACTTTTGCATGGATCCACATTTGCCACAAAGTGTCTCATCATTTCTAAGATATATCAACTAGGAAGGATCATGCTGTCCAAGTGATGTCTCATACAACCACAAGTTCATGAAGGTGTTTCTAGATAGCTCACATAGGTTTAGATCCCATGCAATGTTGGCATGGGCACACATATGCCACAAGTGTGTGTCATGGCTTGGCATTGCACTCTCATACTTAGATGTATCAACTGTGTGGGATCATGTTGGCAAAGTTCTGAGCAACACAACCACAAGTTGATGGAGTTTCTAGCCAACCAGATGGGTCTATAGCCATGCAATGTTTGTATGTGCCCATATTTGCCACAAAGTGTCCCATCATGTCTTGGCATAACAGTGTTGTACTTAGGTCTATCAAATAGGTAGGATCATGATATCCAAGTGATGACTTATACAACCACAAGTTAATAAAGGTGTTTCTAGACAGCCTAGGTAGGTATAGATCCCATGCAATGTTAGCATGGTCCCACATCTTCCACAAGTGTGTGTCATGGCTTGGCATAACACTCTCATACTTAGATGTATCAACTGGGTGGGATCATGTTGGCCAACTGCTGAGTCACACAACCACAAGTTGATGCTGGTGTTTCTAGCCAACCCAGAGAGGTCTATAGCCAATGCAATGTTGGCATGGGCCCACATCTGCCACAAAGTGGCTCATCATGTCTTGGCATAGCAGTGCTATATTTATATCTATCAACTAGGTAGGATCATGTTGTCCAAAGTGATGACTCATACAACCACAAGTTGATGAAGGTATTTCTAGACAGCTGAGATAGGTCTAGATCTGCCACAAGTGTGCTATGCCTTTGGATGATGCACACTTGTAGCATGTATAGCACCATGCCAACATTGCATGGGTTCTTTACCTATGGGAGTTGTCTATGAACACCTTCATCATCTTTGTGGTTGTATGAGTCAACACTTGGTCAACATGATCTCATATAGTTGTTACATCAAACTATACAACTACTATGCCAAATCATGACATTGATTCTAAGTATAAAAGTGGTATGCCCATGGCATGATGCACACTTGTGCCTCATATAGGCTCATATATCCCAACATTGCATTGGGTTCCAGACCCATGTGAGTTGACTAGAAACAACATCATCAACTTGTTGTAGTATGAGTAAAAACTTGCTATGCCATGGTATGATGCACACTTGATGCTACACTTATATATATGTGTATGCCTATGCATAGTTGTTCATGTGTTTTCAGTGCTCAATTTTAATTTCATTAATTTACAATGTAAGTGAAGGGTTTCGCGGCATAGTAAATCAAAATTTTCTACGGAGCGAACAGAGGGAAAGCCAAGATCTAATCTAGGAGATGCAAACAACGAGAGAGATTGGATTAGATCTTCATACCCTTGAAGATTCGCACAGCGGAACGTTCGTCGGAACGTGGGTGATGTAGTCGTACTCGCTTCTCCTCCTCGCGATCCGATCCGATCTAGCACCACAAGTGGCGGTGCCTCCGTGAGATGCACACGTGCAGCACCTCGATGTCTCCTCCTTCCTCGGACCAGCGAGTATGGTGGAGAGATAGATTGGATCTACAGCACGACGGCGTGGTGTATATGGTGGAGAATTTCTGCTGCAGGGCTTCGCCTACAAACAGTCGGGAGGGAGAGAGGAAGGTAGCAAGGCTGCTAGGGCTTGGAGGAAGGTGTGTGTGTGTAGGGGGAGGGGGTGCACCACCCCTCTATATATAGAGGGGGGCGGCCAGCCCTTGCCCCTCCTCCAAGCCTATCTCTAGTTTAAACAATTTAAACTCTCCCTTATCTAGAAATCCTATCTCTAGTTTAAACGATTTAAACTCTCCCTTATCTAGAAATTCTATCCCGAGATTTAAACGAGTCAAATCTCTCTAGAATCGGCTGGGCCCTATGGGGCCTTGTGCCCCTGGCCCAATGCGGCCAGGACACTCCCTCATAGGCCCATGCCCCCTCCCAGAAGGTGGGGCCACGTTGGTCCCCTTCCGGAAGGTTCTAGAAGCTTCCGGTACAATACCGATTAACCCGGAACAATTCCGAACTCCAAAAACTGCACTGCCTTATATGAATCTTATTCTCCGGACCATTCCGGAACCTCTTGTGATATCCCGGATCCCATCCGAGACTCCGAACAAAAATTCATAAACCAATTATCCAATCTATCCTAGCGTCGAGATACGTTAAGTGTGTGACCCTGCGGGTTCGAGAATATGCAGACATGATCTTCTATCAATAATCAACAGCGGGGTCTGGGCACCCATATTGACTCCCACACATTCATCGATGATCATATCGGATGAACCACGATGCCAGGATTCAATCAATCCCATATATATATTCCCTTCGTCTCGCGATATTTTACTTGCCCGAGATTCGATCGTCGGTACCGTCATACCTAGTTCAATCTCGTTCACAGCAAGTACTTTACTCATTCCGTAATCCGATATCACTTTGTGATTAACTCCTTAACCACATGCTTGCAAGCGGTGTTGATATCGATTACCGAGTGGGCCCGAAGTATATCTCTCCGACTTGGGAGGGACAAATTCCATCTCGATACATACAACCCAACAGATACTTTCCGATCACCTGAGAGACACCTTTATGATCACCCTCTCATAGGATGACGTTTGATGACCTCAAAGCTTTCTTCCGATACCAGGGAGTTGCATTATCTCATGGTCTAAGGAATACAATATTTGACATAGGAAAAGCTTCGCAAAGACGAACACGATGACACGATCTAATTGCTCTGCTTTGTTTGGGTCTATCCACCGTATCATTCTCCCAATGATATGATCTCATTATCAATTGACAACTCATGTCTATGGTTAGGAAACCTTAACCATCATTGATCAATGAGCTAGTCCATAGAGGCGTACTAGGGACACGGTGTTGTTTACAAACCACACAAGTATTAAAGTTTCCGCTTAATACAATTCTAGCATGGAACATAAACTTTATCATGAACAAGAATTATAATAATAACATCTTTATTATTGCCTCTAGGGCATAATTCCAACAGTCTCCCACTTGCACTAGAGTCAATAATCTAGTTTACATCTGGCAACAATCTCACACCCATGGCACTGAGGTGTTGATCATGTTTTACACGTGGAAGAGGTTTAGTCAATGGATCTGCGACATTCAGATCGGTATGTACTTTGCTAATCTTCAGATCTCCATCTGCTATATAATCTCGGATTATATGAAACTTGCGGTTGATATGCTTGGTCTTTGGATGATATCTTGGTTCCTTAGCGAGTGCTATGGCGCCAGTGTTGTCACACAATATCTCCAGTGGGTCCAATGCACTTGGAACCACGCCAAGCTCAGTGATGAAGTTTCTGATCCAAACTCCTTCACTTGACGCTTCTGCAGCAGCCATGTATTCCGCTTCTACTGTAGATCCCGCGATCATGCTTTGCTTGCAGCTTCTCCAGCTCACAGCTCCTCCATTCAAAATATAAACGTATCCTGTCTGAGATTTAGAATCATCCTTGTCGGTGTCGAAACTAGCATCGACGTAACCTTTTACGACAAGCTGTTCATCACCCCCATAGACTAAGAACATTTCTTTAGTTCTATTTAGGTACTTTAGGATGTTCTTCACGGCTGTCCAGTGTTCCACTCCTGGATCACTTTGATATCTGCTCGTCAAACTAAGAGCATTGGACACATCCGGTCTAGTACACAGCATGGCATACATGATGGAACCTATGGCCTAGGCATAAGGCACTTTGCTCATAGCTTCCCTATCATTTACCGTAGCTGGACACTGAGCCTTGCTCAATATCTTACCTGACAACATAGGCACTGAACCTTTCTTTGCCTTATCCATTCTGAACCTTTTCAGAACTTTGTCTAGGTATGTACTCTGGCTAAAAGCTATCAGGCGTCTTTGTCTATCTCTATAGATCTTGATGCCCAATATATAAGCAGCTTCACCTAGGTCTTTCATTGAAAAACACTTGTTCAAATAACTCTTCACATCGTTAAGCATGTTGATGTCATTTCCGATAATCAATATGTCATCCACATACAGTACCAGAAACGTCACCGAGCTCCCACTCACTTTCTTGTAGATGCAAGCTTCGTAGCAATTTGGAACAAATCCAAAGCTCTTGATCACTTGATCAAAACGAAGGTTCCAACTCCGAGATGCTTGCTTCAGCCCATAAATGGAACACTGAAGTTTGCATACTTTACTAGCATCCTTAGGATCGACAAAACCTTTGGGTTGCATCATATACAACTCTTCATCAATGTTGCCATTGAGGAAAGCAGTCTTGACATCCATCTGCCATATTTCATAATCATGAAACGCAGCAATTGCTAATAAAATCCGAATGGACTTAAACATCGCTACGGGAGAGAAAGTCTCATCGTAGTCAACACCTTGAACTTGTCGAAAACCTTTTGCGACAAGCCGTGCTTTATAGACGGTAACATTATCATCCGCGTCCGTTTTCTTCTTGAATATCCATTTGCACTTAACGGCCTTTCGGTCGCTAGGAGGACCCACCAAAGTCCATACTTGGTTTTCGCTCATGGATCCCAATTCGGATTTCATGGCTTCCAGCCATTTCTCAGAGTCTGGGCTCATCATCGCTTCCTCATAGTTCGTAGGTTCACTGTCTTCTACCAACAAGACAGTCAAGACAGGGTTGCCGTACCACTCAGGAGGGGCACGCGACCTTGTCGACCTGCGACGTTCAGTAGCAGCATCGTCCGAAGCTTCATGATCCTTGTCATTAGCTTCCTCTATTGTTGGTGCAGGCGGCACTGGAACAATTTCAGATGCTGCGCTACTCTCCAATTCAAGAGAAGGTTCAATAACCTCGTCAAGCTCTACTTTCCTCCCACTCACTTCTTTCGAGAGAAACTCCTTCTCAAGAAAGGAACCGTTCTTTGCGACAAACACTTTGCCTTCGGTTCTGTGATAGAAGGTATACCCAATAGTTTCCTTAGGGTATCCTATGAAGACACATTTCTCCGCTTTGGGTTCGAGCTTGTCCGGCATCAACTTCTTGACGTAAGCTTCGCATCCCCAAACTTTAAGAAACGACAACTTAGGTTTAGCACCAAACCACAGTTCATACGGTGTCGTCTCAACGGATTTAGATGGAGCCCTATTTAAAGTGAATGCAGCGGTTTCTAATGCATAACCCCAAAATGATAACGGCAAATCAGTAAGAGACATCATCGATCGGACCATATCTAATAGGGTTCGATTCCGGCGTTCAGACACACCATTGCGCTGTGGTGTTCTGGGTGGCGTGAGTTGCGAAACAATTCCGCTTGCTTTAAGATGCGTGAGAAAATCATAACTCAAATATTCGCCCCCACGATCGGATCGTAGAAACTTAATCTTTCTGTTACGATGGTTCTCCACTTCATTCTAAAATTCTTTGAACTTTTCAAACGTTTCAGATTTATGTTTCAGTAAATAGATATACCCATATCTACTTAAGTCATCGGTAAAAGTGAGGAAATAGCGATATCCACCGCGCGTCAAAACACTCATCGGTCCGCATACATCGGTATGTATGATTTCCAACAAGTCCGTTGCTCGCTCCATCATACTGGAGAACGGGGTTTTGATCATCTTGCCCATGAGGCATGGTTCGCATGTGTCAAATGATTCAAAATCAAGAGACTCCAAAAGTCCATCAGAATGGAGTTTCTTCATGCGCTTTACTCCAATATGACCTAGACGAAAGTGCCACAAATAAGTAGTATTATCACTATCTACTTTGCATCTCTTAGCCTCAATGTTATGGATGTGTGTTTCATCCCTTTCGAGATTTAGAAGAAATAAACCATTCACAAGAGGTGCATGACCATAAAAGATGTTACTCATATAAATAGAACAACCATTATTCTCCGATTTAAATGAATAACCGAATTGCAATAAACACGATCCGGAAATGATGTTCATGCTCAACGCAGGCACATAATAACATTTATTAAGGTTTAAAACTAATCCCGAAGGTAAAACTAAGGAGAGCGTGCCGACGGCCATCACATCAACTCTTGATCCGTTGCCAACGCGCATCGTCACCTCATCCCTCGCAAGCCGCCGTCTATTCCGTAGCTCCTGTTTCGAGTTACAAATATTAGCAACTGAACTGGTATCAAATACCCAGGCACTACAACGAGGGCTAGTAAGGAAAACATCAATAACATGTATATCAAATATACCTTTGATGGTGCCAGCCTTCTTGTCCGCTAAGTACTTCGGACAGTTGCGCTTCCAGTGACCCTTGTCCTTGCAATAGAAGCACTCAGTGTCCGGCTTGGGACCAGACCTGAGCTTCTTCTCAGCAGGGGCATTGCGCTTGCCGCCGCCCTTCTTGAAGGGCTTCTTTGCTCCCTTACCTTTCTTAAAGGAGGGCTTGTTGACCATCAACACATGATTATCCTTCTTGATGTCCACTTCCGCAGCCTTCAGCTTTGCGAAGAGCTCGGTGATCGTATCAGTGGAACCAATCTGATTATGAGTCACTACAAAACTTTTGTAGCTGGGAGGGAGTGATTGCAGAACCCTGTCAATCTTGAGCTCCTCTGGAATCGTGCATTCCAGTTGCTTAAGGCGTTGAGTGTAGCCCGACATCTTTATGGCGTGCTCACTAACAGAACTCCCTTCCTCCATCTTGCAGTTAAAGAACTTCTCAGAGATCTCATATCTCTCAGAACGGGCTTGAGTCTGAAACATGGTTTTCAGCTCCTCGAGAATCTCAAAGGGCCCGGGATAGGTTTCAAAACGATTTTGAAGCTCCGGTTCCATAGCAAACAACATGGTGCTCTTAATCACACCATAATCATCTTTGCGCGACTGATAGACAGCTTTCTCATCAGCCGGCGCAGTTGCAGCAGGGGGGTTACCTAACGCTTTCTCAAGGACATAGTCCTTTTGTCCGCCAGACAGAATGATTCTTAGATTGCGGAACCAATTGGTGAAGTTAGACCCATTGTTCCTAAGCTTTTCTTTCTCAGCAAAAACGTTGAAGTTGAAGTTGGATTTGGCCATGTGATCTACAGTATTTGCAAGTACAATTTAGACTATGTTCATGATAAATAGTTCAACTTAATCAAATTACTAGATGAACTCCCACTAAATTCAACATCCCTCAAGTTGTTTAGTGAACACGATCCAAATTCACCACACCTAATCCGATCATCACGAGAAGAGATGTGGTTTCAATGGTGGACAATGAAGTGTCGATCATATCATTCATATGACTCATGCTTAACCTTTCGGTTCTTGTGTTCCGAGGCCATGTCTGTACATGCTAGGCTCGTTAAGTTAGACCCAAGTATTTCCGCGTGTGCAAAAACTGGCTTGCACCCGTTGTATGTGAGCGTAGAGTCTATAGCACCCGATCATCACGTGATGCTTGGACACGACGAACTTTCGCAACGGTGCATACTTGGGGAGAACACAGTTTTTATCTTGATCTTTAAGTGAGGAATCATCTTATAATGCTACCGTCGCGATCTAAGCATGATAAGATACATAAAAGGATAAACATCACATGCATATAAATTTATGTGACATGGTATAGCCTATCTTCGCGCAATGATCTCCATCTTGTGCGTTCCGGCATGATCTCCATCACTCCACCATGATTGCCTCCACCACGAATAGCAACTACAACTATTGCTAACTACTTAGCGATAAAGTAAAGCTATTACATGGCGTATAAGAAGTTGACTCGCATGTCATACACAATTATAAAGACAACCATATGGCTCCTGCCGGTTGTGTACTCATCGACATGCAAGTCGTGAAACATTACAAAACATGATCATCGCATACAATATACACATCACATCTTGGGCCATACCATATCACAGAAAACACTCCTTGCAAAAACAAGTTAGACGCCTCTACTTTGTTGTTGCATGTTTTACGTGGCTTTATGGGAGTAGATGCTAAGAACGATTCTTACCTACGGAAAGCCACAACGGTGATATTATGGTTGCCAAACTCCGGTGTTAATCCCATGACAACTATAGTGAGAGAAACTGACATCCACCAGCCGCATGTGTGGAACAAGCCACACGTCAAGTGCGGAGCCGGTCTCGCGAACGACGTCGCGTAAGGTTGGCCTGGACCGCTTCAATCTCACTATCCTGCGTCATAAGAAGAACACAAACAAGAGGCTTGCAACAGAAAACATCAACGCCCGCAACAACCATGTTGCGTTCTACTCGTGAAACACATCTACGCATAGATCTAGCTCTGATACCACTGAAGGGTTTCGCGGCATAGTAAATCAAAATTTTCTACGGAGCGAACAGAGGGAAAGCCAAGATCTAATCTAGGAGATGCAAACAACGAGAGAGATTGGATTAGATCTTCATAACCTTGAAGATTCGCACAGCGGAACGTTCGTCGGAACGTGGGTGATGTAGTCGTACTCGCTTCTCCTCCTCGCGATCCGATCCGATCTAGCACCACAAGTGGTGGTGCCTCCGTGAGATGCACACGTGCAGCACCTCGATGTCTCCTCCTTCCTCGGACCAGCGAGTATGGTGGAGAGATAGATTGGATCTACATCACGACGGCGTGGTGTATATGGTGGAGAATTTCTGCTGCAGGGCTTCGCCTACAAACAGTCGGGAGGGAGAGAGGAAGGTAGCAAGGCTGCTAGGGCTTGGAGGAAGGTGTGTGTGTGTAGGGGAAGGGGGCGCACCACCCCTCTATATATAGAGGGGGGCGGCCAGCCCTTGCCCCTCCTCCAAGCCTATCTCTAGTTTAAACAATTTAAACTCTCCCTTATCTAGAAATCCTATCTCTAGTTTAAACGATTTAAACTCTCCCTTATCTAGAAATTCTATCCCGAGATTTAAACGAGTCAAATCTCTCTAGAATCGGCTGGGCCCTATGGGGCCTTGTGCCCCTGGCCCAATGCGGCCAGGACACTCCCTCATAGTCCCATGCCCCCTCCCGGAAGGTGGGTCCATGTTGGTCCCCTTCCGGAAGGTTCTAGAAGCTTCCGGTACAATACCGATTAACCCGGAACAATTCCGAACTCCAAAAACTGCACTGCCTTATATGAATCTTATTCTCCGGACCATTCCGGAACCTCTCGTGATATCCCGGATCCCATCCGAGACTCCGAACAAAAATTCATAAACCAATTATCCAATCTATCCTAGCGTCGAGATACGTTAAGTGTGTGACCCTGCGGGTTCGAGAATATGCAGACATGATCTTCTATCAATAATCAACAGCGGGGTCTGGGCACCCATATTGACTCTCACACATTCATCGATGATCATATCGGATGAACCACGATGCCAGGATTCAATCAATCCCATATATATATTCCCTTCGTCTCGCGATATTTTACTTGCCCGAGATTCGATCGTCGGTACCGTCATACCTAGTTCAATCTCGTTCACAGCAAGTACTTTACTCATTCCGTAATCCGATATCACTTTGTGATTAACTCCTTAACCACATGCTTGCAAGCGGTGTTGATATCGATTACTGAGTGGGCCCGAAGTATATCTCTCCGACTTGGGAGGGACAAATTCCATCTCGATACATACAACCCAACAGATACTTTCCGATCACCTGAGAGACACCTTTATGATCACCCTCTCATAGGATGACGTTTGATGACCTCAAAGCTTTCTTCCGATACCAGGGAGTTGCATTATCTCATGGTCTAAGGAATACAATATTTGACATAGGAAAAGCTTCGCAAAGACGAACACGATGACACGATCTAATTGCTCTGCTTTGTTTGGGTCTATCCACCGTATCATTCTCCCAATGATATGATCTCATTATCAATTGACAACTCATGTCTATGGTTAGGAAACCTTAACCATCATTGATCAATGAGCTAGTCCATAGAGGCGTACTAGGGACACGGTGTTGTTTACAAACAACACAAGTATTAAAGTTTCCGCTTAATACAATTCTAGCATGGAACATAAACTTTATCATGAACAAGAATTATAATAATAACATCTTTATTATTGCCTCTAGGGCATAATTCCAACAGTAAGATGCATCGATAATTGGAAGTATGAAAATCCCGTGATGCATATTCTATATGACACTCCTATTGTTCGAATTTGAATTAAAGCAAACGAGACCTAAATGGTCAACTTATTGTAGTACACTAATATACTTTTGCTGAAGATTTTAGGTAATTTATATTTGAAGTATGTTCAATCCCATACATGAAAAATTTTGTGATAGAAATTGGAAGCATGCGCTAGATAACGGGCCGGCCTAGTAACCCTGATGCTCTGGTCATGCTGTTTCACGCACCATATGCGTACGCGACGTTTACATCGTACGTGGTGGTGGAGTGATGTGGGCAAAACCGAAACGGCACCATGTATAAAAGGGTTCGTCGGCTGATTCGTCTCCTTTTCCCCACCCATTTACCCCCAAATCGGGAAGAAGAAAACCCTCGTCTCACTCCATCGACTCCAGCCCCTCCCACTCGATTCTTCTCCCTCTCCCCGCACATTCGTCGACTCCGCCAGCGATGAAGGCGGGGAGCAGCACAGCCGACGCGGCCGCTACTACTGTGGACAAGAAGCGCGCCGTCACCGGCATAGATGCGGTGAAGGAGGTTGGCGGTTCCCACGGAAGTGCGGTTGGTGGTGCGGCCAAGTTGGCTATTTCGTCGCGACGGCGCCGGATCAGGACGAGAAGGAGAATGTGGCGGTCGTTGAGGCGGACGTGCTGGATCTGGGCGCGAAGCACGGCTCCGACGAGAATCTGGTGGTGAAGGCCCAGCAGCTTGTGGTGGTGCATCTATGTGTTTTTTTAACCTCCACTTCTCATTTTTTTAGTACTTATAACTAGGGTTTGATTTTTAGTGTTGATTCTTAGGATTTGAATGTTAGTACGAGGTTGGTGTAGTACCTCGTACAGTGTTCATCACCTTTTGGGGGCATTGAAGAGTAGATGGACACACTTTGTGCATCGTTGATAGCACTTTGCAGAGAGGATCTTAGATATTGAATATTTATAGCTTGAAGAATTATGTGTATGATAAAATTTCTCTGGATTGAATGCTGAAATTCATTAGTGCATAATGACAATATACATCTTCGGCAACTGATAAGTTATAATATTTATGTGCGGTATAAAAATATAATTTATGATATCTAATAATTCAGAAAAAATGTACACATGTTAATAAATTATTCATCTCTAGACATTACTAAAGATGTATATAAATGCATCATGTTTACACAGTCTAAGTGCACCACACAAAATTATATATTTTAGGAGCTTTAAATTTGTTCCTTTTACCCAGAGCTTAAACGTTTGATTTTGCATGAAATGATACTGCAAATTTATGTGTCTGAAATTAAGTATGTGTGTTCTTTGATAACTTTTATATGTATGGAATTATTATTTTCAGTCTTGTACTATTTGTCAAGGGAGCATGTGCTTCGGGGTATAGTTTTGTTCATGCATTGTTTATATTCTAGTTGCTGATCTACTATATAATTATTACTTGTGATCACCAACAAATAGACTGTAAGACACCCTGACCACAAACAAATAGACTTATTTTTTATAATCTTGTGGTTGGTCAACTATATAATGATTCTTGCCAACAATTATACATGCCAAGCTTTTATTTGTCATTTATTGAAACACTGGTATCTATTGTGAACTATGCACTGCAATTTATCAAATTGCTCCCATTATTTATAGTATTGAGTTTGAACTTTGGCATCATGGAATAGGTTGGCAGTTGCATCTTATATGTTGTCATATATCTTTTTCTCTCTTGGTCATTTGCCAAGTGGACTATAGTGAGTTCTTTTAAGTTTTTGTGTACCTTAAACTGTGCATGAATACTAATTGAATGGTTATGTACCATCTAAGTGTGTCTCATTTAGATGGAAAGTTTGTGTTGCATTTGCATAAGGATAGGGCACTTTTTTTGCTTGTTTTTGCAATAGACATATGCAAATCTAAGACGCCTTGTAATCAGTACATAGACGTGACAGTAGTATGTAATCTGTGAAGATTGCTCCCCTCTTTTGGGGTTCTTTATGTTCTTGAAAGTGTTTTACAACCTTTTGTAATCTGTCTGACATGTTAAAATTACAATATTGCGTTTTATTTGAATTACAAGGTTGAGTAGGTTTAAACTTGATAATCATATGGATTGTGTAGGTTTAAACTTGATAATCATATGGAGACAATTAGAAAACTTAATTTTATTTTACAATACCCTATTATCCGGTAGAATCCTAATGATAACATCAGAACCTATTGTCATGTGCTATGGAATCTGAAGTCAAATTCCAATACTTTCAAAACAGGGCTTTAAATTGAATTGTTGCTGGTCTAGTGGAACCTGACAATGCATTGAGAGATGAGGATTTCATTTCCTTCCATTGCCTTAATCCATAATTTCAGATAGTATTTGAACTTAGAAGTTTTTTTTCTCATTATTCTTTATATTATAACCTGCCGATTATTTTGTTTTCCATAATTACCTCTTTTCAAATTAGATCATGTGAGCTGAAGTGTTGTTTATTTATTCAAACAGGAAGGGGGCCAGCAGAAGATGCGCAGAAGAGGAAGTTGCACCTTGGGTACTCCTCCGGCAGAGACGAGTCGGTGAGTTCATGACAGATGTATAGACTGAAAGAGGCCTTGATCAAAGTATAATCTTGCCAGCAATTATACATGCCAAGCTTTTATTTTTCATTTATTTCCCAGATTTACATAGTCATTTATTCAAACACTGTCATCTTTTGTGAAGAAGGCACTGGATTTTATCAAATTAATTGAATGGTTATCTACTAGGTGTGTCTCATTTAGATGGAAAGTTGGTGTTCCATTTGCAATAGGATAGGCCCTTTGTTTTGCTTGTTTTTGCAATATACAATATGCAAATAAAAGACACCTTTTCATTAGTACATAGATGTGACAATAATAATATGTGAAGATTGCTCCCCTCTTTTGACGTTCTTTATGTTCTTGAAAGTGTTTTACAACCTTTTATAATATGTCTGATGTGTTAACATTACAAAACTGAGTTTTATTTGAATTATAATATTGTGTAGGTCGAAAATTGATAAGCATATAGAGATGAGTAGTGCTTAGATATACATGACATTTATAAATTGACAGTTCATTTTCATCATACTCCCTCCGTCCTAAAAAGGATGTCTCAAGTTTGTCTAAACTTGAATGTATCTAGACACTATTTAGTATATAGATACATCCAAATTCAAACAAACTTGAGACATCCTTTTTAGGACGAAGGGAGTAGATGATTTCATTTCCTTCCATTGCCTTAATCCAAAATCAGTTATTTCTGGATGGAAGGAGTACCTCTTTTCAAACTTATTATACTCTTGCTCCTGTGAGCTAAAGAGTTGTTTATTTATTCAAACAAGAAGGAGAGCCAGCAGAAGGTGGGTACAAGAGGAAGGTGCACTTTGGGTACTCCTCCGACAGAGACGAGTCGGTAAGTTTTCTGACAGATGTATAGACTAAAAGAGGGCCTGATCTAAGTAGAATCTTGCCAGCAATTATACATGTCAAGCTTTTATTTTTCATTTATTGCCCATCTTTTATTGTCATTTATTCAAACACTGGAATCTGTTCTGAAGAACACACTGCAATTTATCAAATATTAAATTAAATGGTTATGTACCATCTAATTGTGTCTCGTTTAGATGGAAAGTTGGTGTTCCATTTGTATGAGGATAGGGCCCTTTGTTTTGCTTGTTTTTGCAATAGACAATATGCAAATCAAATACACCTTTTCAGCAATACATAGATGTGACAGTAGTATATAATCTGTGAAGATTGCTCCCCTCTTTTGGGGTTCTTTATGTTCTTGAAAGTGTTTTACAACCTTTGGTAATCTGTCTGATGTGTTAAAATTACAAAACTGAGTTCTATTTGAATTACAAGGTTGTGTAGGTTTAAACTAGATAAGCATACAGAGACAATTAAAAAACTTAATTTTGTTTTACAATACCCTATTATCCGGTAGAATCTTAATCATAACATCAGAATGTATTGTCATGTGCTATGAAATCTGTGAAATACTTTCAGATCAGGGATTTAAATTGAATTGTTGCTGGACTAGTGGAACCTGACAATGCATTTAGAGATGAGTAGTGTTTAGATATCCATCATAAAGGATTTCATTTCCTTCCACTGCCTTAATCCATAATTTCAGAAAGTATTTAAACTTAGAATTTTTACTTCCCATTAATATTTCTATTATAACCTGCCAATTTTTTTATTTCCATAATTACCTCTTTTCAAACTTGATCATGTCAGCTAAAGTGTTGTTTATTTATTCAAACAGGAAGGGGAGCCAGCAGAAGGTGGGCAGAAGAGGAAGGTGCACCTTGGGTACTCCTCCGACAGAGACGAGTCGGTAAGTTTTCTGACAGATATATAGACTAAAAGAGGCCCTGATCTAAGTAGAATCTTGCCAGCAATTATACATGTCAACCTTTTATTTTCCATTTATTTCCCAGCTTTTATTTGTAATTTATTCAAACATTGGTATTTGTTTTGAATAAGGCACTAGAATTTATCAAATATTAATTGAATGTGAATGTACCACCTAAGTGGGTCTCATTTAGACGGAAAGTTGGTGTTGCAATTGCAAGAGGATAGGGCCCTTTGTTTTGCCTTTTTTTTGCAACAGAGAATATGCAAATCAAAGATACCTTATCATCAGTATATAGATGTGACAGTAGTATGTAATATCTGTGATGATTGATCCCCTCTTTGGGGTTCATTATCTTCTCGAAAGTGTTTTACAACCGTTTGTATTCTGTCTGATGTGTTAATATTAGAAGAACTAAATTTTATTTTAATTACATGATTGTGTAGATTGAAACTTGATAAGCATATAGGGATAATTGAACTTGTTTTCATTATGATATAACTGCATTGCTAGCCATATTTTTTTTACTAATATGTAGTACACTTGGTGGTTTTTTATTGATAAATTTGTTCTCTGTTCAATGCATCTGGGTTGATTTTGTTAATGTATTATCCACCAGGGGGTGAAGAAAACGGGGTACATCTCCCAGCACAGGAAGCCACAGGTCACTCATCATGTTTTGGCCCGTCTAGGAGAAAGGATAGGTCCAGTCAATGGCTTATTCCTTTTCAGGTTATTGGGCAGTACGGGCACAGAAGGAATTTTCACAGTTCTGCATATAGCAAAGACTCTTCTTAGAAGAGAGTTTGAGTTTGTGCTGAACGATGCCTATGAAGCACAAGTGTTTGTGAGGGCCACTTCCACTTCTGATAATGATGTTCTTGAGAGTGCGTTGCAAAGGAGAAAGCATTTAGTTTAGCTCACGCGATTGTCAAGATTTACAAGATTGTTGAGCTCAATCTTGTGCCAAGGAAGGAGGACAAGCTATTGAACATGCTGTTGTGTACATATCCACAAGAATATGACCACCTGTCAGTTGATCGCATGCGTCAACTAAGTTACCCTACTGGATTTTCATGCCAGGGAGACCCAGTTGAGAAATGGAAGAATCCTCATCTGTCAAAAACAACCATGAACATTCTTGGTGTGTCTGAGGGTACTCCAGCAGGCCTAACTAGAGTTGTTGTGAAGTACATGTTCCGTACTGGTACTATTTGCTATCCACTCAGGGTTGTTCCATCAGACTTTAGGTTCAAACATGCAGTTCATCAAGATGGGAGCGTATACATGAAATTTATTGGCATGACCCCACATCTACCACATTTGTGTGTGTCATGGCTTCGCATAGCAAAATTATAGCTAGATCTATCCAAACGTGGGGTAGTTAAGTCAACGATCATGTCCGACTACTCGAAAGAGCCACTTGTGTACCATGTTTTCATCTACATTTATTCAAATGGACTCAAATTTGGCACGAGGGTTTATCACCATGTGCCTAATGATGCTACCATTGTATCTAGCCATTTTGGTTTGAAATTTTCAAAAATTTAACCAACAAACTCAAAAACAGGCTTTCATTTGTGAAGCAAGTATCAAAACTACAATTTGAAACCTTCTAGTTGCATGCTTGTGCGGTTTTACATCACATTGGGACCACATAAGAGCAGTTGTACTTTTAACTGCATAAGCCACACTTCAAACACGGATAACCGCAGCCGTTACAAAATATCTTGTACATTGAATACAATGTTGCATAAAAATAACATGACATAACGCAATAAAAATACTAAAAGCCACCCTTGAAATAAACTTTTGGAGGCCATTCCTCCGACAATGAGTAGATCCTACCCACCTGACTTTTATTGCTTGACATCTGAATTTCAGTCACAGTTTTCATATCCATGTCGACTTCAAACAATCCAGTATCAAACCCAGTTGATAAAAATTCAAAAAAAAAACAAAATTTTGTGAAATCTTGGACACATTTAAAATTGCTTCTAGGTAGAGGATGCCATGTTTCAGATGACAAAACCTGACGAAACTGAAACTCTGACAGACTAACACCTAAACTGAAGCCGAGCGCGTCGAGCGTGGCGTCCAACTTCGCGTTCCAAGCTCTAGCCTCTAGGTGCCTGATGGAGTCCGTAGAGGGGCTAGTAAATTCTCAAGGTACACTGTTATTAATCACTGATCTGACTTTCCTTTTCACATCCTCTAGCTTGTTTCTTCTAGACAGAAGAATCATTGCAACAGTAGGTCCTCTTGATTCTTCAAATGTTTTCTGTAGTACCATATAGAAGAGTTTATAAATTGAATTATAATCATATTGATTTTTGCGACTATACAAAGGAATAGTGTACAGACCTGATCAATGTTCTTAGTCATACAATCTCTGTCCCAGTGCTCTAGACATTGCAATACCCATAATCCGCATGAGCTGCTGCCGTAAGATGAAACAAAATTCATTTACGACATCAGTAGTGAGAAAGTGATATGATTCACAAGTACTTACCCATCATCTTGCTTTCCAATTTCATATTCTTTAATAGGCCAAGTCTCGACGTCAGGAAATTGTTTACGTGTAGTTTTGTTTGTCCAATATGTGTCTAGTGCAATTTGTCCTTTCTGCAAAATATTTAGAGTTACTGAAACGACAAAAGATAACAAGGTTTTGATGAGAAAAGTAGATAATACCAATTTATCCACAACTGCATGCGAATAGGTTAAACTGTACTTAGGATCAAGGACTTGGAACTCCTGCTTGACGTTATGCATTACAACTGTCACATAATGTTCTTCGCGTATATTCAGAGGGAAATATGCCTACAAAATAAGATCACTAGCATGTACTATGTAGGATTCCAAATAGTTAATAACAACATCAAATTTATAAAAAACACTCTTTACCTTGTCACGCGCAAAATATTCATTCAAAACCCTTCCTACAACTCCTGATCTTGGCACTTCTTCTACGTCAAAAGTTTTCAACTTTTTATTCGTTTTGTACAATTTAATGGCTTCTTTGATAAGATAGCTTGACCTCAATGGTCCACATATGTGCCGATCATAGTCAAGACGGGGAGCCAGCTCTAGAATGTAGGCATCAAGTATCTGAAAATAATAATCATATAATGATTGCATGTTCATACTTCTTTGTTGTAAAATAATAATAATAGGTTAGCGAATTACTTACAGCAGTACTAAGCCATTCTTTTATAAGAACATCGTTAAGATCTTTCGAAGATAAAATGGCCTCATCTGTTTTTGTACGCCTTTTTACAGCTTCTTTGGGGGTCTTCGCCAAAGTTGAAAATATTTGACAGCAGCTTCTATTTCATGTGGTGTTAACATAATGTAACATTCCCCAATATCGTGATGTTCAAATAATATCGCTGCATAACATTTATGAAAACACACAAGTTACCACACTAAACTATTTTGTTTGCTCAATAAAAATAAGTACTCCCTTCGGCCCATATTAATTGACTCAAATTTGACTAAATTTGAATGAATCTAGACACTATTTAGTATATAGGTTCATCCAAATTTTGACAAATCAAAGTCAATTAATATGGATCGAAGGGAGTAATGAAATCTGTAAAACATTATAACTTTCGTATTTTTTTATTTATGTTTCGGTTGTTTCTGTCGCTCAAATAATGGGGAACTATACTTACTATTACCCGCGGTAGAAGTCATATCATTGCATGCATCGTTCTCCACGACACCACAAAATATCTCCCCATCTAAATCGTCCATGCTACACGAATCATTTAGAGAATGTGTTAATGTTTTGCCATCTAAATCTACACGAGTTCCCCAAAAACCTATGTGAGCATCTTATATGCACGACAAACAATCGATGAGACATGGAATCAGTACCTGGACGATAGATAAGAAGAGTCGGCGAAGGGTGGCACCAATGAGAGACGGCGAAAGGGAGTCCTGCGAGGATGAAGTGGTGAGAGGCGGCGTCGATCCCTGGAGGACACACGAGAGGGGGTGGAGAAGGGAGGCGGCAATGTGGGACGGCGAGGGCGGCTTGTAATGGAGGCAGTGGTGATTGGCGGCCTACTTAGGTTGAGTCGTGGGTTGTCGGACGATCGACGTGCCGATACGCCCTCCGTGATTAACCGCTGGCGTTGGGCCTCGTTGTGGGTAGTTAATTGGGCCTATAGGGTTATTACTTTTTAATGTCTTGTTTTTCCTATTTTTTATACGTCTTTACGTATTTTTAAATGTTTTATTATATTGTTTAATGTCTTACCATATTTATGGTTTTTCCAAATTTGATATGCACAACATGATCTTTAATTAAATTTACACAGTATCGACTTCATACGATGAGAGTGTTGCCCCTGTATTTGGAGAACTTTTAGTACGTACAACGCAAAGGATGTGTATGGAGCACACGAATCCACCTAAGGATCACCTATTTAAAGAAAGTTTTAGGATAAACCCAGATGCAAAACCAAAACATGTGTTCACGGCGAGAAACATAAATTCCGGATACGCACCCACTTGACCTATGGGAGTTGTCTATGAACACCTTCATCATCTTTGTGGTTGTATGAGTCAACACTTAGTCAACGTGATCCCACCTTGTTGTTACATCAAACTATACAACTACTATGCCAAATCATGACATTGATTCTAAGTATAAAAGTGGTATGCCCATGGCATGATGCACACTTGTGCCTCATATATCCAAACATTGTATTGGGCTCTAGACCCATGGCATGATGCATATTCCATATTTTTTGGCTAAGTTTCTCTCCTTTTATTCTTTCTTACAGTGGAAAAACGTGGCCATGATCCTTGTGTTCGTGCCATCCCACGAACGGATCGTCATCCGCGCGACTCGCTCCAGTTTGTAACAACAGAACCGGAGCTAGACCTGTGACTAAATCAACCAACTAAAACGGCGAGGTGCTAACCTGACGAAACTGAAACTCTGTCAGACTAACACATAAACTGAAGACGAGCGCGTCGAGCGTGGCGTCCAACTTCGCGTTCCAGGATCTAGCCTCTAGGTGCCTGACGAAGTCCGTAGAGTGGCTTGTGCAGGCGCATCGCCTAGCGCCCCTGGCCAGCAGACCCACCCGCGGTGCGTGGCGAGCGCCAGCAGGAGCCGCACGGACTCCAGCCGTGCAACAGGCCCAAAGGCATCCGCGACGTCAATGCCCTGCTACTTCACATATCCCTTTTGGCGACGAGGCGAGGCGGGTGTTCGGCTGCACGATGTCGTCCATGGTGTGCGCCCGTGGTCATTGGATGCGCCTCGCGGCGAGGCAGATGTGATGGCGGCGCGGCTTCAGCTTCGGGTGTCGGAGAGGCTAGCTCGTTGCGCAAGGATGACGCTGCCGACGACGCGTGCTCTGCGGGAGCTGGTGTTGATGGAGAGCTGATGCCGGCGAGTCCTGGCCTGCCACCGCAGGTGTAGAGATACGTAGTGGAGTCGAGTCGAGTGCACGCAGCAGTCCACCATGAACGTCGTGCTCACAGGGTTGTCCTTGCCTGCACAAAGTTCTCTATGTTGTGTGTGTGGTGCACTCTGTCTTTGGTATGAGAAAAGTTTATGAATTAAGGGCAATGTCTAGTTTTCTGCTACCTCCACATACCTGCATGCATAGTTGTAAGGCGCAGTTAGCTATTGACAATTTCAAAGAAAGTTTTGATAATGCTTTTTAGTTGTACTCAAGGAATGACTTACTGCGGATGTAGTTTGCATAATTTAGCGTTTCGTCTGTTATGACCAGCAATTGTGCATGCGCTGCACAGGTGGTTCCCCTTGTTCTTCTTCTTCTTTTTTTGTTCATCATATGATAGTGGTCTGTCATTTTTACTCATGGGTGGATTAGCACCGTCAGCTCCAACTCGTTTATTTTTCTTAGGCGCGCCTTCGGATTTAACTTTTAGTGGATCACCAACTTGAGGTGCTTTTCCCTTCCTGCTCTGTGCATCTGCATCGAAGTAGCTTGTTTGAATATTGCTGGGCCCCTTTGTCCTTTGCATTAATCGATCGATGAATTCCTCGTATTCATGACGAGACTGTTCATCATGGCATAACACTGCGATAACTTCTTGAGATCGTACATTCAAGTCAGAAAAAATTGTCCTGTCGGTTGCACTTGATCATCCATATCCGAACATATAGCTCTCGTGCTTTGCAGACAATCCAAATCTTGCGTTCTTTGAGAAGCACCGAAGGACACAACAAGTTGGTATTTTTTCTAGTCCCAGGTGATCCAATATGTAGAGGATGTGCTTGCAAGGTAGCCCCTTCCTAGCCATTCTTCTGCAGGAGCACTTTATAGTTTCCTCACTGTCAGGTGTGTAGGTCACGTCAAACTTCCTAATAGGTTTATCTGCCCATATCAGAGAGTACTTATTATCACTAGAATCACCTTGCGCACATTCAGCAATCTTGAGTCCATCAACTCTTTTCAGCTCCGATTGCAAGATATAGAAGTTTGTTGCAGTGAATACTTTCGTAGCAACAGACTCAATATCTTTGTATTTAGTAACCGGCAAAGGAAATGTCTGTGAGTCCTCAAAGTCCTGTCGCACATCTTCCTGACGGATACGGTTAATGGTGTTCTCATAGTGCATGATCAAATCCACCAGTGTCATTTTAGAGTCAATATGAAGGTGTAGGCACGAGTTCAAACTCTCGCTCCTCTGATTGCTTTTCATTCCGAGAAAAAAGCCATTGGCTAGATACGCGGCGGCCCACCATCTCTTCTTCTTGTACATTCTACTCAGCCACTATTTGGTTCCCTTCGTCTGCCATTTCTTAATATAGGCCCTCCATCAAAGACCTCTTCTGAGGTGTTGTAGTATATCAATGACCCGAATTCATTCAGAGAATCGTGATTGAGGTGTTTTTTCATATTCTTTTCAATGTGCCACGTACATACATGGTGCCACACATCCTTGAAGACAATGCCAATGGCTTTCATCATTGAACCGTCTGCATCAGTGATAACCCCTTTTGGCTTCTTTTGACACATAGCTTTCAAAAATGTTTGAAGCAGCCATACATATGTTTCTATTTTCTTGTTGGAGACGATTGCGCATGCGAAAATAGTAGTTCTGCGGTAATGGTTCAACCCCATGAAAGGAATGAACGGCATTCCATACCGATTCATTTTGTATGTACTGTCGAACACCAGCACATCACTGAAATCCTCATAGTCCCGACGTACTGAGAGTCACACCAAAACATGCTTTTCAAATTTCCTCCATCATCTAGCTGGTAATCGAAAAAGAATTCAGGATCACGGGCATGCCTATTCTGCATAATTCGGATGGCTGTGTTAGCGTCACCGGATGCAATGAGCTTCCTCTTCTCCCGGGAACACATGTTGTAAAGATCCTTCGAGACGAACCCAACCTTGCTCAACCTTCCACTTTTGCTGATAAAGGTTTTCATAATCTCCAACTTGCGCATCCCAGTTGCTGCTAGTGACATGATTTCAGCTTTCTGGTAAGACTTGATCTTCCGATGGCACCGAAGAAACGGGACTTCATCGGGTCTAGCTAGCACATGGTTGTGCTCGTCCTTAAATTGCAGAACTTTCCAATTCCCTTTAGATTTGTTATACGACACGTTGAGATAGGCTTGACAGTCGCATCGAGACAGAGCTCGTGGCCTCTTCTTGCGGATCTCCATGTGCACATACCTTTCCTCGCGTTCCCCTGCCCTGGAACAGAGAAACCGCCTGTATGTAATAACTCCTTCCGAATTTCCCTTCACCCTCTGTTTCCTTATGCTGAAACCATGTTCTCTAGCGTATGTGTTGTAGTAAGCGAATGCTGCCGCTTCGTTAGTGAAGGTCATCTCCTTTACAATCCGATGCCTGTCATGCTCATCCTGAGCATGATGAAAATCCTTCTCTGGCATCACTGGATGCTGTCTGTGCTCATGCTGTGAACTGTCTGTAACCTACACAATTAGAAGCAAAGAAATGTAAGTGGTGGTCATATGGTTGATCCTATATATGCCTTGTCATACAACAATAAGCAACTTACATCACTCTTGAATTCAGATTTTGAACTGTCTAACCTACACAATTAGAAGCAAAGAAATGTAAGTGGTGGTCATATGGTTGATCCTATATATGCCTTGTCATACAACAATAAGCAACTTACATCACTCTTGATTTCAGATTTTGATCCTTCAGGTTCTTGTGATTCTTCCGTCGTCTCTTCATCCCAGTTTTCTAAGTCCGAATCTCCAAAATAATCATGGTCACTATGAGAGAATAGTACAACCTGCAGCATTGTAGCACAAAGTCATATAACATGGCTATTCAATTCTTATAAAAATAATGTAGCACTAGACATACATCACTAATGCTTTCCGAGATAGATTCTTTCTGACGGCGATCCTTGTTTCCACAATCGATGTCCATCTGCATAATTTAAAAAGTATGTGTATAAATTTGCATGCTCTAGGTGTGCAAATTAAAAAATAAAAAAGAAACTTCACTTGACCTTATCATCCTCGGATTTGTTTTCTTCAAATAGGTCGTTCTCAGTAAGCTCATCATCAAAGAAAAACATATCTCCATCATCCGAACTTGAATCACCGTTGTGCGTAGGGATGCTCTCATTGTCACTCCTAGTTGGCATAGAGTCCTCCATCTGTTCAAGCAAAGAAAACCAAAAACGCTAATATAATCAGTGATGTATATGTGGAGGACTCGTAGATGCAAAGATGAACCATAAGCCGCTATGCTAAAGGTGATGGAAAGAATGTGGGTTAGAGAGGCAGCTACTCACATCTTTGGGCGCCGGTGGCGAGATGGGACACGGGACTGGTTGATGCGGCTTGAGGATGAGAAGATCTGGCTGGCCTTTGATCTGGAGATGTAGGATTGGAACGGTTATCGTCAGCGTGGACGGACACGTCGCCACCGGAGCCGGGAAGATTCACATGTGGAGGATTAGATCTCGGTCGATGGCCGGAGCCGGGAAGGCTCGTGTGGTTGGAGGATTAGAAGGCTGGCCGCCGGATTCATGTCGCCAATCCGGATCCTTCGCCGGCGCACGTCACCGCCGGAGCTAGGCAGGATGATCAAAAATTTAGGGTTAGAGCGGTGTATGGGGAAATGGCGGCCGCCATAGTTTTTGTGATCAAACCTAGAGACCTAATTATATCGTGGCAACGTGGCAATGATTGACAACGTGGCAATGAACGGTCAAATCTAATGGCATGGGGACGTGGCAATGGTTGACATCGTGGCAGGCAATAGTACGTATACGAATACATGGGAATACGGGCCTGGACTTGGGCTTCAGAGGCTACCCCCGCGCGTCCTCGTGCGCCCTCCTCTGAAAACACACGGGGACAATTCTACCCTTATAAACTTTGCAACTTTCGAGAGCCAGGGGGCCTATGGGATCAAGCCTCTTTAAGATTATTACTAAGATGATGGCCAATAGATTTCAAAAAATCATTCTAAAGCTGGTACACAAAAATCAATATGGTTTTTTGCAACAAAGATCAATTCAAGACTGCATTGGTTGGGCTTATGAATATTTACATTAATGCCATAAATCTGGAGAAGAAGTCTTAGTGCTAAAACTGGACTTTGAGAAGCTTTTTACCTCATTGAGCATTGCAAAATCAAGGAAATTTTGGAGGCTAGAGGTTTTGGAAAAAATGGATACAGTTGATTTTTGGCTCTGCTTCCTCAGCTATCTTATTGAATGGTGTGCCTGGAAAAAAATTACTGTAGGAGAGGGGTCAGACAAGGTGACCCCGTCTCCCCATTGATCTTTGTGCTGGCAGCTGATTTACTTCAATATGTGCTTAATAAAGCAATGAGTCAACATCTTTTGTCACTGCCACTGAGATGCTCTGCTTGTCATGATTACCCAGTGATTATGTGTGCTGATGACACTTTGATTGTGCTAAAAGCTGATGCTTCCCAAATATGTTTAAAATCCCTCCTTTAAACTTTTGCTACTTCTACTAGACTGATAGTTAACTACCAGAAATCATGCCTATACCCCATTAATATGGATGAAGAGAGACTTATGCATTTTGCAAGGACTTTGAACTGTTAAACTTGAAGTTTTCCTTTTACATATCTTGGATTGCCACTTAGTCTCACCAAACCTCCTATGGAATGTTTCATGCCAATTGTACAAAGAGTGGAAAAAATATTGTGTGGTATTGTGGACTTTCTGGATTATGGTGGAAAACTTCTCATGGTAAAAGTTGTCCTATCCTCTCTCCCACTCTTTTTCATGAGTTGCTTAGAGGTGCATGTATCCATAAAACATACTCAAATTCATGAGGAACTGCCTATGGAGAAAAAGAATAATGATGTGCAAGCCAGAGGCTCGGCTCTGATCTCTTGGGATAAAATTTGCAGACCTAAAGAACAAGGAGGACTTGGTGTCTTAAATTCGCAGACACAAAATACAGTACTGTTTCTCAAAAACTTAGATAAGTTTTTCAATCATATGGACATTCCTTGGGTTAATCTAATTGGGATGCTTACTACAACAATGGCCATGTGCCTGGCAGAAATCTGGAGGGCTCGTTCTGGTGGAAAGCACACTTCAAACTAATTGATACTTACACAGGTATGTCAAAATGCAACCTGGGAAATGGTAAATCAGTACTTATGTGTTCTGATCTCTGGTGGGATGAGTGCCTTAGCAACAAGTTACCTCATCTTCTATCTTATGCCAAAAAATATGATACTATAGTAAAGGAGGTGTTAGACATGGAATTCTCAGAAGACATGTTTCACCTTCCACTATCGGTGGAGGCTTATCATGAATTTGAAACACTTGAGAACATCTGCATTAATGCTCAGGCAAGGATAAATACTGGAGATAATGATGAATGGACCTATATCTGGGGAGGGAAACAATTTCAAACCAAGCAAGCCTATAAGAATCTCATGGGTCACTGGCCAACTCTTCCACATTTCAACTGGATCTGGAAATCATCCTGTCAAGCGAAGCACAAATTTTTCTTTTGACTACTGTTGCATGACCGATTAAACACAAGGAACTTACTTAAATGGAAAAACTTTCAACTGCAGTCATACTCATGTGTTCTGCTAGATTGTTACCTAGATGAAGATATTTCCCATCTTTTCCTGGAGTGTCCTTTTGCTGCACTCTACTGGGACTACATTTGTCCACTGAGATACTACCACTCTTCAATTTTTTAAGCAATCACTGACATCAAAGACAAACTAAGGCTGCCCTTCTCCATGGATATAATCATTTTAGCTGCCTGGGCTTTATGGATTATTAGAAATGACAAAGTTTTCAATAATACAAGACCATCTTTTATGAGCTGGAAGGCCATCTTTCTGCAAGAGCTAAGGTTATTAGCCTACATGATGAAAAAAAGCATGTTTAGACATTTAAGGAATGGTTACAATCCCAGGTTTAAATCCTAGATTAAACCTAGTGTAGTCTTTTATTTTTTTATTCTTTTCAACCTTGTAACTTTATACCAGTTATAATATAAAAGTTGCATTGGGATTTTCCCACTATTTTACCCTCCTCAAAAAAAGAAACACTCTCACACACAAGATCCAAAAGATGAGTAATAAAAACATTCTAACAAATTGGAACTTGTATGAGATAGTGTGTCACATAGGAGCTAGATAATTATCAATATCAAATCTAAGTGACACAACCTCAAATTTTCACATTCTTTATGATTGTAATATGCACTAAGCATATGACTCCCCCATAATGTGATACAACCATAAAACTCAACACGAGGCAAAATGATCCAAATAGAGATAATTAGAGGACATTATATAATCTTGAATTTCTCATAAAAACATACCACATAGATACTAGATAATATTGCAATATCAATACTAGGTGGTATTCTGTAACACCCTCGGATCGGTCCTATGCAAGTTTTAACGATTCCTGCCAAACCCGCATAGAAATGATTCAAATGTGCCCACCAAGAACTTTTCTGTGGGTAGAAAAGGAAGTAATGTCATTACACATTAGTCCACGATGGAACCCACAAAACAGATTTATACAACAACAACTCAAAGAGTCAATAATACATAAATACAATACAAAGATCCAAATCACCTTGCAAATGATACAGCGTCCGAGTACGGACAAGATGCAAATTGGGCTAAGAGCCCTGAAAAATAACCAATGGCGTCCATAACCCTGCACAGGCCAAGCCGAAAGGGTAACCCTGCTAACGACGTCGATCTCAAACCTGCTAAAGGAAAACAAGAGAGCGGTCAGAACTGAGGCCAGTACACGGCGAGACTAGAATTCGGTGGTCCTCACCTACATAGATCTGGTGGATTGAAGCGGCAGCGGAGCATGCGCTAAACAACCTATAGAGACTCAATACATCTGTCATATATTAGAGAGAGAGATGAGAAAGACCTATTCGGAACCAACCTGATACTACCACCAATCATACACATCCTGGTATTTTCCCCTCGAGACCAAACGAGGAAGTCATGCCTAGGAATCTCACACGGTTGGCAGTTTTATACATTCTTTTCGTGGTGGTTATCCAACTTACTAGTCATATCAGATACTAGTCAATTTATAACATTAAACTTTAGTTATAGTTGTCTATGATCGAGATACTATGCTCCATATTGTCCATAACAGCGAACACAACTTTTTGAAAAGATTTAATCCTGCAGAGGTGCACCAAAGTTTCCACATGCACTTCGACCCTTGTTGCCAGATCAATTAACATACTTTCATCGGTATATCGGCGAGGCCTAGGACAAGAAGCTTTCCTAGATCCAAAACAAGTACATGGGGCCACCCCAATAAGCTACTCGTAACAAAGTCGGCCGAGCTCCGAAGACGGACCCAGAGGTTGCGAGATCGGCCAAGAGGTCATAGGACATAGGTATAATCCTCAACATAACGACCCACGTTCTAAACAACACAGTAGTAAACGCTCATCGAGCAACAGATAATAAACATGGCATAACATGGCATGAAAACGTCAAACTAGTTTGTGGATCCCAGTACAGTACTTTGAAATCAGGTACTAAGCCAATAGGGGTGTCCACACACCCCACATATGGTTAGCGTGCTCAGTCTCGGAATAGGTGTCAAGAACTCGGGTCCTACGTGGACACTAGAATGCTCGCCTGAGAAACATTGCCGAAGGTTCATCTGAAGATCAGGTCGACACTCGCATAAACTCATCAGCCTACTCCTGCGAAGAAGCAAAACACTAGTAGAAACAACGGATGCGCTATTTAATACTACGGCAGAAAATCGGGCATGATGCATATATGATATTAAAAAGGTGCAATGAAATTAGGCAATATTAAGCGAAACAAGGGTCTCGACATTTAATTATTAGGTTCATGTTGTTTAGATACCCCGCAATTTAAATGTTGACTTAATAAGACAAAACATAGCATCGGTTCGCTACATAAATTTAAACTGAGCCAATATAAGACTAGATTTGCCCACATATGGCCTCCATATTTACTTCTTAGGTGAGTTAAATAACCCCAAACATCCACAATATGCATGCCAGTATGAATGATTTAAATGCAACAAGATATATTATATATTATAAAGATATGGGGTCTCGGTTAGGGGTCACACATGTCGGATCGGCGAACTTGGGGTTCTGAGGGTTCGAGGGATCGGTCTTCGAACTTCGGGATCGGGGTCTTTGTGGCATCCCGCAAAACCACTACTAGAAAATCGCGTTGTTTTTGTGCATTGCATCATCATGACCGCATGCTCATGTCATCATGCCACATTGCATTTGAGCATCGTCATCATCTTGCATTTGCTTGCATAAAACTATTTCGGAAAAACCCAGTTTTGTTTTCTAAATGCCCCGTCTTTTATTCAAACGCCAAATCCGGGTCTCCGGATTATTTTGTTTTGGCTCCTATCGGTTTGCAAACGGCCGTTTAAAACAAATAAAATGTTTAATTATTTTTAGTGGGGCAGTCGAACGGGCCGACCCGACCCGAACGACCACCCCCAGAACCAAATCGGTCCACATAATCAGCCCCCTCTAAATCCTAAAGCTACCAACCTATCTACCCACACCCACCGGCCACATCACCCCACCCAATCCCCACCTGACACCTCACCTTTCCCCTCCCTCTACCCTGTCCCACGCTGCCACTTGGCCATAGCACTCTCTCCTTTCCCCCTCTCTCTCCTCTCAACCCTGCCCCAACTCACCCTCCCTAGCACACACGCACCCGGCCCCCTTCCCCCACACCCGCTGCCAACCCTGGCCCACCCACGTGACCCCACCCCGGGCCCCGTTCCTCTCCCCTCGACCCCTGTTCCTCTTCCCCGCAGCACCCTCCTCTTCCCTGCTAGCTTCCTCCCGCGCGCAGCTTCCCGCGGCCCGCCTCGCCGGCCGGCGCGCGCCCGCGCCTCTCCTCTCCGCCTCTCCCTCCCTCTCTCCGGCGCTTCCTTCTCCCTCCCTCTCCCCGCCGCCGCCTCCTGCGACCCTCCTCCGCCTCGCGCCGCCCTGCTCTCGCCGGCTTCCCGCCCCGCTCCACCTCTCCGCGCGACCCCGCTCGCCGGCGAGCCGCTCGCCGACCCCGCCCCTTCTGCGCGACCGCGGACCGCCTCGCCCACCGCTCCGCGTGCCCCGGCCCTCGTCTCCGCCACCGCTCTCGCCCCCGCGCTTCCTCTGTTCCTGGTGCCGCCTGCCGGTCTTCCCCCGACCCGTCCTCCGCCGCGCCGGCGAGCCCGCCCCACCACCACCGCGGTCCCTCCACGGCACGCTGGTGGACCTGGTGCGCGCGCACGGCGTCACCGAGGCGCCCTTCATGCCCCCCATCGTGTTGGAGATCGCCAAGAGCGCGCGGGTGACCGCCGCGGACCTCGCGTCGATCCGGATGGTCATGTCGGGGGCCGCGCCCATGGGCAAGGAGCTGCAGGACGCCTTCATGGCCAAGATCCCCAACGCCGTGCTCGGACAGGGATATGGGATGACCGAGGCCGGGCCCGTGCTGGCCATGTGCCTGGCGTTCGCCAAGGAGCCGTTCGAGGTCAAGTCGGGTCCTGCGGCACCGTCGTCAGGAACGCTGAGCTCAAGATCGTCGACCCCGACACCGGCGCCTCCCTCGGCCGCAACCGCCCGAGGAAGATCCGCATCCGCGGCAAACAGATCATGAAAGGTGTTGTCTGGGAGGTCGCGCCTTGCTACTCCGGCAGCACGCAGACCATCGCCAAGCTCTCCCGAGGAGGAACCGACACCAAGTCTAGGGGCGACAAGATCATCAAGACCGATCCGGTGCCGCAACCCCAATGATCATGCTATTAAGATCAAACCATGCCAAGATTCCCTGTCGGCTGTAGAACCCGGAACATCAAGATCTCCCACACGGAATCCGAAGACCGATCCCGCCGAACGCCATGACCTTCTTCAAGGATCCGATGGCCGAGACCCTGAAGACCGATCTAGAGCGCCAAGGCCTTCGCATGGAGTCGGCAAGATCATCCGGTGACACCAAGATCAACGGCGCGGGCCGACAAGAACGACACCGACCCGGAAGAAACCGATGCGCCCCGACATCGAACCAAGTACTCCTTTCCGGACGCCGAGCTCGCCGAGAACCCGGATGCGACAAGATCTACCTCAGTTATCCGAGAACGATCCGTCGAACCCTGGACCCTGAGACCGACCCCGAACCCCGGAACCCCAAGATCTGCCGAACCCTAAATGTGTGAACCCCTTCCCGAAACCCTATTTTATAATATCATACAAACTTGTTGCATATTAAATCATTCATGCATGCATACTTGTCTGTGGTTTGGGGGCCTTATGCCGATTCACCTCTAATTAAATATGGAGCCCATATGAGGGCAAATCTAGCCTTATATTGGCCTCATTTAAATTTGTGTAGCGAACCGGTGTCATTGTTTTGCCTTGTTTAAACAACATTTAAATTGCGGGGTAGCTAAATAACTTGAACCGTTTAATTAATTGTCGGGACCCGGTTCCGCTTAATATTGACCTAATTGCATCGCACTTCTGCCATGTCATACATCATACATGCATCATGCCGATCTTCTGCCGTTGTATTAAATATTGCATCCGGTGTTTCTTCTAGCGTTTTGCTTCTTCGCGGATAAGGCCGTTGAGTTGATGTGAGATTCGCCCCGATCTTCGGTTGAACCTTCGGCAATGTTTTCAGGCGAGCATCTCCCCCCTTTCTACCTATCTTACTTTTATAGTATTTATTCCCTCATGTTGATCTATTGCTATCTGTGTTGCGTTGCTCTAGTTTTCGTACCCGTGATATCCCTTGCATCCCTATATTGCCATGGCCACCTCCTATTACCTGTTGTTTGGTAGATAGTCGGACTTGCGCGTCGTAGTCGCTTGCTCAAGTGTTGTTGCGTGTCGCCATGTACCACAGTTGTTGGAGTATTGCCACATGTTTGATGTTGGAGATGATCTCGGCTTTATTTATCGTTCACTTTAATTCCTGTTTAACAACTAAAATTGAAGTAAGTAAGCAGAGGCATCGGTGGGTGATAGATAATATTTGGTTTCCGACCGCCCACTTGTGTCCCGTAGGACCCCGAGTGCTTGATACCTGTTCCTTGATTTATCGCGCTATCCACATACGGGGAATTATGGGACCCCCCTGAGACAGAGCTTGATTCATTCTTATTTCTTGGGGCCACAAACTAGTTTGAGGTTTTATTTACGATCCTGTACTTATGCCATGCTTTACTGCTTTATTTACGATTGTGCGAGGAGCACACTGTACTGTTTAGGATAGTGGCACGATTTTGCGGTGTCGACAAGCCCAGTTTTGGGTTCCCAGTCGTTCACAGTCGTCCCCACAACCTTGAGTCCGTCTCGGAGCCGGCCGGCTTTGTTGCGGGTCTACTTTAAGGGGTGGCCCCCTGAAATATTTCTGAATCCTGTGATTGCTTTGTCGTGAAGGCCTCGTTGGGTTTTGATTTGGTTTTTCCGAGGTTGATCGAGTGTGTGTTGCTATTGGTGCACCCCGGCCGGGTAAAACTTTCTGAAAGCCGTGTCCGCGGTTATGGACGACTTGGAGCACAGTATCTCGATCATAGACAACTAAAACTAAAGTTTACTGTTATAAATTGACTTTTATCTGATATGACTAGTAAATATTGCAACTACAACGGAATGGCTAAATAAAACTGCCAACAATTGCTTGCTTGATTTGTCGCTCGCGACAATTGTATCTGACTAGTAAGTATTGCAACTAAAACGGAATGGCTAAATAAATGTACCAACAACTGCTGGGTTTTTGGGTTATCTCATGCTAATTGTATCTGACTAGTAAGTGCCGCAACTTCAACGGAATGGTTAACTAAAATTCCCACTGCTTATTATATCAGGATGAATATCTATACCTGACTAGTAAATGTTGCAACGATAACCGAATAAATAAAACTGCCAACTGTGTGAGTTCCTCGGTTGACTTCCTCGATCGGTGTCGAGGGGGAAACCCCAAGATGGGTTTGTTTGGTGGTAGTGTCAGGTTGGTTCCGAATAGGTCTTTCTTACCCCTCTCTCTGATAGCCGCCAGTTGTATCGAGTCTATATAGGTTGTTTAGTGCATGCTCCCGCTGCCGCTTCAGTCCACCATACCTATGTAGGCGAGGACCGCCGAATTCTAGCCTCGCCGTGTACTGGCCTCAGTACTGACGCTCCTCTTTTTCCTTTGCCCTTTGTCGGCACCCCTTTTGTTTAAGCAGGTTTTGAGATCGACGTCGTTAGCGGGGTTACCCTTCCGGCTTGGCATGGGCAGGGTTATGGACGCCATTGGTTATTCTTCAGGGCTCTTAGCCCCATTTGCATCTTGTCCGTAGCTGGACGCTGTATCGTTTTCAAGGTGATTTGGATCTTTGTTCTGTATATCTGTATTCTTGACTCATGGAGTCGCTGTTATATATATATATCTGTTCTGTGGGTCCCATCGAGGATTGTTGTGTAATGTTATTACTTTGCTTTTCACCCGCACGAAAGTGTCTGGTGGGCACCTTCGAATCGTTTCTATGCGGGTTTGGCGAGTTTCGCTAAAACTTGCATAGGGCCGATTCTGAGGGTGTTACAGTCTTAGAGTGTGTTTGGTAGCCCCGTTCATCTCAGATATTCCCATCTCACCGGAGATTTGGCTGTTTGTTAGATCGGTTTAGACATCTGGGCAGTGCCCGCTCCGTCCTGAAAAGCTCACTCGGCCGGGCTAACGAGAGAAGCTCGATTCGAGCATCAGGACACAGCCGGGGCGAGTCCATCCCGAAAAACCATCCCGCGCGACACCGAAAAAATCCCGCATGACTGCCCCGGCCCGCTAGGGTAACCTCTCCCCAATCCCACCTCTCTTCCCGTCGCTCCCTCTCTCTCTCTCTCCCGAGAAATCGCCCCTCCCAGCCGCCGACAACCACCCACGGCCACGCCGCCGGCTTCCCTCCCACTTGCACGCCATCTGCCTGCCACCCTCCTCTACAGGTTCCGACCCTCCTATGGACGTCGGCGACCTGCGTTCCGCCCCCATGGAGCCTTGCTGAGGCGCAAGATCTAAAGGCGAACCAGGCGCAAGATCGCGAGCAGAGGCAGGATCTCGAGTAGCAGCAGCACGTACACACGTACGACACGAGCAGCAGCAGGATCCCGAGCAGAGGAAGGATCTCGAGCAGAGGAAGCACACACACACGTACGTACAGCACAATCAGCAGGAGTATCCCAAATTCCCAAGCAACAGCACATCCGGCCGCATCCCTCCCGAACAGCACGCACGCACGCATCTGCAGCTGCCCAACTCCACGCATCTACACCTGCCCAACTCTATCCAGATGCACAAAACAAGTCCTATAGGCTGAGGTAACACATATATGAGCATTTTTTCTTCTCTGTTTATGCAATATTTCTCAATGTAAATATCAGCACTATATTAGGCTTTCGTGGCTAGTACTTGTGATATGTGCCATGTTTATTGTTGTTGATAGTGCATGTTCTTTACAAGTTTTGTTTGTTTAGATGGATGATTTGGCAAAAAAAACGCTGGCAACTAATTGTGAAAACAGCCGGTCTTGCGGCTGTATTGGGAGCTTACATGATATTTATGTCAAGGAGAGCTAGAAAACAAACTCCAATGATAACATTCGGTCGAAGGATTGATATGGATATAGCTAGAGAATCTAATTTAAGATATATCTATCATTCTACGGACATAAATTGCTCAAATCAGCTAAGAATGAGAAGAGCTCCCTTTTTTCGTTTGTGCACTTTGTTTAGAGAGAGAAAGTTGCTGAAAGATAGTATTCATAAATTGCTCAAATCATCTAAGAATTATCTCATTTTGGTGCTAGAATATTTTATTTTGGTGCTGAATATCTCATTTTGGTGCTGAATTATCTTACTTTGGTGCTGAATATCTCATTTTGGTGCTGAATATCTCATTTTGGTGCTAACTTATCTCATTCTGGTGCTGGAATATTTTTTGGTGTAGATGGCTGAATATGTGCAGGAAGTTCCGGATGTGGGTGCTAAACAAAAGAAGGCTCCAAAGGTGATGACTTGGACCCCTCTCATGTCAGCATGCATGATTGGATGTCTCGCCGCCATAGCAGCAAAAGGTGTGAAGACCGACAAAGGATTCAAAGAGATTCATATTGCAGAAGCGGCAAAAGCTTTGACCCAACTCGTCGGTTACGATGTGACTACCATTCAAGTGACGAATCATCTCCACAAGTGGAAGGTTAGGTATCAAAGAATCGAAAAACTGAGATTATTAAGTGGGGCACTTTGGGATGATGATCAGAAGATGATTGTTCTCGAAGAGAAACATTACTTGGGGCACACCCAGGTATGTACATGTTGAACTCCTCTATACATGGTGAAATATGAATATGTATGTTGGACTCATGTTATTTTAGTGTTGAAATGTATATTTCTTGATGATATGTGTAGGAGACTCCTAAGGACGCTGAATTTTTGAACACGCAACTTGTCAACTTTGAGTATATGGAAAGGTGCTTTGCTGATAAACTAGCCACGGGAAAATATGCTATGGTGTCTAATGATCCTTCGGGAAAACCCATTGACGTAGAGGGTTCTATTGATTTGGAGGGCAAAGAAACAAGTGGTGAAGGTTTTGTAGAAGGTCAAGCTGCCGTTAATTTAGGTGTTAATTTTGGTGTTCAAGGCGTCGCTGTAACTACTCCTTCACCTACTGCCACAAATAATAAGAGGAAGAGGTCTTCTATTTTATCTGATGAAGATACAATCCAGGTAAACAACATGTCTGATGCATTGCGTGATATGGCTGGTGCTATCAATAATACTTGTCATACCGAAACACATCCTGATTTGTGTAAGACTGTTATGGACCTCAACTTCGACATGGATCAAAAGTTGGCTGTTTTAGATTACTTGACGGAGCATAAGGGTAAATGCCTCAATTTTATGAAGATGGAGATTGATGTCCGTGAAGCCTCGTTCAAGCGTATCTTAGCAGAAAATCCCGATATTGTTTGACTAGGTGTTAGTTGATGCAACTTGAAAATATCTTTTGTAATGCATCTTGTTTGACTCGCTGTCGATGCTATTTGAAATACTCTCTTTATGTAATGCTAATTAGAACTTATGTGCATAGACTGGTATGTAATTTATTATGGACGGAGTTTGTAATATAATTTACTATGGAGCATGCGTGTATTTTGGATATTCTTACGAGTTGACTCTTATTTATAATGTAAAAATGTTGCTGCAAATATGCCATTAATATATTGAAGTTATGACATGTTGGCTGATGTTTGCGTTTGTTGGTGTGGTAATCTCACCAAGTCAGGGAAGAGGTAACCACATCCAACTCTCAATATACACATATCTCAACAGACCCATGCTGCCAAATACCATCTCATCTCAGCTTATCTCAACACACATATGCTGTCAAACACATAGACAAAATCTGAGATCAACTTGGGTAGGGTCATCATATATGGGGTGAGATAGTGATTCTAAATTCACCCGGTCTACCAAACACACTCTTAGCGTCTTCGGGTCCGTGAGGTTTCCATGTTGAGGTTCCTAGCGGACCGTGTTGGAGATCATGTCGGTCCTCTCTTCATTCGTGGCGAACTTGGTCGATGGCCTTCAGGTCACACCAATACAGGGTCGATCTTGTCCAGTACCCATGGCAGAGATCTTGGCAGAATTCCAAGACAACAAACACGACAAAAGAGGTACACATGTCAAATTATGCCATATCCAAACAGGTAACAGCACAAGACGGACATACGGCATGAGGCAGTGCCTGGCTTGAACGACGAGCAGGGGCGTCAGACCTAGCGAGCTCGGTGAGAGGCAGAGGCGTCGAGCACGGGGCGCAAGCGCGGAGCCAGAGAAGTGGGGTCGGTGCTGCCCGGAGGCGGGCGACAGAGCACCACTGCGGTGGCGGCTTGGTGACGCGCGGCCGTGGGTTCGAGCGGAGGGAGAGCAGCGGCTTGCAGGGCGACGGCGGGGAAGCACTCGAGGATGAAAGGGTGAGGCGGCCTCCAACACTGCAGCAGGCAGAGGCAGGGCCGACTCTATATTTTTCGGGGCCCTTGGACGAAGTCGACAAAAGGGCCCTAATAACAATATATATATGTACGTATAACTAGATATATAGACGATATATGTATCAATTTTATTTTAAAATATTTGAAAGCATATAACCACACGTTCATAATCAAGATGTCTAAATAATTATCAAACACTAAAGCATTGTAATATTTAGATAAAAAAATAAAAATGGTAGATGCTAGCCAATACCTAAAAAAAACAGCCTCTAATGAGATCATAGACAATTAAGCTTCAGTGCTTGGAGATTGTTCATCACCGCTAGGAACATCTTGTTCTTCCCTCATATTGTCCTCATTAATATTAACATCAATATCTGCATGGCAAACAAAGATTGTAATTAATTACTTATTTATACTCGCTAGTTAGTTATTTGCCGTTTTCCGGGGATTATTCATTAGCCTCAATATCTACATTTGAATTATTATCATTATCTTCTCCGAGATCAGATTCTTGTCTTTGATTATTATTTTTGACATCAACACTACTTTTTGTTAGAAAAAACTTTTTTAAAGCACCTCTTTGTGAATCAATAAACTGATTCTCTTTCTTTTTTTCTTCTTTTTCACAACACACGACGATTGCTTTCCCATCATAAAACATATCAAAGATTAATGTGATGGAATTTACACCAAATTGTAATCTTAAAAATTATAAATCTAATTCAAGGATTAATTAAAAGGATTAGAGGATGAATTAATAAGAAGGGATTAACTTACAGAGGGCAGGGCCGCAGCGGCAAGGGCGCTGGGCGATTGGACGTGTCGCCGTGTCCAAGAGAGAGCAGCAGGCCTGAAGCAGGAGCAGCTGAGACGGCGACCTGGCGTCTGCCGACTGGCGACTTGGCGAGCGCAGGGCGGCACCGCGACAGGGCCTGGGCCTGGGCGTGGGCGAGCGTCGTGACTCACGAGTCGCGAGAGACATGAGAGACCGAGAGCGTCGCGCGCGATCGATTGAGAGTTTGGGAATTGGGATCGATCTCTAGCCTCCAGGCCTGCTCGGCTGCTCTCCCCCAGTCTGGGCACGTTCAGCGTCATTTGTTCAGTTCAGCCAAGGCAGGGCCTGTGTTCAGCGCATGTGCATAAAAAATATAGGCCCTTCTTAGCCTGGGCCCTTGGCCATTGCACAACTCTGCCATGGGCTAGAGCCGGGCCTGGGCAGAGGAGCTCCGTGGCGTTCCCTGGGCAACAACGCTCTCACAAGGAGGGGCGAGGCCGGGCTCTACAGGCGATGGGGCAGGTGCCATGGCAGCAGAGGAGACAGGGGACGGCCGTACGGCGGGGCTCATGGGGTTGCAGGCGGAGGGGGGATGGGGAGAGATACGGTTGCTCCAGCATCGATAGGGAGGCAGCGCCCAGGAGCGCTAGCGGCTCGGCCGGAGGCAGATGACAGCGACGAGCAAGGAGGAGCTCGTGATGCAGGGCTCGAGTTCGATCTAGAGGCGCTCGGGACAAGAATGACGAGATGGGGAGGATACTGAGCGTGTCTCCAGCGCTGAGAAGGAGGAGTGCTTGATCGCGTATGGAAAAATAATATGAGGGGGCGACTACAAAAGTGCAGGATATCACGATGTGGTTCGGTGGAGATGTGTGCTGTCCCTGCGTGTTGAGTGCGTGACAGAACGTTGTGTGTTGTGACCTTGGACGTGTCGGGTGTACGGGGAGGGCATGGTGCGTGCGCGGGTGCTTGCGAGGCTGGCAGCAACATAGGGGAAGGTTTGCTAGCTAGGGTGTCTAGGTTTAGGGTTAGCAAGAGAGAGTAGGGTTTGGGTTTCAGCCGGCTAGGCCATTTGGGCCTGGCCGGTTTAGGTCTAGGTGTTTTATTTATTTTTATAAAACATTTATTTTTTTCTTCTGTTTATTTTAAATCTTTTTAGCAAATAATTTTATGGAAAATAGTTTAGCATATAAATATAAGATTTTGTTTTGAAATAAGAGAAGAGGTGTTGTAGCAAATAAAATAGCTTTTAATTAAAATATTTTGAGAGGCAAAAATGCATGATGCCATAATGATGCACCAAAAGAAAAACAACCGTCAATATTATAATTAGGGTTTACCCGGGGTGCTAAAATTTAACACCACTAACAATGAATCTAGTCCTCGAGATCCACCTCATGGTACGGGTAAGAAGGCCGACGGTCTGAATCTTTTCGCTTCGTGTAGATCCCCGCGACACCACTAACAAGGATTCTTTCTCTTACTTGAAATCGGCGACACCACCAACAAAGGTTGTTGCTCATGTTTATCGAGAGAGCACTCCGGAGAAACAACGATGAAGGTAAAGGTCTCATAAGATGGCCACCTCTAACTTCGACAGAAGGAGAGAAAATATGCATTCTAATCCACTTAAATGTACAAGAGAAAATAGAATGAGTAAACGGCATGGGGGACAATCCATCACGCGCCCAAACTATTACTCCACACATTCAGTAGAAAAGCATGCAACCCATTCTCGAAATTTAAACTGAAGATCTTCACAAACGATGTTCGGAAACAAAGGAGGGATGTAGGTCCTTCATATCTAACATAGATGATGTCGTCGTCTTGAAAACACCAAGAGATACAAAGAAAAGTTTTAGTGAATTTTTGGTCCACTAAAAGGTACAACAGAGGAAAATTACTCAAATAGCAGGAAGACCGGATGTCGAATCTCTGTTACATGAGGACGGAAGCAAAACCCTGAAGGTACGAAGAAAACCCAACCACGAGAATTCCTGGACTTGAAGAAAAAATAAGATGGTAGATTCAAAATATGCAGAGGTAAGAAGAGAATAGCATAGGGGTAAGGAGTAAAATTAGACGTAATCAGATCTATCCAACCGATTTTGCAAAATAGTTTTGACACTCTACATCGTCTTTTAGCTAGGTTATCCTACAGGATGGACTAGTGGGGTATCGTAACAGTTGAGCTCTGATACCACTCTGTAACACCCTCACATTGGCCCTATGCAAGTTATAACGATTCCCGCCAAACCTGCATAGAAACGATTCAAAGGTGCCCACCAATCATTTTCGTGCGGGTAGAAAACGAAGTAATATCATTACACATTAGTCCATGATGGAACCCGTAGAATAGATTTATACGACAACAACTCAAAGAGTCAAGAATACAGATATACAATACAAAGATCCAAATCACCTTGCAAACGATACAACGTCCGAGTACGGAAAAGATGCAAATTGGTCTAAGAGCCCTGAAGAATAACCAATAGCATCCATAACCTTGCCCAGGCCAAGCCGGAAGGATAACCCTGCTAACGACGTCGATCTCAAACCTGCTAAACAAAAGGGCTGCTGACAAAGGGCAAAGGAAAACAAGAGAGCCGTCAGTACTGAGGCCAGTACACGATGAGACTAGAATTCGGAGGTCCTCGCCAACATAGGTATGGTGGACTGAAGCGGCAGCGGAGCATGCGCTAAACAACCTATAGAGACTCAATACATCTGTCGGCTATTAGAGAGAGATGAGAAAGACATATTCGGAACCAACCTGATACTACCACCAATCATACCCATCCTGGTATTTCCCCCTCGAGACCAAACGAGGAAGTCATGCCTAGGAATCTCACACGGTTGGCAGTTTTATACATTCTTTTCATGGTGGTTATCCAACTTACTAGTCATATCAGATACTAGTCAATTTATAACAGCAAACTTTAGTTATAGTTGTCTATGATCGAGATATTGTGCTCCAAGTCTTCCATAACAGCGGGCATGGCTTTTCGAAAAGATTTAACCCTGCAGGGGCGCACCAAAATTTTCACACGTACTTCGACCCTTGTTGCCAGATCAATTAACATACTTCCATCAGTATGTCGGCAAAGCCTAGGACACGGCGCTTTCCTAGACCCAAAGCAAGTACATGGGGGCCACCCTAATAAGCTACCGGTAACAAAGTCGGCCGAACTCCAAAGACGGACCCAGAGGTTGCAAGATCGGCCAAGATATCAGAGGCCATACCATAGGTATAATCCTCAACATAACGACCCACGTCCTAAACAGTACAGTAGTAAACGCTCATCGAGCAAAAGATAATAAATATGGCATAACATGGCATGAAAATGTCAAACTAATTTGTGGCCCCCAGTACAGTACTTTGAAATCAGTTACTAAGCCGATAGGGGTGCCCACACACCCCACATGTGGTTAGAGCACTTAGTCTCGAAACAGGTGTCAAGAACTCGGGTCCTAGGTGGACACTAGTGGGCGGTTAACAACCAAATCTCAACTATTACCCACCGGTGTCTCTGCATTAGTTATATCCATTTTATTATTTAATTAACCAACTGTAATTGAAACCACGATCATATCCACCTTTAATAATATGCCAACCCCAACATCAGTGGAACATCGACAATGTGAAGCAGCACCTGAGCAAGAGACTACGACTCGCAAGGCCAACTGTCTACCCAAACAACAGATAATAGGAGGTGTACAAGGCAATATAAAGGCTGCAGGGATATATAAAGAGGTACGGAATCTAAAGCATCACAACACAGATAGAATAGATCAACAGGAGGAAGTAAAGACTATAAATGTAAAATAGGTATAAAGGGGGAGAATGCTCGCCTGAGAAACATTGCGAAGGTTCATCTTAAGATCGGGTCAACACTCGCATCAACTCATCAGCCTACTCCGCAAAGTAGCAAAACACTAGCAGAACACCGGATGCGCTATTTAATACTACAGCAAAAGATCGGGCATGATGCATGTATGATGTATGATATGGCAAATGTGCGAAGAAATTAGGCAATATTAAGCGAAACCAGGTTCTCGACATTTAATTATTAGGTTCATGTTTTTTAGATACCCCGTTAACTATTGACTTAATAAGACAAAACATAGCATCGATTCGCTACACAAATTTAAATTGAGCCAATATAAGACTAGATTTTCCCACATATGGCCTCCATTTTTACTTATTAGGTGAGTCATCTAAATACCCCCAAACATCCACAATATGCATGCGATTATGAATGATTTAAATGCAACAAGATATGTTATATATTATAAAGATATGGGGTCTCGGATAGGGGTCACACATGTCGGTCGGAGATCTTGGGGTTCCGAGGGTTCGAGGGATCGGTCTTCGGACTTAGGGATTGGGGTCTTAGCGTCTTTGGGTCCGCGAGGAGAGATTGGTTTCCATGATGAGGTTCCTAGCAGACCATGTTGGAGATCATGTCGGTCCTCTCTTCGTTTGTGGCGAACTTGGTCGATGGCCTTTGGGTCACACCAATATAGGGTCGATCTTATCTAGTACCCATGGCAAAGATCTTGGCAGAATTCCAAGATAACAAACACGACAAAAGAGGTACACATGTCAAATTGTGCCATATCCAAACAGGTAACATCACACGATGGACAGAGGGCACGAGGCAGTGCCTGGCTTGAACGACGAGTAGGGGCGACAGACGTGGCGAGGTCGGCGAGAGGCAGAGGCGTCGATCACGGGAGCGCGAGCACGGAGCCAGAGAGGTGGGCTTGGCGCTGGACGGAGGCGGGCGGCGGCTTGGTGAGGCGCGGCCGTGGGGTCAAGAGGAGGGAGGGCAGCGTCTTGCAGGGCAACAACAGGGAAGCACTCGACGATGACGGGGTGAGGCGCCTCCAACATTGCGGCAAGCAGAGGAGCTCCGTGGCGTTCCCGGGGCAACAACACTCTCAGAAGGAGGGGCGAGGTCGGGCTCAGCGGGCGACAGGGCAGGCGCCATGGCGGTGGATGATACAGGGGACAGCCGCACGACGGGGCCTGCAGGGATGCATGCAGAGGGGAGCCGGGGAGAGAGACGGTGGCTCTAGCGGCGATAGGGAGGTAGCGCCCGCGAGCGCTAGCGACTCGGCTGGAGGCGGATGACAGCGATGAGCAAGGAGGAGCTCGCAATGTAGGGCTCGAGTTCGAGCTAGAGGCGCTCGGGACAAGAACGATGAGGTAGGGAGGATACCGAGCTCGTTTCCAGCGCTAAGAAGGAGGAGGGCTTGATTGCGTTTGGAAAAATAATATAAGGGGGCGACTGCAAAAGTGCAGGGGATCACGATGTGGTTCGGTGAAGATGTGTGTTGCCGCTGCGTGTTGAGTGCGTGACAGAACGTGGTGTGTGTTGCGACCTAGGACGTGTCGGGTGTATGGGGAGGGCATGGTGTGCGCGGGGGTGCTTGCGAGGCTGGCATCGACACAGGGGAGAGTTTGGTAGCTAGGGTGTCTAGGTTTTGGGTTATCAAGAGAGGGTAGGGTCTGGGTTTCGGCCGGCTGGGCCTTTTGGCCCGGGCCGGTTTAGGTCTACGTGTTTTATTTATTTTTATAAAACATTTTTTTCTATTTTTTAAAATCTTTTTAGCAAATAATTTGAGGGAAAATAGTTTAGCAGACAAATATAAGATTTTGTTTTGAAATAAGAGAAGAGGTGTTATAGCAAATAAAATAGCCTTTAGTTAAAATATTTTGAGAGGCAAAAATGCATGATGCCATAATGATGCACCAAAAGAAAAACAACAGGCAATATTATAATTAGGGTTTACTCGGGGTGCTACATATTACTCATGTGCACACATTTTTAGGATTGTAGAATGCCCAGGCATAACACTCCCCCAAAATGGGATAGTCCATTAATCTCTCACAAGAGCCAAATAAGATACCAAATAAAAACAAGAAAGGCTCAAACACAAGAACACAAATGTACATGGTGTGCCACCTAATCATACACAAATATACTTGATAACTCAAGATAATTAAGTGGAAAGAACAACATATACAAGAACATTGAAGATACAACACCAACACATGCAAAAGGGGGCGAGCAACTTTCAATGAAATGAGTTAAGCACATGTTACTGCAAGGAGGAACATTGGAAATATGATAGAGGCAATATAATCCACATGACTTGACTTGACAAATATAATAGATGAAGATCCCTCAATTCTTCATGATGTAGCCAAGTCTCCAATGCCCTCCAAACACACCTATTGATCAAGTTTTGGCTTGTTGGTCCCCAACCAAGTTGGGTCCTAAGAAGTTAGTCACAATAGGCTTGGCAACCCAAATGGTTCTTTTCCTGACACCACATTGGGCACCAACAAATTTGGCAAACACATTTCCAACCTCATCCTTACAAAGAGAATAAGCATCATCAATCATGATAGCGTTGGATGACGAGTTACCGATGGTGCATGAGGAAGAAATATGCCCTTTCTCGCGGAAGATATAACAAGTTATTATCTTTCCATCTTTCTTGTTGGGTGAAGCAACAAATTGCGGAAGACCTTGAGTCTTCTTGGGAGGAGGCCCATCTCTAACAAGAGATAGAGCTTGAGGCTGCTTCCCTTGTTGCTTCTTGCCAAGGTGCTTCTTCTTCAATGGGCAAGACTTGACATGATGCACTTCTTCCTTGCACTTGAAGCAAACAATGTTGGCCGGATTTTTGACTTGACCTTGGCCATTCTTATTGTTCCCCTTGTGCTTCAACTTGATAGTGGACTCATTCTTGATATTGGAGCTAAATCCAAGCCCACTCTTGTCATTAGGGGATTTTTGCACACTCAAGATGTTGTCGAGTGTGGCCTTCCCTTTATGACCCCTTTTCAAGTCATTCTTCAAAGAAGTTACTTGAGCCTTGAGATCTTTAATTTCCTCTACATGGTTAGTGTGAACAACAATACTATAGGAAGTAGATGTTACAATGTTAGAGCAACAATACATGGAAAGTAACTCATCACAAGATGTAGCAATGTCTTGAGTGGATGAATTAAAAGGACTAGAACATGGAAATATTACATTTGGAGAAGAATTAGTGCTAATGTACACATGATGCTCGTTAGATGTTAGCTTTGACACAATAGCCTCATGAGCCAACTTTAGCCTACCATGGGAGACTATAAGATCCCCATGCGAGCTTGAAAGCTTAACATGCTTTTCTTACAACTTCCCATAGTTACTAGTTAGCAAAGAAAGTTGGGCCTTTAGCTCAACATTCTCCTTTAAAATAGATGCTTCACAAGAAATAGAGTTAGTAGCACAAGCATCATTATTAATTGCAAGAGGTAAGGGCAACTTTGCAAGCTCTTTTGAATATGAAGCTTTAAGTTGCTCATGTGACTCTGTGAGTTTGATGCGCTCACTCTTAACAACCCTAGAGACATTTTCTAGGTTCTTAAAATCCTCAACAAGTTTAGCATGGGCAACTACAAGTTCATCATTTTTAGTTTTGAAGATATTTGCCACTTCAAGTTCTCTATCATGATTTTCCTTTACTCTAGATAATTCTAGGATAAAAGTCTACTCAAGAGATCCCTTGGTGGTTTTTTCTTCTTCAAGGGAGCTCTTCAGATATGCAATTTCAAGTGCATACTCACTCTCATGTTCATACTTTTGAGAAATGATACTTTCTTGCTCATCAATAAGTTTCTTGCCTTCAATAGCGTAAGTCAAAATTTCAACAAATTTGGAGGAAGCAATTTTATTTCTAGGGAGAGAGGGAAAGACAATCTCTACCATCTCTTGAATAGAGGCAATATCATAATTAACTAGATGATCATCGTAATTATCATCCTCAACCTCATCATCATCAACATCATCATGGGAAACAATGGGATCCAAAGAGGTTACCTTTGTTCCCTTAGCCATAAGGCATATGTGAGAACCGGAAGAAGGTGATGATGTATTGCACTTGTAGCTCTATTCAAGACCTTGTCTTGGCCCATAGAATCTCCGTTTCCCTCTACATGGTTAGCAACACAAGCACTAGAGGAAATAAAAGAATTTTTATCATGGCAACAAGACAACACAAGCATATCATCATAAGATTTATTCAGGCCATTTCTACATGATATGAAAGGACTACCAACACAATCATATAAGGATTTTTCGGTGCTACAAGTATTACGGTCCAAAGATAGAACATTGCAACTAGAAAGAGATGAAGGTGTACCAATAGTAAGCTCACTATCCACATTGCAATTTCTATCACCACTCACCATATCATTACCTTGTGAAAAATCACATGTTGGTGAAGTAGTAGAAGATGAGAACTCATCACAGCCGGAGGTGGAGGGAAAACAATCATCCTCAATAATGTTGGACTCACTATATTTATCTTAAAGCTTGGTCCATATCTCATGAGCACTCTGATAAGGCATGATTGAAGAAATATCTACATTGCTCACAACAAGTAAAAGCACTTTAGTAGATTGAGCATCTATATAAGAGTTCATCTTCTCCTCTAAAGATTCGTTTTGGGGATCCATAGGAGAATAAAAACCCATATATAGAATTACCTCAATAGATGGGTGAATGTCTCGAAAATAACTAAGCATGCGACATTTCCAATCTTCATAATTTGTGGCATCGAATATATCAAAGGAATCATGCACTAATCCCCTAGTCAACATCGTTACTCTCAAGGCGGTGAAGCCTAAAAGCAAGAGACCTCGCTCTAATACCAATTTAAAGATCACAGATGCCGTCTAGAGGGGGGTGAATAGGCAGTTTAAAACTTCTATGAGATGGGCCTAAAAATGGCGGAATAAAACTAGCATTTTCTTTTGTCAAGCACAAAGCCTATATATATATACTAAGGTTCACCTATGTGCACCAACAACTTATGCTAAGCAAGACGATCAACAAAGTGATAGCAAAATAGATTGCTTCAAGCACGAAGGCTATCACAATGTAAAGTGCATAAGTAAGATCTCGGGTATAGAGATAACCGAGGCACGCGGGGACGGCGATATTTTATCGAATTCCTTCCACAAGTAAGTAAGTCTCATTGGAGGGGTGGGTGGTACTAAGACCACCAACGCCACAAGAGGCCTCACCCTATTCTCCCGAGCACCCGCCGCACGGCAAGCACCCGATCCACTATGGGACACTTGAGGGCGGTCACCAAACCCGTACAAGATTGGGGCAATCTCTACAACTTAATTGGAGGCTCCCAATAATCACCACCAAGGCCACTAACTTGATGAGAGCTACACAACTTAATTGTAGGCCCCAAGAACACACCATAAAGTCCACACACCGTCTAGGGTTCCAAGAACCCAAGAGGGACAAGCTTCTTGATTTCACCAACCAAATCCTCCGAGGAGAACTCAAACCGATGCACCTAATGTAATGGAAAGTCCTTACTCTCAAATTCCACCAAAGCTACAAAAGCTATTGGGGGAATAAGAGAGGAATAACACAAGAGGAAATCCACAAAATAAACCCCAAGATCTAGATCCCAAGATGTTCCCCTCATATAGAGGAGAGATGGATTAGTGGAGTTGTAGATATAGATCTCCTCTTTCAAATCCCCTAAAAAGATTCAAGAAATATGGGAGGTGAAAGGACATTTATTGTCATAATCACTTTTGGTGTTCGTTAACAACAAGTAGGTCATTTTACAGTTTGTCACTGTCCACAGGATGGTATTATGATAAGTGAAAAGTAATCTCACACTTTGGAAAGATTCCTGCAAGAGTGGCATAGTTCTGGAAATTCCAGACTGGAGTCTCTGGTCTCCCTAGACCGGAGTCTCCGGTGTGGCCCGGAGTTTCCGGATTTGTCCCCGGTGGAGGCTTCAGAATCTTGGCTGGGACATTCTATATGGGGGTGCGGAGCAAAGTCCGGAGGTTTCTCCAGAATCTCCGGTCTTGTCTCTGATCGGAGTCTCCGGTGCTGGAGGTCCGGAGTCTCCGGCCCTGTTGGGTCATATCTGGCCCTGGTCATTCAGAAGGGTGGTCCGGAGGCTAGTCCAGAGATAGGCCGGAATCTCTGGTGTAGACCGGAGTCTCCGGTGTATAGACCGGAGTCTCTGGTCTGAGTTTTCTCCAACGGTCAGAAAATGGTTCGTTGAGGGGGCTGTCTATAAAAAGGGACCCTTATCTTCTTCCTCCTGTGGCTCGAACTGCTCAAGAACACAAACTCCATTAGATCCACCAAATCTACAAGATCTCTCCATCCAACCATCCAAAGTCATTGATCTTTGGATAATCGAAGGAGGAGGCCTTGATCTACAGCTTCACCAAGAGAGATCTTCATTTCCCCCTCATTCACTTGACGCCCCCAAGCTCTAGTGTTTCTTTGGAAACCCTAACTTTGATTTGGTTCTTACAATCTTGTCTTTGATTGTTTTAACAGCTTGCTTGTATTTCGGAAGCCTCCAATTAAGTTGTGGATGTGTGCCCCAAACTTGTAAAGGTGTCGGCTTCCACCTTGAAGGTTGCCGATATAGTGGAAGGTGGATCGATCCCATTGGGGTAAGATTCATCGGAGAACAAGGGATGCCTCTTGTGGCGTTGGTGGTTTAAAACCACCCCCTCTCCAAACGTAGACGTACTTCCCCTCAAAAGGAAGGAACTACGGGAAACAAATCCTTGTGTCTCGACGTCCACTCCTTTGGTTACTTCTATCCTTTACCGCACTTTACTTACTTGTTCTTGCTTAGTATTGTGTTAGCTAGTGCTTGTTTGTCATATAGGTAAATTCACCTTAGCTGCATTATCTAGAGAATTTACCTTATTGTCATACCCTAATCTGAAAAAGAAGAAAAATTGAAGTAGCGCCTATTTACCCCCCCCCCTCTAGGTGCCCATACGATCATTTCAATTGGTATCAGAGACTCGACTCTTTATTTGGGATTTACCGCCTAAGAGAATATGGGTAGCCGTGAAGGGGATGGTGATGGTGAGCACACCACGGTGACCATGGAAGATCTCAAAAACTTGGAAACAAGATTGAGCTCTTCCTTGGTCAACGAAGTCAAGAGATGCTTGAGAAACTTCTTAAAGACAAAGATGGCTCTCATCCCCCTCTCCTCAAGAGGATTCTCCATCCGTTTTACCTCAAGGGAATGCTCCGGTATCCCCCGAGGGTATGATGGTAGGGGTAAACAAGACAACCCTAATTCCTCCACACAAAATGGTGGTGGGAAGGGTGAGCACCGTGATTCATGGTACTCTCCCGACCCTCCAATCCCTCACCCTCATGTATACAATAGAGGTGACCCACCTGTGGCATCCCGCAAAACCACTACTAAAAAATCGCGTTGTTTTTGTGCATTGCATCGTCATGACCACATGCTCATGTCATCATGCCACATTGCATTTGAGCATCGTCATCATCATGCATATTATTTTGCCTAAAACTATTTGCGAAAGTCTATGGTCTTCTGAAACTAGCCCTCCTCCTATTTCAAATTAAACCTCGGATGCTTCCTCATATTTTGTTGTCTAAAAACTATTTACAAAAGATTATTGCAATTTAAATAAAATTATTATATTATTTTAGTGGGGGCAGTCGAACGGGCCGAACCGACCCGAACGACCACCCCCAGAACCTTAAATCGGTCCACCCCGTTTTCTTTTCCTACCAACCTATCTACCCATCCCTCTGGCCACATCACTCCCTCCAATCGGCTCTCGCCACCTCACCTCTCTCCCTCCCTCCACCACTCACATGCTGACACCTCACCCAGCCCTCTCTCCTCCCTCTCTCCACCTGCACACACAAGCCCACAGCCCCACCAGCCCCGGCCCCACCCACGGGTCCCACCCGACAGTCCCCTGACCCGACCCAACCTCCTCCCTCACCCACGCAGCCACGCGGTGCCCGGACCCACCACGCGCCATCCCCCCCCCGCAGCCTCCTCTCTCCCGCAGCTCCTCCCGCGCCCGCTCACCTCGCCCCCACCTCTCTCTGAGCCCGCCGCCGCTCCACCGGTCTCTCCTCTCCCTCAGCGACCCCGCCGCCTCTCTGCTAGCCCTGACGCCCCCTCCTCCTCCTCCCTCACCCCTCCCTACCTTCCTCTCCGGCGAGGCCACCTCCACCGCCCGGTTCTGGCCCGGCCTCGCGCTCGCCGCCGGCTCCTCCGTTCAACCCCGCCTCCACCGCGACCCTCCACGGCCGCGGCCTCCTCTCCCGCCTCAGGCCGCAGGCACCCGCCGACGCTGCTGTCGCCGGAGAGCCTCGCATCCTCCCCGCTCCGGTCCGCGCCGCCACCGGAGGCCACCTCCCGCAAGCACCGCCTCCCCTCCGTCCCCCGGTCCACCACCTGCCTCCCCTCCTGACCGCGTCCGGCCCCGTCCTCAACCGCCGCCGCCAGTCATCTCCATCGTCACCACCTCTCCTCCTCCGCCATCGCCATAGAGCCGCCTCTCTCGCCCTCCCCGTCCGCCTGCAAGCGCGTCCGCCGCCGGCCGCTCGAGACCGGCCCCGTCTTCGCCCCGCTCGCCGGCCCGCGAGCTCCCAGGAGCTGCTCTGCCTGGCCGTCCCCGGCTCGTCGTCGGCCTGGGCCCCCTGGCCAGTACCTTTGCCGCCAGTGGTCTTGTCCCTGGGCCCCGCACGTCCTTCCCCTGGTGTCCGCCCCAACGCAGCCCCTGGGCGCTGTTGTTTTGTTTTGGCGCTAAGACGATTGCTATGGCGACCGCGTGAAGATGGAACAGTGGCGGCCATCTGGGTTCAGTGACCTCCACCAAACAAGTCCGACGAGTACCTCACCCAGAACCTCGGAAGCGACAAAATCTACCGATGACCGAGGACCCGGTTGCCAAGATCCGCGACTCGGAGATGCCGGAACACCAAGTACGTCGAGACCCTAAAGACCCGTTCCCGGAGGCGAAGTCCGGACCCGATGACCGCCAAGAACGCCACCGGTTCAACAAGCACTCTGTCCCGAACACCAAGTGCTGCATTCCGAACGCCAAGACCGACGCGATGGCGCGGACCCGACAAGACCCTCGCAACGGCAAGATCGACCCCGTGGGTCCCGGCAAGATCTGCCCGACGACAAGAACGACAGCGACCGGGAGAATCCGATGCGCCCCCGACACCGAACCAAGTACTCCTTTTGGGACGCCAAGCCCTCCTTCACGGATGCGACAAGACCTACCTCCGGAGTCCGAGAACGCTTCCGTCGAACCCTGAGACCAACCCGAACCCCGGAACCCCAAGACCGTCGAGACCCCTCAATGTGTGAACCCCTTCCCGAAAACCCTATTTTATAATATAACAACTTGTTGCATATTAATTGCCATACTTGCATGCATTATCATGTGGTTTGGGGGCCTTATGCCGATTCACCTTATAATTAAATATGGGGCCCATATGCGGGCAAATCTAGCCTTATATTGGCCTCATTTAAATTTGTGTAGCGAACCGGTGCTATCTTTTGTCTTGATGATGCAACATTTAAAATGCGGGGTAGCTAAACAACTGGAACCTAAGAATTAATTGTCGGGACCCCGGTTCCGCTTAATATGACCTAATTGCATCGCACCCTTGCCATGTCATACATCATACATGCATCATGCCCGATCTTCTGCCGTAATCTTAAATATTGCATCCGGTGTTATGCTAGTGTTTTGCTTCTTCGCGGATAAGGCCGTTGAGTTGATGTGAGCTTCGCCCCGATCTTCGGATGAACCTTCAACAATGTTTCCAGGCGAGCATCTCCCCCTTTCTACCCATCTTACTTTTATAGTATTTATTCCCTCTTGTTGATCTATTGCTATCTGTGTTGCGATGCTTTAGTTTCCGTACCTGTGATATCCCTTGCAGCCTTATATTGCCTTGGACACATCCTATTACCTGTTGTTTGGTAGATAGTTGGACTTGCGCGTCGTAGTCGCTTGCTCAAGTGCTGTTGCGTGTCGTCAAGTGCCACAGATGTTGGTGTATTGCCGCATGTTGATGTTGGAGATGATCATAGTTTTACTTATCGTTCACTTTAATTCCTGTTTAACAACTAAAATTGAAGTAAGCAGAGGCATCGGTGGGTGATAGATAATATTTGGTTTCCGAACGCCCACTTGTGTCCCGTAGGACCCCGAGTACTTGATACCTATTCCTTGATTTATCGCGCTATCCACATCCGGGAGGTATATGGGACCCCCCTGAGCCAGAGCTTGATTCAGTCTTATTTCTTGGGGCCACAAACTAGTTTGAGGTTTTATTTACTATCCTGTACTTATGCCATGCTACTTCTGTATTTAAATTGTGCGACAGATAGCACACTGTACTATTTAGGTAAGCGGAGTGATTACGCGGTATCGACACCCCGAGTTTTCGGGTTCCCAGTCGCTTACAGCCATTGACGCAAACCTTGAGTCCGTCTCGAAGCTTGCTTACTTTGTTGCGGGTCTACTCAATGGGGTGGACCCCTGAAATAATTCTGAATCCTGTGATTGCTTTGTCGTGAAGGCCTCGTTGGGTTTTGTTTTGGTTTTTCCGAGGTTGAACGAGTGTGTGTTGCTATTGGTGCACCCCGGCCGGGTAAAACTTTCTGAAAGCCGTGTCCGCGGTTATGGACGACTTGGAGCACAGTATCTCGACCATAGACAAGCATAACTAAAGTATTGCTATAAATTTGACTTTACAATGACTAGTAATCAGCTTCACTATAATGGAATGGTTAAATAATACTGCCCACAACTGCTTGCTTGGTTTGTCGCTTGCGACCATTGTACCTGACTAGTAAGTATTGCAACTACAACGGAATGGCTGAATAAAAGTACCAACAACTGCTGGGTTTTGGGTTTATCTCATGCTATCTGTATCTGATTAGTAATTGTTGCAACTACTACGGAATGGTTAACTAAAACGGCCCACTGTTTATTTCATCAGGATGATTATCTATACCTGACTAGTAATTGCTGCAACGAAAACTGAATGAATAAAACTGCCAACTGTGTGAGTTCCTCGGTTGACTTCCTCGTTTGGTCTCGAGGGGGAACACCAGGATGGGTATGTTTGATGTTAGCTTCAGGTTGGATCCGGATAGGTCATTCTTACCCCTCTCTGATAACCGCCAGTTGTATCGAGTCTCTATAGGTTGTTCAGTGCATGCTGCCGCTGCCGCTCAGTCCACCATACCTATGTAGGCGAGGACCGCCAAATTCTAGCCTCGCCATGTACTGGCCTCAGTACTGACGCTCCTCTTTTTCCTTTGCCCTTTGTCGGCACCCCTTTTGTTTAAGCAGGTTTTGAGATCGACGTCGTTAGCAGGGTTACCCTTCCGTCTTGGCCTGGGCAGGGTTATGGACGCCATTGGTTATTCTTCAGGGCTCTTAGCCCCATTTGCATCTTGTCCGTAGCTGGAAGCTATATCGTTTCAAGGTGATTTGGATCTTTGTATATAATATCTGTATTCTTGACTCTTTGAGTCGCTGATATATATATCTGTTCTGTGGGTCCCATCGAGGACTGTTGTGTAATGTTATTACTTCATTTTCCACCCGCACGAAAGTGCCTGGTGGGCACCTTTGAATCGTTTCTATGCGGGTTTGGCGGGTTTCGCTAAAACTTGCATAGGTCCGATTCTGAGGGTGTTACAGAGTGGTATCAGAGCTCAGCAGTTGCGATACCCCACAAGTCCAGCCTGTAGGATAACCTAGCTAACGGCCGAAGTAGAGTGTCAAAACTATTTTGCAAAATTGATTGGATAGTTCTGATTAGGTCTGATTTTACTCCTTACCCCTCTGCTGTTCTCCTCTTACCTCTACGTGTTTTGAATCCTCTCTCTCCTCTCTCTTCGAGTCCAGGATTTCTCGTGGTTGGGCTTCCGTCGTACCTTCAGGGTTTCGCTTCCTTCTTTGATAACGGTGTTCTACCATCTGGTCTCCATGCTATCTGAGGAATCCGTCTACTGTGGTATCATTCTTTGTTCCTTGTTTGTGCCTTCCGGTGTTTTCCGACGCGACGACATCCTCTACGCCAGATCCGATGCAGAGACTGCATCACTCCTTTGTTTCCGAACCTCGCTTGTCGAGATCTTCAGTCTGATTCCGAGAATGGTTGCACGCTTTTCCACTGATTGTGCGGAGTAATAGTTTGGGTGCGTGATGGATTGGCCCCCATGCCGACTACCCCTTCTATTCGCTTTTGTACATTGAAGTGGATGAGAATGCATCGGTTCCCCCTTTCCATCGGAGCTAGAGGTGGCTTATTTGTTGATACCTCTACCTTCGACCTTTTTGTTCCGGAGAGTTCTCTCGACGATCACGGACAACGACCTCTTGTTAGTGGTGTCGCGAGGATCTACACGAAGCGAGAAGAAGCAGTTCGCTGGCCTTCCTTCCGGTACCATGAGGCGGATCTCGAGGGCGAGATCCATTGTTAGTGGTGTCGAATTGTGGCATCCCGCAAAACCACTACTAAAAAATCGCGTTGTTTTTGTGCATTGCATCGTCATGACCACATGCTCATGTCATCATGCCACATTGCATTTGAGCATCGTCATCATCATGCATATTATTTTGCCTAAAACTATTTGCGAAAGTCTATGGTCTTCTGAAACTAGCCCTCCTCCTATTTCAAATTAAACCTCGGATGCTTCCTCATATTTTGTTGTCTAAAAACTATTTACAAAAGATTATTGCAATTTAAATAAAATTATTATATTATTTTAGTGGGGGCAGTCGAACGGGCCGAACCGACCCGAACGACCACCCCCAGAACCTTAAATCGGTCCACCCCGTTTTCTTTTCCTACCAACCTATCTACCCATCCCTCTGGCCACATCACTCCCTCCAATCGGCTCTCGCCACCTCACCTCTCTCCCTCCCTCCACCACTCACATGCTGACACCTCACCCAGCCCTCTCTCCTCCCTCTCTCCACCTGCACACACAAGCCCACAGCCCCACCAGCCCCGGCCCCACCCACGGGTCCCACCCGACAGTCCCCTGACCCGACCCAACCTCCTCCCTCACCCACGCAGCCACGCGGTGCCCGGACCCACCACGCGCCATCCCCCCCGCAGCCTCCTCTCTCCCGCAGCTCCTCCCGCGCCCGCTCACCTCGCCCCCACCTCTCTCTGAGCCCGCCGCCGCTCCACCGGTCTCTCCTCTCCCTCAGCGACCCCGCCGCCTCTCTGCTAGCCCCGATGCCCCCTCCTCCTCCTCCCTCACCCCTCCCTACCTTCCTCTCCGGCGAGGCCACCTCCACCGCCCGGTTCTGGCCCGGCCTCGCGCTCGCCGCCGGCTCCTCCGTTCAACCCCGCCTCCACCGCGACCCTCCACGGCCGCGGCCTCCTCTCCCGCCTCAGGCCGCAGGCACCCGCCGACGCTGCTGTCGCCGGAGAGCCTCGCATCCTCCCCGCTCCGGTCCGTGCCGCCGCCGGAGGCCACCTCCCGCAAGCACCGCCTCCCCTCCGTCCCCCGGTCCACCACCTGCCTCCCCTCCTGACCGCGTCCGGCCCCGTCCTCAACCGTCGCCGCCAGTCATCTCCGCCGTCACCACCTCTCCTCCTCCGCCGTCGCCATCGAGCCGCCTCTCTCGCCCTCCCCGTCCGCCTGCAAGCGCGTCCGCCGCCGGCTGCTCGAGACCGGCCCCGTCTCCGCCCCGCTCGCCGGCCCGCGAGCTCCCAGGAGCTGCTCTGCCTGGCCGTCCCCGGCTCGTCGTCGGCCTGGGCCCCCTGGCCAGTACCTTTGCCGCCAGTGGTCTTGTCCCTGGGCCCCGCACGTCCTTCCCCTGGTGTCCGCCCCAACGCAGCCCCTGGGTGCTGTTGTTTTGTTTTGGCGCTAAGACGATTGCTATGGCGACCGCGTGAAGATGGAACAGTGGCGGCCATCTGGGTTCAGTGACCTCCACCAAACAAGTCCGACGAGTACCTCACCCAGAACCTCGGAAGCGACAAAATCTACCGATGACCGAGGACCCGGTTGCCAAGATCCGCGACTCGGAGATGCCGGAACACCAAGTACGTCGAGACCCTGAAGACCCGTTCCTGGAGGCGAAGTCCGGACCCGATGACCGCCAAGAACGCCACCGGTTCAACAAGCACTCCGTCCCGAACACCAAGTGCTGCATTCCGAACGCCAAGACCGACGCGATGGCGCGGACCCGACAAGACCCTCGCAACGGCAAGATCGACCCCGTGGGTCCCGGCAAGATCTGCCCGACGACAAGAACGACAGCGACCGGGAGAATCCGATGCGCCCCCGACACCGAACCAAGTACTCCTTTCGGGACGCCAAGCCCTCCTTCACGGATGCGACAAGACCTACCTCCGGAGTCCGAGAACGCTTCCGTCGAACCCTGAGACCAACCCGAACCCCGGAACCCCAAGACCGTCGAGACCCCTCAATGTGTGAACCCCTTCCCGAAAACCCTATTTTATAATATAACAACTTATTGCATATTAATTGCCATACTTGCATGCATTATCATGTGGTTTGGGGGCCTTATGCCGATTCACCTTATAATTAAATATGGGGCCCATATGCGGGCAAATCTAGCCTTATATTGGCCTCATTTAAATTTGTGTAGCGAACCGGTGCTATCTTTTGTCTTGATGATGCAACATTTAAAATGCGGGGTAGCTAAACAACTGGAACCTAAGAATTAATTGTCGGGACCCCGGTTCCGCTTAATATGACCTAATTGCATCGCACCCTTGCCATGTCATACATCATACATGCATCATGCCCGATCTTCTGCCGTAATCTTAAATATTGCATCCGGTGTTATGCTAGTGTTTTGCTTCTTCGCGGATAAGGCCGTTGAGTTGATGTGAGCTTCGCCCCGATCTTCGGATGAACCTTCAACAATGTTTCCAGGCGAGCATCTCCCCCTTTCTACCCATCTTACTTTTATAGTATTTATTCCCTCTTGTTGATCTATTGCTATCTGTGTTGCGATGCTTTAGTTTCCGTACCTGTGATATCCCTTGCAGCCTTATATTGCCTTGGACACATCCTATTACCTGTTGTTTGGTAGATAGTTGGACTTGCGCGTCGTAGTCGCTTGCTCAAGTGCTGTTGCGTGTCGTCAAGTGCCACAGATGTTGGTGTATTGCCGCATGTTGATGTTGGAGATGATCATAGTTTTACTTATCGTTCACTTTAATTCCTGTTTAACAACTAAAATTGAAGTAAGCAGAGGCATCGGTGGGTGATAGATAATATTTGGTTTCCGAACGCCCACTTGTGTCCCGTAGGACCCCGAGTACTTGATACCTATTCCTTGATTTATCGCGCTATCCACATCCGGGAGGTATATGGGACCCCCCTGAGCCAGAGCTTGATTCAGTCTTATTTCTTGGGGCCACAAACTAGTTTGAGGTTTTATTTACTATCCTGTACTTATGCCATGCTACTTCTGTATTTAAATTGTGCGACAGATAGCACACTGTACTATTTAGGTAAGCGGAGTGATTACGCGGTATCGACACCCCGAGTTTTCGGGTTCCCAGTCGCTTACAGCCATTGACGCAAACCTTGAGTCCGTCTCGAAGCTTGCTTACTTCGTTGCGGGTCTACTCAATGGGGTGGCCCCCTGAAATAATTCTGAATCCTGTGATTGCTTTGTCGTGAAGGCCTCGTTGGGTTTTGTTTTGGTTTTTCCGAGGTTGAACGAGTGTGTGTTTCTATTGGTGCACCCCGGCCGGGTAAAACTTTCTGAAAGCCGTGTCCGCGGTTATGGACGACTTGGAGCACAGTATCTCGACCATAGACAAGCATAACTAAAGTATTGCTATAAATTTGACTTTACAATGACTAGTAATCAGCTTCACTATAATGGAATGGTTAAATAATACTGCCCACAACTGCTTGCTTGGTTTGTCGCTTGCGACCATTGTACCTGACTAGTAAGTATTGCAACTACAACGGAATGGCTGAATAAAAGTACCAACAACTGCTGGGTTTTGGGTTTATCTCATGCTATCTGTATCTGATTAGTAATTGTTGCAACTACTACGGAATGGTTAACTAAAACGGCCCACTGTTTATTTCATCAGGATGATTATCTATACCTGACTAGTAATTGCTGCAACGAAAACTGAATGAATAAAACTGCCAACTGTGTGAGTTCCTCGGTTGACTTCCTCGTTTGGTCTCGAGGGGGAACACCAGGATGGGTATGTTTGGTGTTAGCTTCAGGTTGGATCCGGATAGGTCATTCTTACCCCTCTCTGATAACCGCCAGTTGTATCGAGTCTCTATAGGTTGTTCAGTGCATGCTGCCGCTGCCGCTCAGTCCACCATACCTATGTAGGCGAGGACCGCCGAATTCTAGCCTCGCCGTGTACTGACCTCAGTACTGACGCTCCTCTTTTTCCTTTGCCCTTTGTCGGCACCCCTTTTGTTTAAGCAGGTTTTGAGATCGACGTCGTTAGCAGGGTTACCCTTCCGGCTTGGCCTGGGCAGGGTTATGGACGCCATTGGTTATTCTTTAGGGCTCTTAGCCCCATTTGCATCTTGTCCGTAGCTAGACGCTATATCGTTTCAAGGTGATTTGGATCTTTGTATATAATATCTGTATTCTTGACTCTTTGAGTCGCTGATATATATATCTGTTCTGTGGGTCCCATCGAGGACTGTTGTGTAATGTTATTACTTCGTTTTCCACCCGCACGAAAGTGCCTGGTGGGCACCTTTGAATCGTTTCTATGCGGGTTTGGCGGGTTTCGCTAAAACTTGCATAGGTCCGATTCTGAGGGTGTTACACCACCTAAGCTTGAGGAATATGCTACTTTTGCTCAATGGCAATATCTAATGAAAACTCATGTGCGCAGCTCTTGCATTGAACTATGGAAAATAATCGAGCATGGACTCTTTATTGGGGATCCAAACAACTTGACAAGAAGAGAAGTTGTCAATAGTCAACTCAATGTCACTGCCCTGCACATGATTCAACAAGGATTGGTTAAAAGGATTACCCACACATTGAGTACTTCAGCATTTCCAAGGAAGCTTGGGATGCCCTCACGGTGTTGTTTGTTGGAAATGAGAGCATGAGGAGGAACCGATATGATGCACTAAGCAATGAAGCTGAAGGCTTCTACATGATGGAAGGTGAAAATCATGAAGACATGTACCGTAGGCTCAAGACCACCGCCACCACTTTTAGAAATGTGGTGCCTCACATGTGGATGATGCATGGATAAAAAGGAAATATGTGAGTGCACTCATGCCCTTTGAGACCACCGACTTGAAGAGCCTACAAGGAAGACACAATTACCATCTCATGACCTCCAATGAAGTTATGCAAGAGATGGCCTCTTTCAAGGTCGCCGCCAAGAATGCCAAAGATGCCCGTGTTCATGCCCTTGGTATGAGCAATGTTGTCAATGTTGCTTTGAAGGCCAAAGTTGTGGACCATGGGGATGAAGATGATAGTGATGAAGGCCTATCCATGGACATTACACTCATGAACGTCATGCTTGTTGAGACCCTTGGATACAATTTACTTTCAGTCCGTGCTCTTGGAAAGATGGGCTTTGCTGTCTTTGTTGATGATGATATTGTGGTCCTCATGTGGAGAAAGTCTCTCAAGGTCGCTTTCGTTGGGTACGTCGAGCATGACTTGTATGTGGTGGACTTCTCGGGGCAAGCCACTACAAGTGCGATGTGCTTATTCGGAAAGGCCGATGTGGGTTGGTTATGGCATCGCCGACTAGCCCATGTCAATATGAGAACTTTGCAAAGTCTCCACAAGGAGGGCCATATTGTTGGATTAAAAGAAAATGTTTCCTTTGCCAAAGATAGTGTTTGCGGGGCATGTGTTCTAGGGAAGATGCATGATGCTCCTCACAGGCCTAAGAACCGCATCAAGTCAACCAAGATCTTGGAGCTCCTTCATGTGGACCTCTTTGGTCCTCCATCTCATGCAAGTCTTGGTGGGAAGAAATATTGCTTGGTGATTGTTGATGACTTTTCAAGATACTCTTGGGTTTATTTCTTCAAGTTGAAAAGTGAGACCCAAAATACCTTCATTGACTTCATCAACTTGGTTCAACGGCAATACAATGTTCCCATGTTGATTATAAGAAGTGAAAATGGCAACGAGTTCAAGAACTACACCTTGAATGATTTCCTTAGTGATGAGGGGATAAAACACCAATATTCCGCTGCAATACCCCTCAACAAAATGGTGTGGCCGAGAGGAAGAACCGGACTCTTATTGAGATGGCTAGGACCATGTTGGTGGAGTTTAAATCTCCATACAACTTTTGGGCCGAAGCCATCTCCACCGCTTGCCATGCATCAAACCGGCTCTACCTCCGCAAAGAAATCAACAAGACTCCATATGAAATACTTACCGGTAACAACCCAACATATCTTACTTTTGTGTGTTAGGTTGTAAGTGTTTCTATCTCATAAAAGGTGTCCATTTGTCCAAATTCGAGTCTAAAGCATTAGAGGGTATTTTTGTTGGCTATGGTCTCGAATCTCACACTTATAGAATCTATGATAAGCTCTCTGGAGCCGTCATAGAATATTGTAGTGTGACCTTCGAAGAATATGATGGTCCCCAAGGGGGGCGTGTTGATGCTTGTGATGCAGATGATGAAATGCCTCAGGATGCCATAGGAAGAATGGGTGTGGGATATATCCACCCTGTTGAGGAACCCCTTATGGCGGATCGAGAAGAACTATGCTCCACTCAAGTGGAGCCCTCATCTTCACAACATCAACAAGCTCAATCCACCAAGGAGGGCAATGACTCAAGCCAAAGACAAGATGTGGACCCTCAACATGATGATCATAGTGACAACTCTAGTCAAGGGGAGCTTGATTCATTCTCCAGGATGTCAAGTGGTGCCAAGGCAATTACTCAAGGAAGATCCGTACAAACTTCTTGAGACAAGCTCAAATCGATGCTAGAAGAGTACTTGATCAATACCAAGGTCAATCTTTGCCCCTTAGTGAAGATAATGATACCAGCGATGATCAAGGTCAAGTGGATGGTCAAGACGAGGACCAAAATGATGAAGAAGGTCCTCCAAGAAACAACTTGGAGATCCACGCTCGTCATGAAGCTAGGAAGGAGAGAATGTTGGAATTGAGAGACCACTCCCTACAAAATGTGGTTGGTGACCTAAGGAAAGGCATTTCCACAAGAGCACAATTGAAGAGGTTCAGTGAACACCAAGAACACATCTCCATGATTGAACCAAAGAAAGTGTGGGAAGCTCTTGAAGATCCGTATTGGTTAGAAGCTATGCACAAAGAGCTCAACAACTTTGAGAGAAACAAAGTATGGAAGTTAGTTGAGAAGCCAAAGGATTGCCAAAATGTTACTGGCACGAAGTGGATATTCAAGAACAAGCAAGATGAGCATGGAATTATGGTAAGGAACAAGGCTAGATTGGTTGCACAAGGGTTCTATCAAATTGAAGGCATTGACTATGGAGAGACTTATGCACTCGTGGCTCGCCTTGAGTCCATCTGTATCCTTCTTGCTTATGCGACACATCATAACTTTAAGTTGCAACAAATGGATGTAGAAAGTGCATTTCTTTATGGTCCATTAAATGAGTTGGTATATGTTAAGAAACCCCCGGTATTTGAGGATCCCAACTTCCCAAACCATGTCTACAAACTTGATAAGGCGCTCTATGGGCTCAAGCAAGCCCCACTCACGTGGTATGAGCACCTTAGAGAGTTGTTGTTTGACCGTGGATTTGAGGTTGGGAAAATTGATCCCACTCTTTTTACTAAGAAGGTCAATGGGGAGCTTTTTGTATGCCAAATATATGTTGATGATATTATCTTTGGCTCATCTAACAAAGCTTTTAATGATGAACTCTCAAAGCTTATGAATAGTAGGTTCCGGATGTCTTTGATGGGGGAGTTGAGAGTATTTCTTGGTTTTGAGATCAAGCAAGTTAGAGGAGGGACATTCTTCAATCAAGCCAAGTAAACTCAAGATATGCTCAAGAGATTCAATATGCAAGATCTAAATGGAGCTCCTACTCCCATGGCTACAAAGACTCATCTAGAACAAAATCCAAATGGTAAAGATGTGGATCAAAAGGTATATCGGTATATGATTGGTTCTTTGCTTTACCTTTGTGCATCTAGACCCGATATTGTGTTGAGTGTAGTGTGTGTGAAAGATATCAAGCGGCTCCTAAAGAAAGCCATTTAATGGCGGTCAAGAGAATCTTTCGATACTTAGTTCATACCCCATTTTATGGTCTTTGGTATCCTCGAGGCTCAACATTTGATCTTTGTGGATACACGAATTTGGATTGGGCGGGTGATAAGGATGATAGAAAATCAACATCCGGGGCTTGCCAATTCCTTGGTAGGTCCTTGGTATATTGGTCTTCTAAGAAGCAAAATTGTATATCTCTCTCCACCGCCAAAGCCGAGTATGTGGCAGATGCTAGTGCTTGCACCCAATTGCTATGGATGAGGCAAACTTTAAAGGAATACAGTGTCCATTGTGACAAAGTGCCTCTTCTATGTGACAATGAAAGTGCCATCAAGATTGCCTACAACCCGGTGGATCACACAAGGACAAAGCATATTGAGATTCGCCATCACTTCATTAGAGATCATGTTGCTCGAGGTGATATTGATCTATCATATGTGTCAACCAAAGATCAACTTGCCGACATCTTCACGAATCCACTTGATGAAGCAAGGTTTTGCTATTTGAGGAACGAACTAAATAGCGTAGATTCAAGGAGCTTGACTTGATTATCTTGAATTCTCACCTATGACTTGACCCATATTTGGTTTGGGTGTAGGAATGGATATAGGGGGAGTGCAGTCCTAATTGATTGGACTATCCCTCCCCCCATTATGCCCAAAGCAATCAAAATCATTCCTCTTAATATCATTGTGATATGTGAGCTTAATGATGAGTTTTGGTAATGGACCCAAGATATATCTTCGTGGTGCCAAGCCGAGTATACTCAAATATGGTGGCCTAGGCCACCGCCCTCTCTCATTCGAGAGGTTGGCGCTTACTCATGTTTGTCATTTGCTTGATTTTAGTCTCTTGGAGCTTTTCTGAATGTTTTTGTAAATTCCTATGGCTCTTGTTGGTTCTTCACAGTTTGATGTCTCAACCCAAGCCCTTTCCCTATCTTAAACCTGTCTATATCTCATATATGTCCCCAAACACCTATCCTGGAGTTTTTGGTCGAGGAGGACCGGAGTCCCGGTGCACATGCACCGGAGTCTCCAGTGTAGACGTCTTCTGCCACTTATAGTAAGGGGACGGGGTAAACTAGTACAGTAGTTCCTCATTCTTCACCCCGTCCCCCTCCTCCTAACCCGTCGCCTCCCCTTCGAAAACTCCTCCTCGGAGGTCAAGAAGCCCCCGGGATCCCCCGTGCCGCCAGCCAACCTTCTCCTCTCCTCCATTGGGTCATTCCCACCGGAGGAATTGATCCCATGGATAGATCTGGTACCTCTCCTCCTCTTTTTCTCCTAGGGTTCATCTCTAGATGTGTTTTCGAGGATTGGTGTTGATTTGTCCATTGGAATCACTTGTTTGCATGCACTCTAGTACTTTAGCCTTGTTGCATTGCTCGATCTACTAGATTCACCCCCACCAGCATCTCCCCATCTCATGCCCGAGCCTCCCGACCGGAGATTCCGGACTTAGGTCCGGAGACTCTGGTCCAGGCCGGAGACTCCGGTCCCCATGACCGGAGACTCCGGTCTGAGCCGGAGACTCCGGTATGATGTGCGGAGACTCTGGTGTTGGGTGAATGAAAACAGACCAGAAATGCATCAAAGCTCTTGTACTGCGTTGTTGGGACATATATACTCATCTCCATGCTATCTCCCTCACTGCTGTTCACAGGTGATGGTTCTAGTCGTCCTCGTCGTACCAAGGCCAAGTCACAAAGGGGCACTCCTCGCTATGATGAAGCTCAGGGTCAGTTTATCGTGCCTCCTTCCAATCATAGACAACATGCACGTGATGCAGCCTATTTGAAGAGAGACCAGGAGAGGGCTGAACGAGAGGACCGTGCCAAGAAGGCCAAATATAACAACCTTCAGTCCTTGGCCAAAATGTCAAAAGAGGAGTACCGTGAACTGAGAAAGACTGATTTTTAGGAGTTGCCTCGTACCAGCGATGACCCTCATTTCTGGAGGAAAGAACAGGCTGTGTTCATGAAGGATGTGTATGGTGTGCTCACCAAATCACCTGTTTGACCTCAGAAGTTCATGAGTGTTGAGCAGATGCGCCTCAGCCCCTACTTCAATGATGCTTTGTGGATCTGTGAGAAGCTGGGACTGTATAACTTGATGGAGCTTCGTGAAGACTACAATGTCTACCTAGTACAGCAGTTCTACGCCACCGTTGTGTTTGGGTCTGATCAAGACAGGACCATGACTTGGATGTCTGGCACCACTCGCTACATAGCTACATTCCATGACTTTGCCAACGTCATCTTTGAGACCTTTCATAGAGTATCCACTCCTGTTGGGCTGCGTATGCACTCTGCGGCTCTGGGTGAGAACAAGATGAAGCTTGCACCTCTGTATGGAAGTGAGGGTGTTGTAGGGGGGTCCAAGGGACTCAAGACTCTCTACAACCTAATGTTGAGGATATTCCGTCATACCATCGCACCAAGTGCTGGGAATGACGATGCTATTAGGGGTGGGCTAGTCAACCTCCTATATCACACCCACCGGATCTACAATGCTGGACCAGAGGCAAAGGCTGAACCTATTGATGTGATGGATTTTATTTTTGAGGAGATGTTCCATGTTATTCTTTACAAGAAGTCTCCTCCATATGAACCTTTGGTTATGAGGCTCATCAACTCCAAGGAGCATAATTATCCACTTGGCATAGCACCGCATCTCACCGAACACACTTTGGTCTCACTGCAGCAGAAGGGGCGTATGGGGCCTGCTCCTAGGCGTCGCTATGGGGATGATGATGAGGAGATTGAGACTGAGAGGAATCCCTCTCCACCTAGAGTTTGGAGGAAGAATGCCTCCAATGCACCTATGCCTACCATGACTCGAGACTATGTACATGAGTGGGTCAAGAAGGCCACCTTTTGGGAGAGGACCCTTTGTTGCATGAACATAGACATCCGTAAGCAGCAGCATGCATCCTACCAAAGCAACCATCGCATTGAGAAGCTCCTCAAGGAGATAAAGGAACAAGGTTAAGGGGATAATGAGGAAGGTGAGGATGAATACAATGATGAGCATGGTGCTCAGCAGTCCATAGAGTCTGACCACACACTCTCATTTGGGGCATGGAATGCCCAACAAGATAGCCTGGTGGATTGGAAGACCTTTGCTGATGTCACCTACGGTTTCGGGTATCAGGTTACCTCCTCTTCTCGCTCTCGCGGCAAAGGGCCTGCAGTCCCTAAAGATGATGATGATGACTATGATGAGGGTGGTGATGACCAGGATGAGGAGGAGGAAGCCGAGGATGACGACGACTACTGAGTTGCTGGGACGCTAGCTTAGGTATTTTCCCTTTTTGGGTGTTTCGATGCCAAAGGGGAGAAGACATTCTCATCGATTTGCATGGGTTTGGGCTTTGGATTTGCTACCATCTGCTTTTATTTGCCATATTCGAACTTTGAACTTCATGTGTGTTATTTGTCGTTCATGTGTGTGACTATGTGCTTGTGTGCACTATCTATTGTAACTCATGTGTGCTATCGTTGATACTATCTACCTTGCATGATTTACTTGTTTACCTTATTGCACATAGTCAGGGGGATCCCCATACAATTTATTCCATGCAAAATCACTTGTTGTCATCGAACACCAAAAAAGGGGAGATTGAAAGGACATTTATTGTCACAATCACTTTTGGTGTTCATTAACAACAATTAGATCATTTTACAGTTTGTCACTGTCCATAGGTTGGTATTATGATAAGTGAAAAGTACTCTCACACTTTGGAAAGATTCCTGCAAGAGTGACATAGTTCTGGAAATTCCAGACCGGAGTCTCCAGTGTAGCCCGGAGTTTCCGGATTTGTCCCCGATGGAGGCTTTAGAATCTTGGCTGGGACATTCTGTATGGGGGTGCGGAGCAAGGTCCGGAAGTTTCTCCAGAATCTCCGGTCTTGTCTCTGACCGGAGTCTCCGGTGCTGGAGGTCCGAAGTCTCTGGCCCTGTTGGGTCGTATCTGTCCCACGTCATTCAGAAGGGTGGTCCGGAGGCTAGTCCGGAGATAGGCCGGAATCTTCGGTGTAGACCGGAGTCTCCGGTGTACAGACCGGAGTCTCCGGTCTGACTTTTCTCCAACGGTCAGAAAACGGTTCGTGGAGGGGCTGCCTATGAAAAGGGACCCTTATCTTCTTCCTCCTGTGGCTCGAACTGCTCAAGAACACAAACTCCATTAGAGCCACCAAATCTACAAGATATATCCATCCAACCATCCAAAGTCATTGATCTTTGGAGAATCGAAGGAGGAGGCCTTGATCTATAGCTTCACCAAGAGAGATCTTCATTTCCCCCTCATTCACTTGAGGGCCCCCAAGCTCTAGTGTTTCTTTGGAAACCCTAACTTTGATTTGGTTCTTACAAGCTTGTCTTTGATTGTTTTGACAACTTGCTTGTATTTGGGAAGCCTCCAATTAAGTTGTGGATGTGTGCCCCAAACTTGTAAAGGTGTCGGCTTCCACCTTGAAGGTTGCCGATATAGTGGAAGGTGGATCGATCCCGTTGGGGTGAGATTCATCGGAGAACAAGGGAGGCCTCTCGTGGCGTTGGTGGTTTGAAACCACCTCCTCTCCAAACGTAGACGTACTTCCCCTCAAAAGGAAGGAACTACGGGAAACAAATCCTTGTGTCTTCGCGTCCACTCCTTTGGTTACTTCTATCCTTTACCACACTTTACTTACTTGTTCTTGCTTAGTATTGTGTTAGCTAGTGCTTGTTTGTCATATAGGTAAATTCACCTTAGTTGCATTATCTAGAGAATTTACCTTATTGTCAAACCCTAATCTGAAAAAGAAGAAAATTTGAAGTAGCACCTATTCACCCCCCCTCTAGGTGCCCATACGATACGATCCTTTCAGAGGGATAAAGAGTATTTGCAAGCTCTAGAAGGTAGAAACTATGGAGGAGAGAGAGAGCAAGCAGCCATCCCCTTGGGGAAGAAGGGGGCCTTTTATAGGCCCTCCCATGTCAACTAGCCGTTGCAGATCACTAATCCTGGAGTTTCCGGCCTTCCGGACCGGAGTCTCCGGCCCCCCAGGACCAGAGTATCCGGGGTCCAGACTCCGACCAGTACTCCGGGCAGCCTCCAGATGCTCTCTGTACACCCCTCGGAGTTTGGGCTAGAATTTGGGTCGGATTCTCCGGCCCCCGGAGACTCTGGGGTGCGAACACCAGAGTCTCCAGCCCTCACAAAACTGGCAGAAATACCAACACCAAAACGACCACAACTTTTGCATACGGACTCCGATTTTGATGATCTTGGTCTCGTTTCGAACAGGACAATAAGATATACAATATTATGCAGGGAAACATCATAGTACATCAAGGTAGGATAGAACCAGATGATGAAAGGTTTAACCTACGTATAAAATACAAACCAATAAAACCTCCAACATCGAAAACACAATAGAAAATGCATATGAAATCTGTTTTCAATGAAATAGGGCTTGTCATGGAGAATAATTCAAGCTCTAAATCCTCTCATGGATAAGAACCAAGAACGATGATACCAAGTATGCAAAGGTTTGAGATCTCTCTGAAACATATGATCAAGTTACTCACTTGCATGCCCCTCTTGATAGTACAATTATCTATCCTATAAACCGGTCTCTCTAAAAACAACATGAGACCGAAAAAAGTAAAACCTATCAAGATTATACATTTTGAAATGGATCATGGGCACCTAGAGGGGGTGAATAGGTGCTACTTCAAATTTTAGTTCTTTTTCAATTTTAGGCATGACACAAAGTAAATTCTCTAGATATGCAATTACAAGAATTTCCCTATATGGTGGGGTAGATAATCCACCCCCAAGAACATCTTTTTGCTTCTTTTGTATGTGTCAAGATCAGCAGCACTTCAAAACACATTAAATAATCTTTGGAATTGTTATCTAACACACAAAATACTAGAGATCATGAAATGCTCTTTCACCTTTTCCTTGAGCATTCCACTTGAGCTTGATGTAGATGATCTTGTCCTTCTCAAGATGGAAATTATTTCTTGATTGCTCTTGCTTGGGCTTGCCTGATGAAGACTTGCGAATTTCTCCCCCATACACCATGGGTAAACCACTTCTTTGAACTTTTCTTCATCAATCCATGATCACTGAGGATGGAAAGCTTCAAGCATGATATATCCTAGAGATGGAGCATCTTGATATTGAACTTCATTTCTTCTAACTCCGTATGAATGATGTTGAAGATACACATGAGGAACTTCATCTTATTCTTCAAGACACTCTTGATCTTCTTTTTCTTTCTTCTTCTTCTTCTTCTTCTTCTATATGATTCCAATAGGCCCAAAGACCTTGGACAATGCTTATTCTTCATCTTTTCTACCTTGAAGCCAACACATGCTCCAAGCAATGCCAATGTACAATTCCTACAAGTGGAACTTAATGCAAACATTAGTCCATATAGATTGTCATTAATTACCAAAACCACACATGGGGGCCCACATGCTCTTTCAACTTTGCTATGAAGTAGTCAGTTGAGAGGATGTTCCTAGCAACTATTCACCATTTTACCGCTCCAACATAATGCAGAAAGTGTAGACTACGTGTTGTACTATTCTGGGAAAAAACCCTGGTCTAGCAGAAGATTTCAACGCCTACATAGACTTCACCTTTTACCTAGAGGAGTTTGAGGGAAAATAGGCTTTGTTTTTAGGCAAGTGGCCTGCTGCTGCTAGGCACTCACACTTCAGGAGCTGTATGACAATAGGGACAAGTGGGTGCCTTGCTACTTCCTGCACCGGTTTTTCCATTCCTCTAGTCCACACAGCGCGGTGAGGGGTTTAATGCGGTGCTGAAACGCTATGTGAACCCACACAAGTCGTTGTTAAACTTTGTGAAACAGTACAAGAAGATCCATGTGCATGTGCTAGTGAAGGAGGGGGCAATGACTACCGTACAGAATTTCTTGAGGTCCAGATATGGTCGCCATATCCCATTGAGGAACATGCGTTAAATGTGTACTGCAGAGACATGTATTTGAAGTTTCGGCATGAGTTTGAGCTTATTGTCAGGTACAATGTAAGTCACTTTGGTGGTTTCTACTATAGGCTTGAGCCAAATAGGACATGGTGTGCCAAGTATGGGTCGAAGACCTACATGGTTTCAGCGAACAAGGATGAAGGCATGTACTCATGCGAGTGTTCAAAGTTTGACAGGGATCGCATTCTTTGTTGCCACATACTGAAGGTTTTCACCCACCTTGGTGTTGATGAGATACCTGAGAGGTACATCCTAAAAAGGTGGACGCCACAAGCAGTCTCTAGTGGATAGCAAGCCGCAGCTGTGGAGCATCCAGATGTCATGCCACCAGAGTCACAGCAGCAAGTGCATCATGCAAACCTGAACATGTCATTCCAGAAACTTGCTCGTGTGGCTTGCACAACAGATGAAGCTACTGCGACTATGAACAAACACATGCGTGTTGCAGCTACGAAAATCACTCAGCTGAACAAGTCACAGAAGAAAAAGAAGAAACTTATTGCTGTTGAACCATCGACAAGTGCCCCTGTTGATCCTACTATTCCTAGGGACTTGCCAAAGTCAACTACCAAAGGGCGAACGAAGGTACACCAGACAAAATCTTCCCTTGAACTTCATCCGAAATAGAAGAACCAGTGCAGGACGTGTGGTTTGTTCGAGCATAATTCTGCAACATGCAAAGAGAGGCTGGTGTAGGCTAGGCAACTTTGTAATAAATTGGAGGGTTAATTTTAGTACAGCTAGACAACTTTAATCAGTTTTGTGGCAACTCTGTTTTGTCACTATTTTCTCTGTTTTTTGTAGTTGTGGCAACTAATATCATTATTCCTGGCAAGTTACATACATCTGGAAAGCAACTTATACCAGTAATGTGGTAACTTGTGGTGTCACTGTTAATGTAAATTTTAGCATATGTGTTTCAGCTTTTTGATTTGTCAATGTGATTTATCAGTTTCATTTTTTGCTCTGGCAACTAAGTCCTAAATTGTGGAAACTCTATGACTGTGAAAAGCAACTTTCAGCATTTAAGGTGGCAACTAGTTCTGTTATTGTTTAAATCCCTTCTGTTGTAAAACAAAAGCACAGATCAAAAGAAGCAATTTGTATCTTATCTTGAGCAACTAGAGATATTTGATAGGAAGAAAAATGCAGATCAGAGTTTGTGCGGGGAATGCCTTCATTGCCTAAAGCTTGAGGACTTGCTTCCAGTTGGCTTTGCTGTCCTCCGATGTGATCCAACCGTTTGTCATTATCTTTCTGATATCTGGGACATCCTTTGTCGAGTAGTTCTGAGATGCTCTACCATCCCAGTTGATGTTCACTAGGGTGAAAACCCCACAATCATGGTTGGAAAACACAAGAAAAAATTAGTATGATTGTAGTGAAAAAACAAAAAAGTATACATGTGGGAAAGTTGCTTGCTGAGGTTGCTCACTTGTTTTTCTGTTTGGGAACTTGGATTTCTTGAAGATGAAAACTGTCAAGATTGATTTTGGATGCATCATAGTTATTATCCCAGTGAATGTGGATAGAGGCAATGATGGCCTAGTAACATTTCTTCAGCACCTTATTCTCAATTGTCCTCCACGAGTCAAGGATCTGAAATTGCTTGTCTCTGATGTTTAAGTTGAACAACCAATAATGATTGACAACATCCTTTGCTTTCGGGTTGAGAGATTGAATAATTGGGAACATAACCTGTGTAGGTAGGCAATTAGTTAACTATATGAAGCAACTAGTTACATTGTGCAGGCAACTAGTGAGCTTAATAAAGCAATTAGAAAAATAGACCGACATAGATAGTATTTTTTTTTTGTAGAAACAGCTATTTTTAGGCAAGTTGTGGTATAGTCAGAAGCAACTACTAACATAGAGGAAGCAACTACTGAGATAGAGGAGCAACTTGTGACATGTAACATAACAACTTTTATTTTTAGTTAGGCAACTAGTGTCATGGTGAAAAGCAACAAGTAAGCTGAAGCAAAGCAACTAGTAGCCTATAAGAAAGCAAGTAGTAAACAGTGCGAGGAAAGTGTTATGTGCATATGGGAAAGTGTACGCACCCTATCTTGTCGGTCCAAACGCCTTGTGTTGTTGAACAGTGCCTTTAGTTCTTTCCGATCAAATCTAAATCCTACATCCATGTCTTTGGAAAAAATGTAAAAAGTAGTGACTGTGATGAACGATTCAACAATATAACTTGCAAATATTCTTGGTGATTACATGCTTTCGTAATACCAAAGGGAAACAAGGGTGGTTTTAGCTATAATTGCATTTATAGATATCCTCAAAGGCATGACTATCTTATTTGCTGTTTCTGAAATGTTTTTCGCAATCGCCATGATTTCAATTTCCATGACCAAAGTGTGGAGCCATCCTCCTGGTTTTATAGAAGTTGCATGCTCCCATGCTATACCGTGGTAGTTGCCAAAGTTGACGATTACCGGGCTGCGAAAAAGAGTTTATTGAGACACATAGTCATATGATAAAACAAAGACATAGTTGCTTTTCCATACAGAAAAGTAACTTCTACTATCATGTAGACAACAAACCTAGTTATTCCAGCAACTTTGTTTGGTCAATAAGTAACTATGAAGGCTGTAACAATAACTTGTACCGTAACTAAGCGGGAAGGCAAGGTTGGCAAAAAGGCAAGGGGAAAAGAGAAAACCACCTTTCATTAAGTTTCTGCTGTTTTTTCTGATGCTTCCTCCATGCTGGATTACTTTTGCATATAGCTTGTTATAACTTTCCGTGCTTGTGAACTGTTTCTTGATGTCTACATTGACGTACGACGATATTTGGCAAGGGGAAGGCTTGAGTAACCTTCTTACATACTGTTGAGGAGTTGTGGAGCTGCCTGAACCATCAGTTTCCGCTTCTAGTACTGCGGGGATAGGGACTTTGTCGGGCGTTTGAATGTTGCCATGTGATTCTTCCTTGTCTCCAGTGTTTGCTGTCTAAGCCACTGCCCTTCGAGATGTCTCTGCTTCAACACACACTCTCCCAATCTCTTCAAGATCAATGTTCGCTAAAATGTCGAGCTCATCAAATTCAGCAGGTATGTTTTTCCAAGCAACTTCATCATCGTCATCATCAACTTCTGGACCATCGTCATTATCAAAATCTGGACCTAGACTAAAAGATGGGCAATCCATATCGCAATCAACTTCTAGTGCCATGTAGGCAATAAACATGTCAGGTTAAGCAACTAATAATGGTATACAAGCAACTTCTAATGTCATGTAGGCAACAAACATGTTAGGTTAACAACTAATAGTGTGAGACAAGCAACTTTTAGTCTGCGATAAGAAACTTGCAGACTACGAAAAAACAACTTCTACTAGCAACTAGTACTATCATGTATGCAACAAACCATGTTTGTCCTGGCAATTTATTTGAGGACAAAAACAACTAATTAACTACTGAATCCTATTCCTCTGGTAATAATGCGCATCAAAATCCTCCCAGATTCGGAGGCGGAAGCTAAGGTTGGAGGCGCATCAAAATCCTCCCACCTCCGCCTCCAACCTTCGCTTCCGCCTCCGAATCCGCCGCACACCGCCGGTTGCGAGCGAGAGAGCACATAGAGACGAGCGCAGAGTGACGAGAGAGAGATGGAGAGGAAATTAATGCGGGAGGGAAGTGCGGATAGGGACAAAAAAGGATCTGGTCCCGTTTCCCACGATGCCACGGTGGCGCGTAGGTTACAACCATGCGTGCGACGTGCGTTTTTTCGTAGCGCGCCGAACTTCCTTCGAGCACCTGCGAGCAAGTAATTGGGTAAAAAAAAGGCGTTCACATAGTCTGGCAAGTGGAACCTTCTTGCTGACATGGAAGGTGCCAGGTAGGATCCCAGCCCCGAGCCCAGCATATGCCTCGCCTCTGAACTCTGTTTTCTCTTGGGGCTACTGCGTGCCTGTGTGTGGCCTACATCCATCTCATACCCAAACTCAAGCTCTCTTGGCGCCACGCCACACCGCCAAAGATGAGCCACAGAACCCTCCTCTCCTCCTCATCGCTTCCGACTCCCCACCACCAGGTCCAGGATTCAATTCGCAGAGCAGCCGAGCGCGCAGAGCTCCCAGCTAGCTGCCATGGCTCTCGCCCACCAGATCACCAACCACCCGCTCCTCTCCTCCCCGCCCTGCCTCCCGAGAGCCGGCGGCAGCAATGCGCGGACGGCGAGGCAGCCAGCGTTTCTTGGCCAGAGCTGCTGCCTGACGCTCCGGGAGTCGGCGAGGAGCTGCGTCGTCGTCCGGGCGTCGTCTTCGCCGCAGACAGAGCCCAAGTCGGGAGGCGAAGGGGGTGAGGAGCCGTACGAGGAGTACGAGGTGGAGATCCTCAAGCCGTACGGGCTCAAGTTCGCCAAGGGCCGCGACGGCGGCACCTACATCGAGGCCATCTTCCCCGGCTCGTCCGCCGAGCAGACCGGCAAGTTCACGCCCGGCGACAAGGTCCTAGCCACCAGGTCAGTCCGGCCCCTCAAACGATCCTCTCACACCAGCCAACCAACAGCAATTTTCAGACATCTTCAGAACCACCAGCGAATCAAGAAACGAACAGTTTCCTTCCGTGTTGCTAACTGATGGCGAATTCACAGCGCCGTCTTTGGTGAGGAAATCTGGCCGGCGGCAGGGTACGGGCAGACCATGTACTGCATCCGCCAGAGAGTTGGCCCTCTCTACATGAAGATGCAGAAGAAATTTGGTAAGAACAGTTACTAGTTTACCTGCCTGATTATGATTGCAGGATAGATATGATTGTGGATTCATCAAATTCAGAATTTGAGCTGTGCCATTTGCTTGCTGCTAATTAACCGAGTCCAGGGAAATGGGATTCTGGTGAGCTCTCCGAGAAGGAGATCATCAGGGCTGAAAGAAACACTGGAAATGTCAGCACCAAACTCAGAGAGATTCAGGTATGACTATATATATGCTTTAGTTTTCTTTTTTTTTTCTTGCTCATAGATATCTGCAGATTGCTTAACCATGATGTGGCGCGTGGTGATCTCAAATGTTGGATGCAGATGCAAAATTACCAGAAGAAGATGGAGCAGAAGATCCAAAGAGAAGATGACCTTCGCTCGGGGCTAAGGCTGTACAAGTCAGTGAAGCATATGCTGCAATGAGATTGCTTCAATTTGAAAAACTCTCTTGACATGTTCCCAAAAAAAACTTCAGGGAGGGAAAATACGAGGAAGCGTTGGACAAGTTCGAGTCGGTGCTGGGGTCGAAACCAGAGATCGATGAGTCTTCCGTTGCTAGCTACAATGTCGCATGCTGTTATTCCAAGCTTGACCGGGTTTGCCTCTTGTTTCACTATGAACTGCAAGTCTGCCACTGAATACTCATCTGGACGTTCCTTTGTGCAGATACAAGCTGGCCTTTCTGCACTGGAAGATGCCATGAAAGCCGGCTATGAAGACTTCAAGGTAAACTACTCTGCTTTCTAAAAGTAAAAAAGGTCCATGCATGGTTCAAAGTTACTGACATATATCTTACTTGATTTCCTTAAGACGATTCGCACCGACCCGGATCTAGCAAACTTGAGGAAATCAGAGGATTTTGCCCCCCTGCTAAACAAATACGATGAATCATTTATCAATGAGAGTGCCATCAATGCCATCAAATCCTTGTTTGGGTTCGGCAAGAAGTGATGACGATAGGATATATTGGCACTTCTACTTGGTCTCGCGGTTTGCACACTTGGCCACGCAGTACAGTTTTCCTCTCTCTGCCACTAGTTCAAAACAGTAGTTTTAGTTTGTTCTTGGTGAGACTTGGGAGATATCTCCAGGAAAGGTTTTAGCCTTCCCTTGTACTTCAACCATTTGATGGACATACGCTTTGTACATCCGAATGAAAATCCTCCATATGTAAAAGAAGCCCCTGTAACGTAAATATGTTATCATCGTGCTAAAATATCCAAAACATGCAAGTGCTGATCAGAATGTTGAGTTATTTTCTTGTGAACACAAGAGCCAACTTCTGAGGAGGAAAAAACACTCTTTACCTTCTCAGTTTCAGAAAGTTTAAACTGTGAATACGTTTATCAACATTCAGCCAACAGAGGAAGGACTTTCTTTCTCCATACTGATATCTGAACCATGTAATGGAAGCCCATGATTTTCATATAGGTACTGATATGATCCAGGCCTTCCCATAGATATCCTGCACATGCATGGTTGAAGATGCCTCTCATGAATTTGATAACAAAATCTGGACAAGGTGAATTGAGATGTATATCTTCCTACATTTTCCCCTTGAGCTCATAATAGCAGGACCCATGAAGAAAGTCCTCAGCATCACATAGAACAATCGCCACTGTTTTCTCATGGCTTACGCATCTTGTGGTGGAGTTATGTCAATCCTCCAGAGAGTCTCATGAAGCTCCTCACCCTGATTATGTTCCTGCTAGTCAGTTGCTTGCACGGAACCATTCGAAGAACTCGGTCAACTAGTGGCATCAGTGGCCACATCTTGGGTAACCGGGAGTCGTGTCACTGCCGCGGCAAACAACAGAAACGTTTGCTTTCAGCTCCTGGCTACACAGTAAATCCAGTACAGATACCATGATCAACACTGAATCACTTACCGGCGAGCATGAATAAGCAAAGTGACCTCAAACGGGCCGATCATACCCAACCCAAGGACCATTGGCCCGCTTTCTGCCATATGAGGCTCTCCTAGGAATTTACACGAACACCTTGTGGGCATGGACTCGAGCAAGATGCCTGGTAGCAAATTGGTTGCAGCCTATCCAGGCTGGGCTAGGCTGCTTGCAAAGAGACCGCACCACCATGACAGATTGACAGCTTCTGCCTTGTGGCGGCACCATGAAACCGGCAAAGCTCCATGCTCCTCGTTCCGCCTGCTCTATCTACTTGCATTGTAAGTGGCAGAAACCAAGATGAAACCGAGCCACGAGAGAGCCATCAGTCATTCAGCTTTATTCTGTTTATTTTTTATTTTTTCGCTATCATCATCTGCTGTACACTGCTTTCCTACGCATTTTTATGTGTGCATGTTTAGAGAGTTTCTTTAATCTGGTTATGCACGATATTGATAAAAGAAGGTTGCTAGCTATGTGTTGAGCCAGCCAGCCCGGCTGGTTGGTCTGAAGCCCCCGACCCTCAGCATAGCTTCAGGAACCGCAGCAGAGCATTGTAAGCAGCATACATGACACATTTCTAGTTGTTCCATCAAGGTCACAGTACACTGAATCACAGACATACGCTTTGTGCATCCGAATGAAATACAAACGCCAACAGATAGGGTTAAGAACTTCCAAGCTTGATCATATTCTCTCAGTGGTACACATCATCTTAACCGTTAGAGATGCAAGTGAGATCCCACTGCAGTCCCACTTATAATGCATTTTGTGATTTCTAGTTGAATTTTTTGTCCAAATTTTGAACTAAAAATCATAAAATGCACTATAAGTGGGACTTTGGCGGGATCCCACTTGACACCTTATTAACCGTCCACCCAGATTATTAGCGACGTGGGAGTATCTTTAGAAGGAAACATACACTATAGAGGAACAACACATCCATTGTTCCAGCATGACAAAGAACTAAATTAGATGTGACTACCCAGCTATATTGAGCAGTCAACTTCCCTCAGAATCTTCGCGGCGTCTTCAGGGAAAACCGGGTTGATGTAGCACCCGCTTCCCATCTCAAATCCACCGGTTACACTCAACTGCGGGACTATCTGGAGGAACCAGTGTGTGTAAGGCAGGCACGAAGAGGATAGTCCAAACGGTGCGCTGTGGATCATATAGTTGAATGGCGGATCATTGAGCTGCTTACACAACTTTTGCAGCACGCTCCTCAACAGGGACCCAAGATCCAATACCTGCATACAGCATAGTAATCATTTAGTACTACCTCTTGTTCCATACTATAAGCCTTTTTAGCAAACTAAAACAGCTTGCTGAAAAGGCTTACATTGTGGAACGGAGGGAGTACAAACAAAAGGGCACTCAGCACAGCCAGGTGCAGGGAAGTCTATGAAGTTTAGTTTTGTAGCTTAGGTTGATACACGTATATTTGGGCAGAAAAATGTTGTTTGAGGCATATGGTTTATAAAAATATGGAATCAAACAGAACCAGGAACAATCCATTACCTTATCCTGATCTATTTCATGGAAATAGGAGCTATGTTGACGAGGAATGATCCATGTCTCAAATGGATAAGATGCTGCAAAAGGTACAATTGCAGAAAAGTTGTGTGTCTCACTGACCAAAATATCCTTCGACTGAATTTCACAAAGGCTGCACTTTCCCGATCTCTCAAAAACCTCCTTCATGCAGTTAAGCCGGGAGGTAACTGATGGAGGGACAAAAGGAGTTCCTATCATCTGGCTGTGTGAATGTGCCATCGAGGCTCCAGCAGATGCCCCGTGGTTCTTAAACACCTAAGCAATTTCAAAACAACAGAGATTTCAGCGTAATAAGAGGAATTTGGCAACGCACAATACAAGCTACAGTAGACGAAGTAACTCCAGTACCTAATGATATAGAAAAATTAAGGGCTATAACATTTTCGCCTTTTCAGTACCATAACAGGACAAATAAATAGACAGTGAAATATGAAGAGACAAAATCTGGGCACTTTTAAGCTCTCTGTGCATATGCGCAGAATTAGCAAAGTTGTGGCTGCCTTATTGAAACTGATTAATGCATTATCAAGACCACCGAAAGTAATAAGCAAGTTTTGTATTTGTTCAAGCGATACTCATCAGTAGAGGATTTGAACCATGTGCACCACATATTTCATGCATCCTGGAGTCTCTGGACAGATAATGTAATAGCAAACATGCACAAACAACTAGGCTACCTCTATTGCGCTTGCCCATGTTCTGTTCTAGTTTGAATTCCTTTGTAGGTTAGATTAGAGTAGTTTGATTTTTCCTTGCTGTCGCCCAACCTCCCTTGGCGGCCTAGGAGTGCCAGATCTGGCGCGCACTGGCCTTGCTTTGAGGCTGCGGTGGCAGTGGTTCTCCCGCACAGATGACAACCGCCCTTGGTTGGACCTCGACCTGCAATTCTCGGCTGCGGCGTCAACCACGATGGCCATCGGCGACGGGCAGACCGCCCTGTTCTGGGAGGATAGATGGATTGCTGGCCGTGCCGTCCGTGAGTTTGCACCCCAGCTCTATGATTGCATCCCCCCGAGGAGGAGGAAGACTAGAACCGTGGCTGCCGGGCTGGCCGCGAACCAGTGGGCTAGAGACATCCAGGGTGTGGTCGGGCTCGTGGAGATCGGACAGTACCTGCAGCTTTGGCATGCCATTGAGCACACCGAACTTGGTGGCGCGCGCGATCAGCTGGTCTGGAAGTGGACTCCGACCGGCACATACTCGGCGCAATCCTGCTACCGGGCCCTGTTCCTCGTCTCGATGGCCTCCCAGAGCTGCAAGCTCATCTGGCGCACTTGGGCGCCACCACAGGTCAAGTTCTTCCTATGGCTCGCCACACAGGACCGCTGCTGGACCGCAGAACGCCTCGCGCGGCGCGGCCTCCAACACCACGACAAATGTGTGCTCTGCGACCAGGAGCCCGAGACCATGCTGCATCTTACTGTTGGATGTTCCTTCTCTCGGCAATCTGGCACGACGTCCTGGCTTGGCTGAGGCTACCTTGCCATCCTCCGAGCGACGAGACATCGCTAACGGACTGGTGGTCAGACACCCACTCACGCTTGCCGAAGCCCATGCACAAAGGGTTGGCCACCGCCACGCTGCTCACCACCTGGATGATCTGGAAGCACCGGAATGATTGCGTGTTCGACAGAGCCCAACCCTCCGCGCAGTCCCTCCTGTCCAAGATCAAGGCAGAGGCTCAGCTGTGGATCTCCGCGGGAGCCAGAGGGCTGAGAGACATCACGCCCATGACGTGGGACGTGCACTGAGTTGTTTTTGTGCTTTTTTGTGTGTGTGTGCCTCCTAGGAGGACTGTACAACATTACTCTACCTTTTCAATGCAATGAAACGCAATAGTCTATTGCGTTTTCTCAAATATTTTGGTTTTCCAGGGTTGTGGCCACCATTGTTTAAACTTTGAGCTTTCTCCGTACCCATCTTTTAATACACAATGACATGCATTTAGATGAGTGTTGGATCTAATAAAACACGCACAAACAGCAAATGGCGCATGATGTATAACATATATAGAATATGCATATTAAATTAGAGGCTCGTTCCCTTCCCATAAATGACTGGCTATGTGTATTTAGCCAAATGTAAGAGATCCGACGTGTTAAAACAAGCCAGTGAAGCATTGACATTTCCCTTACAAATAATTACCATTTTTTCATATCAGCCAAGAGGTTCCTAAATGCACAGATATGTGTGTGAAAGTCATGAAAGAGAGCTGAGCCTGAGCAAAACACCAAGTGATAAAACTGCACTAAATCCTGCCAGTACAAACTGCCATAGTGATCACTGCAGTGTTAAACAGCTTTAATATTTTTCAATCAACATGTCTAATCTTATATGCAAATGCATACACAAAACAAAACAAAATACTTAGAAAGGTTTTGAAATAAACATCGGGTCCACAGAAAGTGCCCCTGAATAAAAGACAATCTACAGCCTAAACTCGAAAGTATACATACTATGATACTATGCTATCGGCTAATTTGCAGACTGTCGCCAAAATTCATCATTCATACAAGCATGAAGACAAGAAAAGCTAGGAAATCTCAACACATTATCCGCTTTGCACATGTATGTACCATTCGTGAAATGCGGCGTATCAGATAACACTTGAATTAAAATAGTATTCAGTTTGGCCAATTTAGTGTATGATTAGACCCATTGGCACGCAAAACTTAGGTACATTGTATGAAATACAAACAAGAAACGGTAGGACTGCACAAATAGCTCAGTTGCCCACAATATCTAGGAAACAGTCCACTTTTGGTTTGTCAACTAGTGCATTGATTAAATTTCACACTAAACCCTAAACCATTTTATTTGCATCCTAAACTATCAATCTAGTACTCCCCATAATAAGTGTCGCTGATTTATTATGGATCAGAGGTAGTATTTTTTCTGGTATCCATATCACTGAATTATTTAGCTGTACTAACTTCCAAATAACAACTGCCTAGAGACTAGAAGCTTTAAGGACTAGTACCTTCTAAGAAGGTCACATTGGCAGTTTGACCTATCGAAATACAGTACTAACACTTATGCTATACGAAATTTCACCATTTGTCAAATGACATAGTAACTATGTAGACAGAAGCGCTGAAGTTAAAATAGAGAAATACCTGAACATACTTCACCGCTGGGTGCTCAGCTAACTGCTGCACGCGCCGCGCGTACGCGAGCAGGACGTCGCCGACCCCCTCCGCGTCCAGGTCCCAGAGCCGCACTTCGTGGCGCGGTGTCTCGATGACCACGTCGTGGAACCCGAACCCCCGCACGGAGCACTCCCCCGCACCCACGGGCATCTCACCCTCCTCCGGCGCCGGCGGCTCCGCGTCGCGCCGCAGCGCCGGGAACAGGTTCTCGATCACGCGGATCCGCCATGGAGACGAAGCTTCGGGCGCCGGCACGCGGAATATCTCCGGGGCGCACTCGGACTCGCGGCCGTGGCAGAAGGGGCAGGACGGCTTGGGCGCGCCGTCGCCGGGGCCAGGGCTAGGATTCGCGGAGCCGTGGGACTTGAGGTCGGTGGGGCGGCGCGAGCGCGCCGGAGAGAAAATGACCCAGCGACCGAACACGGCGTCGCGGCGCGCCTCCGAGGTTCTAGAAGGTTCCGCCATCGCCATCGCCATCGTTCCCCTTTCCCTTTCTTCCCTTTCCTTCGCGAAGGGTGTGCTTCGTGTTCGCAGGGAGCGGACGACGCTTGGGCTCTGTTCCAGAAGGGCGTTTGGGGCTGGTGGAGATGCCGCCGGCAGGTGGGACCGGATTGTCATAGGAACGTCTGACTTGTGCGGTTCGCTGTGTGGCTCGACAGTGGGGCACGTGAGTTTGAGTTTGACCATTTTATAGCTTGTGGGACCTGCAAGGTCCTGTTGTGGTCAGCCGCTGCATGGTGGGACGGTTGGTCAGTCGCTGCATCGTCGTTTTGGTGATAGCACTAAAAGCAAGTTAAGCTCGAGGTTACATCCACATATAACAATTTTAGATAAAAATAAAAAGGATGGAAGAATCCGATAGAGAACAAACTTAGTGTACATCCACTGATACAAGGTTTATGAGATGCATAGGTCTTAGAATAAACCAAGATAGTTTTATCATACTCCCTCCGGTTCATATTAATTGACTTGGATTTATCAAAATTTGGATGAATCTATATGTCTAGATTCATCTAAAATTTAACAATTCAAGTCAATTAGTATGAGTCGAAGGGAGTAGTAGTTTTTTTATGTACTAAACATGGAAGTACATCGAAAAGGACAATGAAATCATATTATTCCTATCGGACGGAATATCCATGATGCATGTGATTGCAAAACAGAAGTTATTCCTATTAGTGTTTAAAACGGCATGAACCTGCATTCCTTCTTACTTATGGAGACTCAAGACATAGTACTTACTTATGACTTCGCATCTCTTTGCAAATCTATTTGCCCGCATAAGGAATAGAATAAAAGCTTTAGAAACTGTATGTGCCTAAAAATGCTAGGAAAAATTCAAGTAAGAATAAAATACAAAATAGCTAATATACATCCAGGTATATGGTAATATACATCTAGATACAAGCTAATATGCATCTAGTAGATATACAAGGACTAAACGTATATGCACTTATATGCTAATATACATTTAGGGAAAAGCTAATATACATCTAGGTAGACATGGAACGAACATACATCCACCTAGATGCTAACATACATATAGGTAAAAGCTAATATACATCTATATACATACATGCACTTATGTGCTAACATACATCTAGATAAAGGCTAATATACATCTATATATATATATATACATGGACTAATACATACATGCACTTATGTGCTAACATACATCTATACCTAATAATAAAGATCTATCTATACCTAATAATAAAGGATAAAGTGTTTCTTCCGGTCCAACACTTTTTTGGACGACTTTGTCCCAATTAGGTTGGAAATATTACCCACCACGCCATACCTCTACAGTTCTGGCTGCACGCGGCATAGCCAGGGCGTATGGGCCGATAAGGACAAATATCTACGGCCCAATTGGCTCCGGCATTCACGACTTTGGCAACCCCATAAATCTATTCATCCATCGTCGTAGCAAATAGCCGATTTGAATAATACCACCTTGCTGCTTTACAATGAGTTCCACCTGTTTATATACTTTTGTAGGTTGCCTGGAATCAGCGAGCTAATCAAAAGAGAATGCTGAGATAAAGACGGAACGACAGAGTAGCTCGAGGCACGACGACGACCAAGACCAGTGTTCAAGGGAGCCCAGAGATATGTCTGTAAGACACGCTCGGGGAGAGGCGAAGCATGTGGCGAAGCATGAGTGCAGCCGGTCGGTGGAGGGGATTGAGACAAGCGGCAGCAAGAACCAAGGGGCGGTGCTCACTCGATCTTGTAGGCATATGGTGGCAGTTTCGGGTAAGATCCGGCCTCCATGGCGGAGCTCTGCGTCAAGGGAGAAGGAAGCTGCTGCTGGCAGTAGCAGGAGGAGTGTTCAGGGTTGGCTGCCGGCGCGGGGCGAGCAGCATGGTTGCGTGCGTCAAGCAAAAGGGGTCAGGCCATGTTGGCGAGGAAGGGGCAGCGAGGACGTGTGTGCCGGCGTCTATGTTGCTGGAGGCGGGCCGGAGGCGGGCCGCAGATGTTGAGAGGCGGCGGTGTGTCGCTGTGTGAGGTCGAGGGGCCTGACTCGCGTCGGGTGTGTCTATGGCTGAGTGTGAGAGAATAAAGATAGGATAATGTAGGGGCCTACAATTGAGGGAGAAAGAGTAGCGGGGGGTGTGGCTGCAGAAAAATCCAAGGTGTTGGAATAGACTCCAGATTGCATTCACGCTGTGTCTGAATTATCTTCGTTCCCGATTCCAAGATACTAAACTGAAATTTTGTTACTCATTCAAATACAATAAGAAGTACTGTTGGTTTGACAAAGGTAAACTAAACACAAATCATCTATACATGTGTTTGAACATACAAAACATTGTTTGTTTTATTTTTTATCCGTAGCAACGCACGGGTTTTGTGCTAGTCTAGATAAAAACTAATATACATCTACATAGACATGGTAAACATGCATCCATGTAGATGCTAGTATACGTCCATTGATATGCTAAGACCAGCCACACTGGTGGTGCGACTCAATAAAAAGATCGAACCGATCTCATTTTGCTGCATTGTATGGAATCGCTTGGTGCAGTAGCGTGGGACCCTGCTGCTGTTAGAAAATATTTTTTCTGGCCTATATTCTTCTCATCTGCATGTGGTTTCTCTCCTTTTTATCGGTTGTGTCAGATAGAAGCGGACCAAGTATAGGAATCGCTTTTTTCTTGGAACCGCTTGTCTGGATGCTGCGCAATGTATTGAACCGATTCCAGGCATGGTTGGAATCGCTTTTTGCCTACACTGTGGCTGGTCTAATGTACATCTAGACCAAGCTAGCTAGGGGAGGAGTAGGGATTAATTGGATAGCACAAGTAGGACTGAGAGTAAGGCTGGGCGGTGGCTCAATCATGAACTGAAGACCAAACTATCAACGTCGTTTTATAGACTACGAGAGGGACAGTAGCTCCCTAGGAGATGAAGGAAACTAGCTCGAAAGTTTGTGCAACTGTGGCCAGCTCCGGAAAAGCTTTGCAAGCAAATGCTTGTGCTTGTTAGTGTGCGGACGGTTTTTAGCTGAAGCCGATGGAAATTGCAACTAGTACTGAGCCTCCAAAACATGTCGCTACAAGTAATAAACACGCACCACACCAGATCGTACCATTCCTCCACCAGCACCGAGGTGGCAAATCAAGTAAACATGCCCCATGCCCATCGTTGCATAGCCCTAGTGACAACACTGATACCTTCGATCCCGATTATGAATGACAAGGTTATACCCTACGGGTACACGACATTAGCATACCTGGTCCAGCCCAAGGAAGGCCCACAAGAATATAAGTGGCCCATGAAGATTTTCGGGTGCCCCAAGTCCATGACGTCTTCGGATCCTGGAGAGCAAGACTAGAAGAGATAGAATATTCAAAGGGGAAACCCTAAACCTGTAACCGACTCGATCTATGCCCGGGACCTGCCTACCTCTATATAAAGGCTAGGAGGGTACGACGAGGAGGATCTCTCTCATACCACCGCATACACACCTCCACGCGCAGATTACATCTGCGCACCCCTATAATTCTCGGTTCCGCCGTAATCAAGAGCAGACAAGCAGGAGTAGGGTTTTCCCTCCGGGGGCCTGAACCTAGGTAAATCTCGTGTCCCCTAGTTTCTTGTCTGTTAACCGTTCAGCGATCTCCATCACCCTCATCTTCTCCAAAACCCAAGCTCATAACAATGGGCATTGACGAAATTAAACCTCGTCAATTGGCGCCGTCTGTGGAAACTGGGGGCGCTGATTGTGTGATCGTGACGGTCCCGACCAAAGCGATCTACAAATCCTCGGCGATGGAGAGCCAGCTCCTCTTCGGCGCTTTCGAAATCACCGCCCACTCGCCAGCCACCATGAAGGACTTCGAGCCCGTAGGCGACGGGCTCGAGATCCTGTTCGGGAGCTTCTGCTTCCAGGTGGGACAGACCGGGACCCTCCGCCTCCCAGAGCGGGTGCCACTGCCATCGATCAGGCCCGCCTCGTGGGCTCCGCATCCCGTGCTACGCACATCGACATCGGCAGATGAGTCATACGACAACAGCAGCTGCAACTCAGATCTGTGCGATCCTCCGTCGGATGAAGGGACCTACGGTTCCGGATTCAAAAGTTGCGGCAATAGCGATCCAACCTACGGACACTACCAATGCGCCGCAGTCATCCAAAGCGACGTGGAGCAACCACCAGAAATGGGTACACACGTGCCGCCACCCAACTCGCAGGGTAGAAACGGCAGGCAACCATCCCCCCGCCTAACGATGACGACACCGATGCCTGAAGAGCTAGATAGGCCGCAACATACAGGTCTATGTCGACGACATAGTAATCAAAACAAGGGAGGCCAAGACACTGATCGACGATCTCCGCGAGACATTCGACAACCTTGATCGATACAAGATCAAGCTGAACCTAGAAAAGTGCGCCTTGGCGTCCCATCTGGCCAGCTAGTTGGCTACTTCATCTCCCAACGAGGGATTAAGGCGAACCCAAAGCAAATCTGGGCCATAATGGCCATGGAGAAAACGAAGAACCTCAAAGGTGTCCAACAGCTAGCTGGACGCATCGCGGCACTGAGCAGATTCATCAGCCGCATGGGTGAGAAGGCCCTGCCTTTCTACCAGCTGCTACGCAAAGCAGACAAATTCGAGTGGACACCTAAAGCGGACGACGCATTCGAAGATCTGAAGTGGCTGCTCTCCACCTCGCCCGTCCTGGTCACGCCAAAGGAACGCGGGCCTCTACTGCTATGAAGGAAATATGCCCTAGAGGCAATCATAGAGATGATTATATTTCATATGTATCCATGAGTTATTGTAATGTTCCTTGAATATCCATATCAGGCAACTTGTATTGATTGGCAATTATATGAATTGTTTGTGAAACTCTTTACTTGTATGGTTATTTAATAGTTGTCCATAGTCGGAGTTCATGTGAGGACACACATGAATATTAGACTAGCACATTGATTGGTTGATGACTATGTTTCGCAAGTCATAGACATGGAGATGTCAAACCAATGATGTGGACACATGTTATGAACATGGGGTTGGGCTGACCCAACTTGAGACTGGCAATTAGTTGCAGCTCTCTCTCTCTACACATCGTGTACATTTTGTCCTTAGACCTGAGATTGTCGCATGTACTTGAGATGTGGATCGACTTACTTTGGGGTTATCAAACGCTGCTCCGTAACTGGGTAGTTATAAAGGTAGCTTTTGGGTTTATCCTGAAGCATGCTGCAAGGCATGGTCAATCAAGATGAGATTTGCCCCTCTCTACTTGAGAGAGATATCTCTGGGCCCCTCGAGTGATCGGATCCAGAAATGCATGGCCGTGCTACATATGGTTAAGAGTTAACCTAGTAAAGGGATTCCAAATCACAGTATCGAGAAAGAGAGGTCAGCTTGGAGCTAGACCAAATATCGTGAGGCAAAGGGAAAGACATGTACTAAACCTTGTGATGGTTCGTCCGATATGATCTTTGTATGCGTTTAGGAGTTGGCACGTCTTGCTAGAGGCCGCTACCAACTATTGACAGAATAAGTGTATCCGTGTCATGTCTATACACATATGAACCTATAGGGTCACACACTTAAGGGTCTGGAAGCCTAATGAGGATTGGATCCGAATTAGACCAGGCTTAGGCTACTAATGGGCTGCTAATGTAGAAGCCCACTAGGGATGCCTATATAAGAGAGGGTGGGGCGAGATGACCAAGGTTAGACCTTAGACCATTCCACCCAGCCGCCACACCTCCCGCCTGTGTTGCACGCGCGGACCTAGCAGTCCGGCGTCTGACGCTTCCACCCCGCACGTGTGGATACCTCGGAGGTGCCGCATCTGTGGCACTTGGACGAGCCGCGCAAGGGGAGCTTCTCGTGGGACGAGGACAAGGAGGAGACGTGGAACGTATGCACTGCCTCGACGCGCTTCATCAATTCCGCAACTGCGCTTCTAGTGGTAATCCCGTGAACTATGACAACAGTAATCCTGGTATACGCGGTAGAAAATTTTGATTTGCGCTAGTGTAGCCTACCCGTATCCCTGCATGCTATACATAGCAGCCACGCATCAGGTGGTAAGCACCATTCTTGTGGTCGAACGACCCGAAGACGGCAAGACTCACGGGGTCCAACGCCCCATCTACAACCTCAGTGAGGTATTGACGCCGACAAACCAGAAGTACCCTCACTACCAGAAACTTGCCTACAGCGTGTTCATGATGGCTCGTCGGCTGAGCCACTACTTCCAGGAGCATCAGGTGATGGTCATCAACGAGGCACCCCTGAACAGCATCCTGGACAACCCGAAAGCCATATGACGCATGGCCCTATGGGGCATCGAGCTTTCCCATCTAGACATAGTCTACGAGAAGCGCCATGCGATCAAGTCTTAGGTCCTACCGGACTTCCTCGTCCACTGGATGGAGCTACAGCTGCCGGACACACCGGACATGACACAGTCATGGACGATGCACTTCGACGGCTCCAAACGTGAGGCTGGAGAAGGAGCCGGAGTCATACTGACATCCCCGCAGGGCGACAAGATGAAGTACGTCCTCCGGATGAAATTTCGAGCTTCTAACAACGAAGCCGAATACGAGGCCCTCATCCACATCATGAGGATGGCCAAGATCTGCAACGCAACACGTCTGGTCATCTACGGTGACTCGAACCTCGTTGTCTAGCAGACAATGAACGAGTGCAACGCGCACGCCGCCAACATGATCGCGTATCGCGCGCTCTACAACTCACTTGAAGGAGACTTCGACGGCTGCGAGCTTCGACACGTTGGCAGAGAAAGCAACAAAGAAGCCGACAGACTCACCAATATCGGCTCCACCTGCGCAGAGCACTCGGGGGCTGCGCTACCCGAAGGACAGGAAGGACCCGAAAAGCTCGACACAGAGGTCGCAATGGTCAACCTGATGCAAGTCATGGCAATCGAAGAAACATGGACGCGACCGTACCTGCAATACCTGATAAACAGGGAACTGCCTGATGACCCGACAGATGCCCGGTGCATAACTTGTCGGTCCAAGGCCTTCACCATCATCAATGGCGAGCTGTACAAGCGCAGCATTTTGGGTGTGCTCCAAAGGTGCGTCACCATCGGTGACGGCAAAACCATCCTCCAAGACATCCACGAGGGCATCTGCGGCCATCACGCGGGCAGCCGCGCCCTCATCGCCAAAGCTCTATGAGCTGGGTTCTACTAGCCAACGGCCATGAACGATGCCAAGGACATCGTCCGAAGGTGCAATGGGTGCCAGAGGTTCGCAGACAAACCACACGCACCAGGATCGGAGATCAGACCCATACCTTTGTCCTGGCCCTTTCGCCCAATGGGGCCTCGACATGATAGGCAAACTGCCCAAGTCCTCGAAAGGAGGCCACTTCTACCTCCTGGTCGCAGTCGACAAGTTCACCAAGTGGATCGAGGCCATGCCCGTTACCAACCAAAAGGGTAAGATGGCCATGAAGTTATTCCAATCCATAGTCTACAGGTTCGGCATGCCGCACAGCATCATCACCGACAATGGGTCGAACTTCATCTCCAAAGAATTCCAGGACTTCTGCGAAGGCCTCGGGATCAACATATCATACGCCTCCGTGGCGCACCCACAAACAAACGGGCAGGTCGAAAAGGCCAACGGCCTCGTCGGCGGTGGCATCAAGAAGCGCCTACTGAGCCTACTCGAGCGGCTTGCGGAAGCATGGGCAGAAGAGCTACCCTCCGTCCTCTGGAGCTTGCGCACAATGCCAAACAGCTCAACTGGCTACACGCCTTTCTTCATGGTGCACGGAGCCGAAGCTGTGTTGCCTGCAGAAGTACGCCGTAAGGCCCCACGGGTCGTCGCCTACAGCGAAGCCGAATCAACGGCCGCACTCGAAGACGTCGTCGACACACTCGACGAGGCACGCGACATCGCCGCGGCTCGATCGGCGGTCTACCAGCAGAGCCTCCGCAACTATCACAGCCGTCAGCTGCGTCTAAGGTCCTTCGTCGAAGGAGACCTCGTCTTACGACTCAAGCAAGAGCGACCAAAAAAGCTCGAGTCATCATGGGAAGGACCATACGTCGTCACCGAAGTCATCCCAGGCGGCGCCTACCGCCTCAAGCACGTGGAGTCTGGAGTCGCATACTCCAACCCATGGAACGTCGCACAAATGTGACGCTTCTACCCCTAGCTATCCCCCTTTACTTTCAATAAGGCTATTCAGCCAAGGCTACTCAGCCGAACAACGTACCTCCTCATTACGATATGAATACAGCTAAGTGTCTCGTCCGAAAATTTATCTTTTACTCGCATTTCTTTATGCTACAACGCACTCGGGGGCTCCCTCCTCACCTCATGACTCTGTCGACTGAGGATAACGCATGTACACCTGAGTAGCTGATCACGTCAGGCTAACGAAAATGGCATGCAGACAAACAAGCACCACGTGCTAATACAATCAACCTTTTACAGCAAAGGGCACAACACGCCCAGTCGAAAAATATACAAGTTTTACATCTATCCTTTTTACAGGAACTACCTATTCTGAAGGATCACCTGCGCACGATGCTCAAAGAGATCTACAACTTCTTCGGCATACTGCCTAACAGCCGCATAGTGCGGGCGCATGTCCCATAGGCCACCATCTGGTCGAGGGGGCGGTCCAGCCGCCACAGTCGCAAGATTCACATCAGGGCAATGCAGTTGCACGAGGGAAAGGGCGGCCTTCACCCCCGCAATCAACTGGTGCCACACCAACTCCCTAACGTGACGCATGTCTCGAAACTTCGCCAGCAAATTCCAGAGAGCTGATGGCGCTTCATCAAGAGGAAACATGACGTGCAGAATCAACGCCAGGGAAGTCTTCACCTGCCGCAGCACCCGTGACACCTGGTGGGCATGATCCTACACAGTCGCAAGAACCGTTGCACGGTCGCGATCCATCCAAAAAAAGCCTCCGACTTCCATATCCTGCTGGGTAAAGCAGTTGATCCGAACTGCAACGCGCTCCTTCTCCTCCCTCGGAACAAGGTTGGCACCTGCAACAATTACAAAGTAAGATGACCCGCACAAACAGGCGCATCCAAAAAAGAGCAGCAGCTCAAAGAAACCTACACTGCAGCTGCTCGGCCAAATGCCGCAGCTCCCCCATCAGATATTCCTCTCTGGCGGTACCTCGCTCCGCCTTCAACTTCCAAACGTCCGCATGGCCTCGAATGCCAAGAAACTCCTTCTCAAGACTATGGATGCGGTCACGAAGAAAAACAAGCTGTGACGCATCATCCAAGGATGGTCGCGGCTGCAGGGCAGACGAAGTATCGATGGGGTCATCACCCGAAGGTTCCTAAGGAAAACAGAAAGGATATATAAAAACACAAGACTGTGCAACAACTCTAAGGCTCATTATATACAACAAAAGCCACTGCGTGTCACAGGAAGTGTTCATCAAGCAAATTACAGCAAAAGTAGAAGGTGACTATCCTAGAACTACAAATACAAAGCCTAAGCAGCTGCATCCTGCCTTGGAGCCAGAACGCCTGCCCTTGGCCTCCTGCTGCTGCTTCGTGGCATACTCTGCCAGGAGGTCAATAAGTTTTGGCCCATAGCACTTACAGCGGGCGGCGAAGAGAGCGAAGGCTACCTCAGAACCGTCAGGGGCCGTCGGCATCTAGGAGGTGACCTGATGAAGATCCAGCTCCGCTCCAGACGCCATGGCCATTGCCAGCCCCATGGATGCACCGATGCCCTTCTGCTTGCGCTTGTAGGTTGCAGGCGCATCCACTAACAACGCATCCGCCAACAAGTCGACATCCTCAAGGGCAGCGCCCTTGGGAACGAACTCCTTGTAGAAGCGCCCGAGGACCTCCTTAGCCTAGGCAAGAGAGCCAACCACATTACTGCAGCGGTCTTCGACCGCCACAGTTGCATCATCCAAAGCACTACCGTGCTCCAGGGCATCGCGGTTGAACTCAATGCCTGCGGCATCTAGAGAAATGGAAAAAGAACAATAAGAATCGAAGAAAAGCAGAGACAAGGCAGCCGAAACAGAACATACAGGCAAAATCACTCACCCGAAATAGCTCTGACAGCAGCCATTAGCTTCTCGGCAACCTCTTTCTCGCGCGAAGCCGCGGCGGTAGAAAGCTGCTGCTCGCGGTCCGTAGCTTCCTGCTGCAGGCGCTCCTTGGCCGCGGCTGCGTCAGCAAGCTCCTGCTTGAGGCGCTCCTTCGCCCCAACGACATCTTCGACCTTCTTCTTCGCTTGCCCAAGGATCTTTTTGAGAGCATCAAGCTCATGGAGGGTAGTGTTATTCTCATCTGCAAAAGGCAACAAAAACATTTGTGAGATCAACAAGCTAGCAACCAGACGAAAAAATAGAGGATTAGTTGTGGATGTACCTTGAAGCTACCGCAGGTTGGCCTCCAACACCAGGTACTGCTTCACCAGCTAGTTCGCACCTTGCACAAAAGGCTGCAAGAAGAAACAACTTGTCAAGCCAAGTGCTCGGGGGCTGCGCCCAAGAAACAAGCAAAAGATCAAACATATGAAAAACGCTCGGGGGCTCCCCCCGAGACACGAAAATAAGAAGCAACGATCAGCAGATCATACGAAAATATGGCTCGGGGGCTCCCCCCACAGCAAAAAAGAACACACTTACATGCTCAGAAGGAGACTCCGAAGGTCCGACTGTAGTCTTCTGGGAGACGATCACCCAAACCTCCTGCGGAGAAGGGTTCGGAGCTGCGCCCCCAGAGGTGGCCACCGTCTAAGAGGGAGGAGGCGTCATCTTCGACTCCCCTACCATCTCCTGAGTAGCATCGCTAAAAGAGCCCTCAGAGGAATGGCTACAAAGGAAGGCACCAGTCAACGACAAGAAGACAAGAATACAAGAAAAGTAGCCAAAGACACTCGAAAGCACTTATGAGTCCATATCACTCAAGTCAAAAATAGGCAGAACCTTCTTGCCATTCTTCTCTTCCTTCTTCCTCTTCGCCAGCGGCTGCGGCGCTACAGCCCGCACAGGAACGACTGGGATAGGAGATGACGAGTCACCATCACCTCCACTGTGGCGAAGAAGGAACGATGGGTCCCTAGGCGTTGGCGGAGTCGAGGCATCCGAAGATTCACTTGAGCTCCGTACCCGCTTTCGGGTCTGCCCCTCGCTCGCTTCGGGAGCCTCCTCAGTAGGCGACTGCGCCGGGGGAAGCTCGGACACGGAGTCCACGATTTCGTTGTCCGGCGCATCCGGAAACCATTCGGGTAGTGGAGGCACCATGTCAGGTACCTTGAACTCCTGCATAATGAAGACAAAACTATCAGAAAAAATAATTGCAGAGGAAAACCACTCGAAAATAGCGCTACGCGCATGTCCCAAATCTACACCTGCGGAACTGGTCGAGAAGAACTGAACGGAGGAGTCCGCTACTTCCCCGGAAGGTCCTCGTCGGACTTGTACTTTAGCAGCGGCCGAAGGACTCTGTCAAGATCCCACTTGGAGAGCTCCTCAGCCGCAACTCTCGTTGGGTCGTGGTGGCCAGAATAAAGGAACATCGGGTGCGTCCTAGCCTGGAGTGGCTGCACCCAACATTTTAGGAAGGTGCGGATGATGTCCACACCGTTCACCTCCTTCTCCGGAATCACCTGGAGGTCCTCCACCCGACGATAGAGCTCCTCTATCTCCTCCACTTCACCCTCCAGGATACAGTTCTTCCAGGACCTCTTCGGCTGGATTTTCTGGGTGGAGTCAAAAGGGGCAAGGCCAAAGTTTTGCCCGTCCACTGTGGAGTCACGAATATAAAACTACTTCCTCTGCCAGTTCTGGACAGACTTGGACATAGAGAAAGAGAAGAAAAGAGCAGTAGATCGAATAGAAATGACGCAGCCGCCAATCGGATAAACTCCATCGGAGCCGGATTGCCTCTTCACGGAATAGAGCTTCCGGAAGAGGCCAAAGTGCGGCTCGATACCGAGCCAACACTCGAAAAAAGCAATGAAGCAGGCGATGTGAAGAAGAGAATTTGGGGAAAGATGATGGAGTTGAATGCCATAGAAGAACAACAGCCCACGAAGAAAGTCGTGGACTGGGAAAGAAAGGCCGCGAATAATGAAGGCGATGAACATCACCCGAAACCCTGCAGGAGGACGGGGAAATACCTCGTCGCCGGTGATCTTGATGGCCTCCTTGTCTTGCGGAATCAAGCCCCGCTCACGGAGCTTGCGCATATCGCCCTCGCGAATCTCCGTGTGCTGCCACCCACCATCGGTGACGCGAGCGGCGGTAGTGCCCTTCTTGGCGCCGGCAGCAGCACTGGTGCCCCCTGCGACGGAAACCTTCTTTGACTTGCCCACCGCAGCGCGTCGACGGCGGCGGTGCAAGCACATGAAAGAGGAAGGGAATGATCGAAGAACTTCCAGCGCGCGGCGAGAAAAGCTCAAGCAAATGGAAGCAGCAGAAAGAAAGTGGCTAGGGTAAAAACAAATTACATAATTCCCCACAGTTATAAGGACGAAGACGATGAACAGGAAACGTTCATCTGGAAGCCCTAGCGTCAGGATCAGATCCTACCGTCCACGTGTCAACACAGCAACGAACCGTCGCCCGCGCGCCGTCCACTACACACGGAAATCGAGGAGACGCCATAATTCTCGCCACGTCGTGTGTGACCAATCAACTCAAAGTCATAAATTGGGACCCACGTTCGTCCATTCACATCACCTATGGATCCGCAGACGCCTGAGGTCACCAATCGTCAGCACTGACATCATCATCACCACAGTAGCAATGGTTAGAAATCTTCGGCTAACAAAAGTATTCACTCGAATCTACGATTCGAGCAACTACTAGGGGGAAACTCCTATCAGGAGTGATGGCCGTGCACCCGAGGAACAAATAAGGTACTACACCTCTGATCTATTCTTCAAGTCCTACGTCGAGTCTACGACTCCACTACGGACTCGGGGGCTACTCCTATAGGGAGGATTGATTTAAGCATCCAAAAAAATTGTGTCCTATGGACCTGAAGCCCACAACGGCTAAGTTACTCTGCTCGAGTCTACGACTCGAACAGACACTCGGGGGCTACTCCCATAGGGAGCGCTGGTCACGCACCCTATAAATTCTTCGACTACGATCCTTCGGATAAGAATGCAAAAAACTTTTCAGCAACTTTGCCCCAACCAACGCTAAGTGAGTAACGCTCTCCTTGGCCACCCAAAACACCTCCGTGGTGATAAAATTTCGAATGATGTGTCTACGACGCAAAGATAAGACCTACAAATATCGCCTGATGGCCTGTTAACGCACCCGACTGCGCTCTACTAGTAAAAATCCGTGCCAACATGCGCGATGAAAATCCCAACGGACGCGTTGGGTATATCATTCGAAAACTACTGGGATTCGACTCCTGTAAGACCTCAATAGCCTGAGTCGAATCACGCCAGCATATGTTCCGGGTTCGAGTCGAGGGACTCAAATCTGAAGAAGATCGTGTTGTTTTGTCCTAAGACAGTTAACTGACCCTGATCCGTCGAGAGAGTCAGACACACGCATCAACAATCCCTACATACTAAAATCATTCTCTCATGAACAGAAACCGCTGCACCCGAAAGATTGAAGAGTCCTCAGCCGAATCTGCGATTCGACTGAACACTAGGGGGTACTGACAAGGTTATACCCTACGGGTACATGACATTAGCATACCTGGTCCAGCCCAAGGAAGGCCCACAAGAATATACGCGGCCCATGAATATTTTCGGGTGGCCCAAGCCCATGACGTCTTCGGATCCTTGGAGAGCAAGACTAGAACAGATAGAATATTCAAAGGGGGAAACCCTAAACCTGTAACTGACTCGATCTATGCCTGAGACCTGCCTACCTCTATATAAAGGCTAGGAGGACACGACGAGGAGGATCTCTCTCATACCACCGCATACACACCTCCACGCCAGATTACATCTGTGCACCCCTGTAATTCTCGGTTCCGTCGTAATCAAGAGCAGACAAGCAGGAGTAGGGTTTTCCCTCCGGGAGCCTGAACCTGGGTAAATCTTGTGTCCCCTAGTTGCTTGTCTGTTAACCGTTCCACGATCTCCAGCACCCTCATATTCTCCAAAACTCAAGCTCATAACAATGGGCATTGACGAGATTAAACCTCGTCAACGGATGTAGTATAGCTCTTTTCCCTAGTAGACCTATGTTATCGAATCCTCAGGAAGCAGAAAGCATGGTGAAGTTACTTTAACGGACCTTCGGGAGTTTTAGAATTATTTTAGTGTTTTACCAGACCAAGAGTTTGCGATCTTTTGTTATTGTCGATAATGGAGAGAGAGGGCCAGGGGCGTTCGGTTTCACCTGTAGGTGTGCAAAACATATGATGGGGATAAAAGATAATAGTAAAGTATGCATGTAATCGTTAGAGCAAGATAATTATATGTGGGCAGTGCATTGATGTCTACGCACTTCTATTCTTGTAGACAGTTTTTGGGCCTCCAAGTGCAGAGGTTTGTAGAACAGCAGCAAGTTTCCCTTAAGTGGATTACCCAAGGTTTATCGAACTCAGGGAACAAGTGGTCAAATGTATTCCCTCTCAAGCAACCCTGCAATCAAGATACAAGAAGTCTCTTGTGTATCCAACACACCCAATATAGGTGCACTAGTTCGGCGAAGAGATAGTGAAATATAAGTGCTAATGGTGCCGGAAAATAGCTGACGGTGAGGTAAAGACTAAAGGCAAAAGGATGGAAGCAAACAAATATGTAATAGATCTAGTAGGAAATGGTGTTTCAATGTTTAGAAACAAGGCCTAGGGATCATACTTTCACTAGTGAACACTCTCTCATATAAATATTCTCTCTTCATGATACTACTCTTAACTAATCTCCGGTTGGACACTCTAATCCATGGTAGGGCTATAACATCACACCTCAAAGTCCGCCTTCCCCAATCAAGATAACCCCACACTGTCACCTTGAGCACTAGATGGTTCCAACAAACACCACAATTTCATAGAGACATCCAACTCCAAATATAACTCATAAAAAATATTCAATCTAGCCAAAGTTCCACACACGGTATGCCCGCTGTCACTTTCACACACATGGGTAAAAGCATAGATCTATTAAATCACAAAGAGTATTTATGTAGACTCAAGCCTAAGTGCCACCATGGCGTGCACGCTGTCACTTTCACACACATGGGGAGAGCAAAGATCTAATGAATCACTTGAGTAGCAAGGTAGATCTACTTGATTACAAAGCTCATGACCACAAGATCATGCATAGAGAGAGATGAACACATAGCTACCGGTAGAGCCCTTAGCCTCGAGGAAGAACTACTCCCTCCTCATCATGGGAATCAGCAATGGTGATGAAGATGGTGGTGGAGATCGATGGAGATGGCTCCGGGGGCACTTCCCCATCCCGACAGGGTGCCGAAACAGAGACTTTCTGTCCCCCGAATCTCCCCTTCGGTGGTCGCGACGCTGTGAAGGTTTTCATGGATTTCTTCTGGATGATTTAGGGTTTTCTCCCCGTGGGCTTCTTATAGGCATAGGAGGCAAGGTCGATGGGGAGCCAGGGGCCCACACCCTCCCCAGGCACGGGTCAGGCTTGGCTGCGCCCAGGGGGGTCTAGCCACCCTCTGGTGCCTCTCCGTCCCTCCTTCTGGATTCGTGTCCCTCACGGAAAGTTATTGACTTTGGCTTTTGTCCCGTCCAATTCCGAGAATATTGATTTTCTGCCTTTCTGGGACCAAAATAGAAGAAAACATGCAACTGGCACCGTGGCAAGTTGTTAATAGGTTAGTTCCAGAAAGTGTATAAAAATACCTTAAAGTGTATACAAAACAAAGCAAAGTAGATACTAAACAAGCATGGAACATCAAAAATTATAGATACGTTTCCGACGTATCAAGCATCCCCAAGCTTAACTCCTGCTCGTCCTCGAGTAGGTAAGTGATAGAAAGAATAATTTTTTAGGTGACATGCACCATCAAAACCAAGATCAAACTATTTGCAAGCATTGAAAGTTGGGATCAAAGAACTCTAAACATGTGCATGAAAGATGGAGTTCTAATAATAGGACAAAGTAACTATGCATGCAACATGAAAGGCTACAAACAAAGGTCATGAATAACAATGCATTGAAAGACGTTTGTTTGTTTCACATACAGAAAACATAACATAGTGGCATTCATCTTGTCCCTCATAGAGTAGCAAATAGATGCATAGGACACCTTCAAAGTTCACAAGGGTGACTAGAAACAAGTAGCACAAGAACAAGTAATATCATAATATGCATCAATTAATAAGTTTTGGGACACTGCACATAGAACTAAGAATGGCAACTATGCTCTCTTAATGGTGCCTAAAGGTAGAAGGTGGAGACTCAATAGTAGTGGAAGAAAGGCCCTTCATAAAGGAAGCATGGATATCAAGTTTCAAAAAAGAGCTTCCAAAAATTATGGTACTTGTTAGCTTTCATCCCTCATTGCCCCTATCATAAGCATCTTGAAGTTATTAAGGTTAAAGTGAACTAACTATGGAGTATATGCTTGACAAAGTATAAGTTGGCAATCTCAAGTCCCTTGAATACGAGGGCCACACCTCATGCTACTCAACTTCAGTCACCTGTAAGTTCTTGTCATTGTAAGTACTTGCATATCATAGAGAACTGCCAAGGGTACCCCTTGGATATGCTACAGGAGCTATCCCATAACCAAAATGACAAGGCGAGCAGACAATGAGCATCTCAGCGATCTTTTTATTTACTATATGCATAGCTTTTTATTGAGGATGCTTCATAGATAGCTCACTATGGTGATGCTGCAAGTTTCCACCATGATTAGGCATGGCTTAGGCTAGTGGCCTAGGCGTTTCTTTAACACAAAATACAAACTCCATGGACTTACAAGTTCCCTCTTTATTTCACACCGATGACATCCATAGACAAAAGAGCATGATATCAACTGTGTACAAAGTATAAGTGCAATGTTGAAAACGTTCCCCATGACAGCATGGTTCTGCTAATTCCAACGTATAAGTGCAAGCATATACAACATAGACGACACAATGGTTCAAGTTTATTAGGGGCAAGGAATATAAAGTGTGCCATCAATTTTGTGAGAGCTTTAATCACTAAGTTTTCACATAACAAAATAGTTTTTAATAAGAAGATAGCTGGAAACAAGAATATACTTGGAATGGTGTAACACATCATGGATAGGAATTTATAGTGGACACTTTGGAATAACTTGGTTTATTGGGATTTGGAAGCATGAGTAGAGCTTACTCATACAAGCGGAGGCCAGCAAAAGACTAGGAGCGACCAACTAAGAGAGCAATAATGGCCATAATCATGCAGAGCGACAAAACATTACCAATCAAAGCATAAAGTGGTACCACAAGTCAAAGACTAAATGATCATAGAGGCTAAGGTGACTGGTTAGAGTCATAACATGGTGTGAGCATGTGCCAAGTGAACCCAAACAAAGTATCAAAGGAGAATACCACAATACTATGCTTTTGAATGCTAAAACAATGCATGATTCCTTCAAGGCACATTAAGCAATCCTAATTGTTTGGAACAAGTCATGCTACAACAATAATCACTACGCATAAGGTCAAAACAACACCTAGCATGACATGATAAAGTATAAATCACAGTCAAAGCAAGCTCCTTTTTGTACCACTATAAGCATGAAGCTTTCTACTCTTTTGAAACACCAATCGACTTATTTGAAACAACTCAGAAAGATAATAATCAATAAAGATCAGTGAGCTTGTCTCACAAATCCACAAAGAAGAACTAAAAAGTTCTAAGTTGAAAGCACATGAAAACTAAGGCTAAACACAGTGCTAGCAAAAGTGAACACTCACAGAACAATAAGAGTGAAAACTAGAGTGTTCTAGGCAATGAAAACATAGTGTGTCTCTCTCCAAAAAAAGTGTGGTATAACCACCCAACTTACTCAAGAAAACTAAGCAAAGCTAACGGAAACAAAGACGCTCCAAGAACAACACAATAGTGCATGAAACAATAAAAACGAAGTGTCTAGAAAGACCTGAGCTTTTTATTGATGAAGAAGGGGATGCCTTGGGCATCCCCAAGCTTTGACTCTTGTACCTCTTGGATATTTCTTGGGGTGACACCAGGGTGGAATCCCCAAGCTTGAGATTTTTTCTATTCTTCATCTCATTACATCATTCTCTCTCTACACCTGAAATTTTTCCTTCATACAAAACTTCACACAATCTTCATTAGCAACATTAGTGTATTCAAAAGATATTAGACCTGTGGAAAAGCTTTGGAACAGCAAGAATTTTCACTAAAAACACAAGCCATTGTAGTAACTCCTTCAAAAATCTCAATTCCCCAAAATAGAACTCAAAAAGGAATCAATAAGAAGCAAATGCAAATAATGGCAGAAATTTGTCAAAACAGACCAGCAGGTAGAAACCAATTTTTTCGAAAATATTTTGTTGCTCAAATCAAAAAGTGTTGAAGTGACGAAAGTTATCTAACATACTGGGGGATTTATTCGTAAATTTGTAGCTCAATACGACTTACAGAGACTCTTCACTAATTTTTATGGTGGAGGATAGAAATCTGTTTCGGGACAGCAACTCCCCAAATCTTACTTCCCTCTCATTAGAGGTCATTCTTGGCACAAAAAGCAAATAAAAAGGTTAAGGAGAGGTCATTACTGAATTAATAACTTCCAAGACTTAAGAAAACTCTTGGGTTATCTCCCAACAAGTACTTTTCTTTAACGCCTTTAAGTTAGGCTTGATAGTTTGAGAAGATGCTCACATAGGAAATATGAATTAAAGTAAAAGAGAGCATCAAGAAGAAAATTCAAAACACATTTAAGTCTAACCCACTTCCTATGCATAGGAATCTTGTAAATAAACAAGTCATGAAAGCACAAAGCAACAAGCATAGAAAAGCAAAACAAATGCAACTTCAAAATTTTCAACATAAAGAGGGGAAACTTAATATTATTGATATGCATAAAACCATGTTTCCCTCTCTCATAATAACTTTCAGTAGCAACATGAATAAAATTAACAATATAACTATCACATAAAACATTCTTATCATGAGCCACATGCATAAAATGATTATTACTCTCCACATAAGCAAAGGCATTCTTATTAATTGTAGTGGGAGCAAATTCAACAACATAGCTATCACTATTATTCTCATCACCATAATCATCAAATATAGGAGGCATATTGTAATCACAATTAATTTCCTCCTCAATAGTAGGTGGACTGAAAATATCATACTCATCATTGTAATCATCATAAATTGGAGGTTTGGTATCATCATAAGCAATAGAATAGCTATCTTCCAAAGCTGGGGAAAAAATATCATTTTCATCAAAACTAGCTTCCCAAGCTTAAACTTTTCCATAGCATTAGCAACAATGGTGTTCAAAAAATTCATACTAATAACATTGCTATTAGCATGCAAATAAAGTTCCATAGGTTTTTTAATTTTCTCTTCAAACACTTCATGTCCTTGCTCAAGATAAATACTATAAAGCTCTCTAATTTTGTTGTTTTCCATTAAGCCTAACTAGTGAAAACAAGAAAGAAAAATACAAAATTGCAGAATCTAAAGGAAATAACTTCGAGCACTCACACCAGAGGATGTGAGTACCTTTTACCTTACCTCCCCGACAACGGCGCCAGAAAAGAGCTTTCTGGCTTGCTGTTGCCGTGGGGTAACGTGTGTGAGTGCGTTTTACCTTTCCTTCCCGGCAATGGCGCCAGAAAAGACTTTGATGGATCCTGACATGGAGGAAAGGTAAAAGCCCAAAACCTCCCCGGCAATAGTGCCAGGAAAGAGCTTAATGTCTACGCACTTCTATTCTTGTAGATACTTGTTGGGCCTCCAAGTGGAGAGGTTCGTAGAACAGCAGCAAGTTTCCCTTAAGTGGATTACCCAAGGTTTATCGAACTCAGGGAGGAAGTGGTCAAAGGTATTCCCTCTCAAGTAACCTTGCAATCAAGATACAAGAAGTCTTTTGTGTCCCCAACACACCCAATATAGGTGCACTAGTTCGGCGAAGAGATAGTGAAATACAAGTGCTAACGGTGCCAGAAAATAGCTGACGGTGTGGTAAAGACTAAAGGCAAAAGGATGGAAGCAAACAAACATGCAATAGATCTAGTAGCAAACAGTTTTTCAATGTTTAGAAACAAGGCCTAGGGATCATACTTTCACTAGTGAAAACTCTCTCATATAAATATCCTCTCTTCATGATACTACTCTTAACTACTCTCCGGTTGGACACTCTAATCCATGGTAGGGCTATAACAGCACACCTAAAATTCCACCTTCCCTAATCTAGATAACCCCACACTGTCACCTTGAGCGCTATATGGTTCCAACAAACATCACAATTTCATACAGACATCCAACTCCAAATATAACTCATAACAAATATTCAATCTAGACAAAGTGCCACACACGGTATGCCCGCTGTCACTTTCACACACGTGGGGAAAAGCATAGATCTATTAAAGCACAAAGAGTATTTATGTAGACTCAAGCCTAAGTGCCACCATGGCGTGCACGCTGTCACTTTCACACACATGGGGAGAGCAGATATCTAATGAAGCACTTGAGTAGCAAGGTAGATCTACTTGATTACAAAGCTCATGACCACAAGATCATGCATAGAGAGATATGAGCACATAGCTACCGGTAGAGCCCTTAGCCTCGAGGAAGAACTACTCCCTACTCATCATGGGAATCAGCAATGGTGATGAAGATGGTGGTGGAGATCGATGGAGATGGCTCCGGGGCACTTCCCCGTCCAATACCGAAACAGAGACTTTTTGTCCCCCGAATCTCCCATTCGGTGGCGGCGGCGTTGTGGAGGTTTTTGTGGATTTCTTCTGGATGATTTAGGGGTTTCTCCCCAGGGGCTTCTTATAGGCGCGGGAGGCAAGGTCGGTGGGGGAGACAGGGAGCCCACACCCTCCCTAGGCGCGGGACAGGCTTGGCCGTGCCCAGGGGGGTCTAGCCACCCTCTGGTGCCTCTCCGTCCCTCCTTCTGGATTTGTGTCCCTCACAGAAAGTTATTGACTTTGGCTTTTGTCCCGTCCAATTCCGAGAATATTGATTTTCTGCCTTTCTGGGACCAAAATAGAAGAAAACATGCAACTGGCACCGTGGCAAGTTGTTAATAGGTTAGTTCCAGAAAGTGTATAAAAATACCTTAAAGTGTATACAAAACAAAGCAAAGTAGATACTAAACAAGCATGGAACATCAAAAATTATAGATACGTTTCCGACGTATCATGCATCAATAACTGCTGTCGCCTCCGCAACCTCTTATAGCAATAGCCTATTAGTCTCATCCATAGAAGAAAGAGAACTAATGATATGCGCAGTGGCATCACTGTTAATCCCAAATAAATCCCTCACATACAGCCGTACTACCCTTTCTGTCACTAGGGTTCCCATCCTGTAGATTAGTCATTACTCATACTCCCTATACCTGGATCAATCCTCATGGTCTTGGGTACCTAACAAGTCCTTAGATTGAGGCAAGAGAGGATACAATAATCATCATGTCATACAAACTAATACATGATCCCATCTATGATAAATAACATGCACAAACTACATGGCTAGGCCAAAGACCTTAGCCCAAGGATAATTACTCACACATAGAGATGATATCAACAATCATAAACATTGTAATGGAAATCATGAGATAGATAGTAATAGTCTTACAATGCCACCAAATGGAGATGAGATATACTATTACAAGTGGTGGACTATGGCTATGGTGGTGGAGAAGGGTTTTGAGATTGGGACTAGACCTATTCCTCGGGCGGCTCTTTTCTCCTTCTCTCTCTGCTCTTCGTCTCTCGTTTCTCGTCATGAGAGGTCTCTTTATATAGGGGTCCCTTCATGAAAGTTGTTCTGTTTGACCTAGCGGTGTCGGTGGAAACTATACGACCGAAACTATACGGCCGGAATTTTATTCCCGCTGTATAGTTGGTCGTTAAAGGTATCGGTTCCTTTTCACGGCCCCTGGTTTCTTTGAGTTGTTGGAAATCTCGTATCTTTGACTTTAATGTTGTGATTCCCATCATCAAACGTCATTTCCTGTGCAGGGAAAATGGAAAGACATGATTGCATAACCCTTTGATCATTAGGCATTAGTGGCAGGATTTAGAGAGATATTTCATCGAAAGTATGAATAATATCTAGTTTAAATGTGGATGTGGATAGCTATATTTCACAGCCATCGACCTCCCCAAGCTTAAACTTGATCGTTGTCAACACCCGGATTTTTAATCCCAGATGCCTGTTATGCCATACATCGCAATCCCAGGATTACCATTTTTGTGAGACATAACAGAATTGGATACCACAGTACATCATCCATTACAAACCATACATAAGGTCTTACACAAATAGGGATCTCATGATCCAGTTCTTAATACAACTTCAAGCAGCAGAATACGTAATAATAACGGTAGCGTAGGCGAAGCTCCATCTTCGGGGTCACAGGCAATGCTGACGATGGGAGATGATCCTAGTTGTCGTAACCTTCCTGGGTTCCATCCTCCAGGTACTCCTCTTCATAGTATGGACACGAGAATAGCCAGGGACAAAGCCATGAGTACTCTTTAAGTACTCGCAAACTAATACTAACAAGTGAAAGGGGTTTTTGATAATAGGACACTAGGCTCTAGGGTTGTTTTGCAAAAGCTAGATTTATATCTACTAAGCTGAGAAGCAAGAGAAGCTAGTCACAATTTTATAACTCCTAAGTAGGAACTTGTATTTCATATCACAACCCTGTTGTGTTCAAGTCAAAGTCTCAATTCATTTCAAGTCTTTTGAAAACATCTGACGGGGGAACAGTATGGCCACTCCAACTGTCCATAACCGCGGACACGGCTATTCGAATAGTTTGACACTCTGCAGAGATTGTACACTTTCACCACAATATTCGATACATCTGTTAGGAACAAATCCTGAATTCACCATACTCAGTATGCGGATAATCAATCCTAACCTTTCAATTACACGCCCTAGTATAAGCACCTCTCTTGTGAGTTTGGCCTCCCAACCATGACCAACTGTCATCTTGGGTACTGCACAGGTGGACAATCTTCACAAGGTAGCCTCAGCTCAGACCTTGGCCATGAGGGAACTAATACTAAAGTATATAAGTTTCCAGTCAAGCCCTACCCAATCTTCGGGTATTGTGGTTGTACGATAAAATTGGAATGGTATCGCATCCAGACAACCATCAGTTTTATAAAGGGCTAAGGCTCATGCCTCAACATTTTCATCACCAAAATCATCAGGTGGTCGGAAACACATGTCAAAACATCTCAGTAGAATGGTCCATCATTCTAAGATTTTCATAACCATTTTCACCAAGTATTCCCATCTAATGTTGATCAAGTTTTATGCTTAGCACTAGCATCTACAAGTGGGGGTAAGCACTAATGGGGGATAGTAAACTAGTGGAGTTTCCACTAAGTTCAATCTTATGCCTTAGGATGACATCAAGATTTTCTAGCTTAGGCCAAATTTTATGCTCTTTATGCAACATTCAATATATTTCTAGAATCTACAAGTCACTTAAGTCAACTCTAAGTTAAATCTTTGATAAAGAAATAAAGTAGAGGGCTTGCAAATAAAACTAGGATTGGTTTATCAAGTGGATATGATCACATATGCTTAAGGCATATAGTTGACATAGTAGCAGGTAAGTATTAGCATGCCCAATAAAGTAGGAATGTGATTTAAAGTGGTGTCACAATTTAATAATGTTTTTCTCTTTTATTTTAATTAATTAAAGTGGCTAGAAATGCCTATGTGGAATTCTTCTATTACTTGGTCATTATTTCTGTAAGTAAACCTATATATTTTTATATATTCTGAAAGGTATGGTTAAATTTAATTTTTGAGAGTTGGAATCAACTCAAAAGCTATTATGGTTTAAATGTAAAAAATGTTTGAATGCAGAAAAGCTTCTGCCTTGTTATTTTTACCATGGATGATCTACAGATCCAAATGACTTGAATCCAACGGGCTTGGATTCAGCATTCCCAGACCTTTCTAACAAAATTGGTTTCATTCAGTTTGGTTCACTGAATCAACCTGGGTTGATTTTTGAAACTGGGTACAGAAGTGTGTTTGAAATGAAATGAAAAAGGTTAAATTCAAATAACTGGGCTGCGCGGAAGCGATACTGTGCCGGCCTGCTAAGCACAGCACTTAGGCAGGCTGGTTGAGTCGCTGTCCCCACGCGTCAGTGAGACAGGGGGTGCGAAGCGGTATGGGGCGATGTGGTGCGTTCGATCTGGTTCTAATCCAACGGCTAAGGGTCATCGTCGATGTTGGGCAACGCCGGCGAGATAGAAACCTAGCGCGGCAGGTGGGGGTCGTTGGGGGCTCACCGGGGCTCAGGCGAGGGTCGGCGAGGCGGGCGAACGACAAAGTCGACGACGGAAAATCTCCTGGTACCGGCAGCTTCTCCTGGGGCGGCTCCAATCGCTGGCCCCCTTCTTCTCCAGCAGCGGCAGGCTCCGGTGAAATTCCAGCGAAGTGCTGCTCGCCTTGCTCCGGGAACGGGGTGGCACGATCAGTGAGGATAGGGAAGTGAGATGGTGTGCTCAATTCGGCTAGGGGTGGCCTCTATTTATAGTCGCGATAGCGAGACCGAACGGGATGGGAAGGCGACGGTGGCGACATGGCTACAAGCTGCTAGAGGCATGGCCGACGGTGGAGATCGCTTGGTGATCTCCTGGCGATGCTCTACGACTTTAATGCACGCGTAGGGGCGGTGCAGTTTGGTCTGGAACGCGCGATGCTCTGCGCGGCCGAGGCGGCGTCTTCGACGGCGAGCGGTGGCTGTGCGGCATGGGGCGGCGAACGGGGATGTATGGCGGTCTCCTGGGTTGGTGGCGATCATGTATGCACGTGGCGAGGACGGCGCGCGGTCTGTGGGCGTGTGTCGAGGGCGGCGCTCTGGCGCATGCTCGGTATGGTTGCTGGCGAGCTGGGCATGGTCCATGCATGTGGTCTAGGGTTTGGCAACGCTCGTGGCTGGGAAAGGGAGTGGCGGTGGACGGTGGGCTATCTCCCAGACAAGGTTGGCATGGCTAAATCTCCTTCTAGCTTGCTGTCTCCACTGGGGTGGCATGGTGAGCTTCGGCTGTTCACCATTGATGTCATTGCCGAGCTTACAGTGAGGCTAGTTCTTGGTTTAACTTGCTAGATGATCTATTGAGATGGTTGTGAGATAGAGAGGGGACAAGTTAGGCTTCAATCACTGCTCACAATAGTGTTTAAGATTTTGATGATTTGTGTCTGCAAAGTGTTTGATGAAATGGCCGCAAGAATTCAAGTTTTGAATTTTGAAAAGATTTTTGGTGGGTGTGCTAGGTTGGTGCTGGCGAGTCTGTAGATGCTTGGGTTTTGAAAGTTGATCTTGTTTGAGTGGTTTTTGAAAAAGTGGGATCTTCTCATATGATAAAGATTCAATTTTGAACTGTCATTTAAACTATGCATTTGAAAGTTTCTGGATGATCACAAGGTGGGACTTGATACTTTTTTATGAGTTCAATCAAGGGGTGCAAAGATCCATAAAAGTTTCTGTTAAGTTCTGAAAGTTTGGGACAGCCAAAGTAGGCATGGGAGTTAAATTGGTCAAAATGACCATTCCCTTATTTTATTTGTTTTGATTTATTTGTCTTTGAGAAAAGTTTGGGAATTGTTTAGATGATGTTTATTTCACCTAAGAATCCATTTACAAGCAAAGGAACACACAACAAGGTGGTTCAAAAGAATTCCAAATGAAATGCATACACCATGCATGCTTTCATATTTTTATTTTAGAAAAGTTTTTCTTAACCCTAATTTTGATGATTAGATTTTGATGATCCAAGTTTAGTATTTTTGGGATGTTACAAACCTTCTCCCCTTAAACAAAATCTCTTCCCAAGATTTGAAAAAGGACAAAAAAGATTACCTAGGATTTGAAGAGATCGGGAAACTCTGTTCTGATGTGATCTTCGCGCTCCTAGGTAGCTTCCTCTTCTGTGTGGTTGCTCCACTGAATCTTGAGAAACTTGATGCTTCGGGTTCGGGTAGTTCTGAAAGCTTCTTCCAAAATACGGATGGGTACTTCGGGATAGGTCAGGTCATCGTTGATCTCTATGGTCTGATGGTCGATGTTTTTGAACACTTCAGTCTTCTCTGGGACTTCGAGACACTTGCAAAGTAACGAGATATGGAACACATTGTGCACGGCTGACATCTCTTCGGGTAGTTCCAATTGATACGACACTTCTCCTCGACGGTTCAGAATCTTGAAAGGTCCGATATATCTAGGGGCTAACTTTCCTTTGAGTTGGAAACGCTGCATTCCCTTCAATGGCGACACTTTCAGATAAACAAAATCTCCTAGGTTGAAGGCGAGGTCTCTACGTCTCTTGTCGGCGTAACTCTTCTGTCTGGACTGGGCAGTCTTGAGGTGCTCACAAATCTTGTGAACCTTCTCTTCTGCTTCTCGTAGGATGTCGGGTCCAAAAATCTGAATCTCTCCTACTTCCGACCAGTTCAAAGGGGTGCGACACTTCCTTTCGTACATAAATTCAAATGGGGCCATTTGCAAACTAGCTTGATAACTGTTGTTGTATGAAAATTCTGCAAATGGCAGACAATCTTCCCACTTAGATCCATATTCTAACACACATGCTCTCAGCATATCTTCGAGTATTTGATTTACTCGCTCCGTTTGTCCATCGGTCTGAGGGTGATATGCGGTGCTGAAATCTAGGCGGGTTCCTAAACCTTCTTGGACTTTCTTCTAGAATCTCGAGGTAAACTGAGTTCCTCGATCCGATACGATGTTCTTGGGGACTCCATGCAAACTAACTATTCTAGCGATGTACAACTCCACTAGCTTCGAACTCTGATATGTGGTCTTGACGGGTAAGAAATGGGCGACTTTGGACAATCGGTCCACTATGACCCAGATAGAGTCATTTCCCCTACTAGAAGTAGACAGTCTAGTGATAAAGTCCATTCTAACGGAATCCCATTTCCATTCCAGAATCTGCAATGGTCGCAACAATCCAGCGGGTCTTTGATGTCCTGCCTTGACTCGCTAACATATATCACACTTGGCGATATAGCTTCCGATTTCTCTCTTCATCTTATGCCACCAAAATTGCTATTTTAAATCTTGATACATCTTAGTTCCTCCGGGATGGATAGAATAAAGAGTATCATGAGCCTCCTTCAGAATAACTTCTTTCAACTCAGAATCTGAAGGTACACAAAGGCGTCCTTTGTACCACATAACTCCTTCTTCGTCTTCAGTGAATCCGGGTACTTTGCATGTACCGATACGACGCTTGATTCCGTCGATACTAGCATTTCCCTTCTGCGCCTCTTTAATCTGACTGATCAAAGTGGGATGGAGTTCTATGCTTGCCAAAAATCCTTCACTCACTAATTCCATTCGAAAATCTTCCATCTCTTTGTGCAAGCTTGGTTGCTCCTTCAAGATCATGGAGTTCAAGCGGCACGGCAATCTGCTAAGGGCATCTGCTACCACATTGGCTTTACCAGGGTGATAGTGAATGTCCAGATCGTAATCCTTGATTAGCTCAATCCATCTTATCTGTATCATATTCAGCTCCTTCTGAGTGAATATATACTTCAGACTCTTGTGATCCGTATAGATATCACAACGATTTCCCATCAGGTAATGTCTCCATGTCTTTAGGGCTAGAACTACGGCTGCGAGTTCGAGGTCATGGGTTGGGTAATTTTTCTCATGTTGCTTCAGTTGTCGAGATAGATAAGATATAAGTTTGCCTTCTTGCATTAACACACATCCGAGACCGATCTTGGATGCATCACAATACACGTCGAAGGGCTTCGTGATATCTGGCATGATTAAGATTGGGGCTGAAATCAATCTCCTCTTGAGTTCTTGAAAACTCGCTTCACATTTGTCGGTCCATTCAAACTTCTTGTCCTTCTTCAGCAATTGGGTCATGGGTCTGGCGATACTCGAGAATCCTTCTATGAACTTGCGGTAATATCCCGCTAATCCGAGAAATGCACGAACTTGGGTTTGAGTGGTTGGGGCTTGCCAATCTTCGACATCTATTACTTTTGCAGGGTCAACGGCAATTCCTACGGCTGATACAATGTGACCGAGGAATCCTACCTCCTGTAACCAGAATTCACATTTGCTAAACTTTGCATATAGCTGATGCTCTCTAAGGGTTCCAAGAATGGTCCTTAGGTGTAGCTCATGTTCTTCTTTTGATTTGGAATAAATCAGAATGTCATCGATAAAAACAACGACAAAATTATCCAGGAAGTCCATAAAAATCTTATTCATGAGATTCATGAAATAAGCGGGGGCATTGGTTAATCCAAAAGACATGACTGTATACTCGTACAATCCATATCTGGTGGTGAAGGAAGTCTTTGGAATGTCCTCTACACAAATTTTGAGTTGATGATACCCAGTTCTAAGATCAATCTTAGAAAACACTTTGGCACCAGTCAACTGACCAAACAAATCTTCTATCTTTGGCAAGGGGTATTTGTTCTTGATGGTGACATCATTCAACTTCCGATAATCCGTACACAAACGGTTACCTCCATCTTTCTTGTCCACAAACAATACAGGTGACCTCCATGGTGACACACTTGGTTGAATCAATCCAATTTCCAACATGGCATCCAGTTGCTTCTTCAGTTCCTCTAGTTCCGACGGGTTCATACTATATGGTCTCTGGGCTATGGGTCCAGTTCCGGGGATTAGTTCAATGATAAACTCGATATCCCGATCTAGGGGCATACCGGGCAAAACATCTGGAAATGCATCGGGGTATTCACAGACTATCCGGACTTGGTCAATGGTAGGTTGGGCTATACTCTTGTTGCACTTGAATTGACGAGGTAAGGTTTCAGATATATGCTCGACTGATATTCCGGCTGTACCGGTCATGGTTATGGCTTTCTTGGCACAGTCAATTAATCCTTTATGTTTGGACATCCAATCCATTCCTAGTACTACTTACAAACCTTTAGTTCCGAGTACTATCAGATTAGCATAAAAATCTATGCCATGGATTCAGATAGGGACGGCTTTGCAAATTTGCCTAGCCTTGGTGGTTGATCCGGGAATTTGAACAATCATGACATGCTTCAGTTTGGTTGGTTGAATTTTACTAGTGCATGCAAATTCTTCGGTGACAAATGAATGCGATGCACCAGAATCAAACAACACTCTTGCAAGTACTGAATTAACAGAAAACATACCCAGCACGACGTCTGGCGCTTCCTGAGCTTCTTCAGCATGCATGAGAAAAAGACGGCCATTGTGGTTGAGCAAATTCCCTAGGGCAAACCTTCTTCCGGGCTGAACACGACGCTGCTGCTGAGCTGGGGCATTGGCATTGGGGGCTGCGGCATTCTTCTTGTTGGGGCACTCGTTGGAGTAGTGACCCTTATTTCCACAGTCATAACAAGTCACTTGCGACTTGTCCTTTGCTGCTACAGGCACAACATTGCTTCCAGTCCTCGGGGCAGTGTTGGTGTTGGTGGCAGCATTGTTGGTGTTGAACTTGGGTGGGGCACGATTGAAATTGCTAGAGTTGCCGGGGTTGTTGTGATTTCCTCCGGGCCTAGGGTTTCCACGGTTGGGATAGGTCGTACGGTTCATCGGGGGTCTGTGGGTTCTTGGGGCAAATTCGGGAGTTGGGTTAGGGCAATACTTTGGGGTCTGATGGGTTACGCTTGCAGTTCTCATCGGCTTGGTTGATCTTTCCTTCCATCTGGATAGCAGAGTCGACAAGGGCTTCAATATCAGCAAAGGGGATATTGACTAACACTATCTACATCTCATCATGTAGACCATTCAGGAATCTTTATTTCTTCTTGGCTTCGGTGTCGATCTCATCCGGGGCATACCTAGCTAATGACAAGAATTTTTCACGGTATTCCACTACAGTCATCCTTCCTTGCTTCAGTTCTCTGAACTCGTCTCTTATTCTCTTGATCAAACCCGGTGGCACATGGGTTCTGCTAAACTTGACCTTGAATTCCGCCCAGGTCATCATCTGGCCTCCGATCATTGCGCGACACTGTTCCACCATGCCCTGGCATCTCCGGCTAGATAGTGGGCGGCGAACAGAACTTTCTCGTTGGCTTCCACTCCGGCGACTTCTAGGTTATTTTCCATGGTTTGTAGCCATTCATCGTCGTCTAGGGGTTCTTCAAACTTAGTGAAAACAGGTGGGTTGGTATTCTGGAAATTTTTGAGCTTAGATCCATGGTTGTCCTGATTTCTGTGGCCTTGGTTGTTGTGGGCTAGCTGAGCTATCTGTTGCAGGGTGGCTAGGTTGGCTTGACGTTCCGCTCTTTCAACTTCGTGGTCAGAAGTCAACATTTACAGAATCTGCAACATCGGGTCCGGGGATGGACCACTTCCTCCGTGTGGCATCTGAAGATTGAGATAGATCATGAGAAAAGAGGGAAATTTCTAAGGTTCTGGGATTTTGAAAAGTTTTTAAAGTTTGACTCAGATTTTTCTAGCAACTCGCTTTTCATTCATGCATTCATTCATAGCACACTATACAACACACACCACAACAAAGAAAAAACAGATGGTTTTAAGAACCATTCTGGAAACTACGATATAGTGGGACTGAATACTACTCATTACGCTAGTGCTCAAGTGATACTACTCATCGGAATCGGTGGCTTCGTCATCTTCATCGTCATCGATGAAGGCGAAATCATCCTCATTGGTGAAGAAGTCCATAGCCCGATCCTCCAGAAAATCATCATCATCGCTGAGATAGGAGTAGGGGTCTCCACGAAGATCCTCTCCGGCATTCTCCCTTTCTTCCAACTGCATGTCTCTCTCGTGGATGGTCTCCTCCAAAGATGAGATACGGTGGCGAAGACGGGCAATGATGCGCTCCTTCTTGTCGAGCTGACGACGGTGAGACTTGCGATACTTTGCTAGCATGGCAATGGTTTGATCCTTCGTCTTGATGATGGCAGACTTGTGGTTGGAGTAGTATGGTAGTTATCCAACTCCTGCTGATGATCGTACATCATGAAGCTAAGGTGGTCCAATTGAGTCTTCCGTTCAGGGTGGGATGGGGCTTCCAGTGGTTGTCCATTTGCATCACGCCTTGGGAAAAACTCAAAGCGGGTTCCCTTGATCTGATTGACGCTCTGCCCACACAGACGGGAAAGAGCTTCCTGCATTGCCCTAGAAAGTCCATCGAGCCAGTTGTTATCTCTTAAGGTAAACTGAATTCCCTCAGTAGTGGGAGGTTCAATCTTTCCTCGGATACTTGCAACAATTAGCCACTACAGATCTTCTCCTCCTTGATCATTGAGCTGAGCTCCGAAGAACTCGGGGTGCGGACGCTCCAGAAGTTCTGAAAGCTGGTCCAAATCCCTCTCAAAGATAAGGTCTCCTCCATTCCCCAACTGATAAAACTTGCTATACATCACGTCCATATATAAGAATATAGGATGAGTAAGATAGTAGAGTGATCAAGTGTGTCAAAATTTTATGTATTTTGCAAGAGTTTTTGAGGAACATGAATTTTCATGAAAGAATCAAAGGGATAAGAATGAGAATAAGTTTTTGTAAATATTTGTTTTCTTTGGTTTTGAAACTAAGTTTTTGATTCAAACGTCCAGTCTAACTAGGGTCTCCTATGGTCAGGATGGCTCTGATACCAACTTGTCAACACCTGGATTTTTAATCCCATATGCCTGTTATGCCATACATCGCAATCCCAGGATTACCATTTTTGCGAGACATAACAGAATTGGATACCATAGTACATCATCCATTACAAACCATACATAAGGTCTTACACAAATAGGGATCCCATGATCCAGTTCTTAATACAACTTCAAGCAGCGAATACATAATAATAACGGTAGCATAGGCGAAGCTCCATCTTCAGGGTCACAGGCAATGCTAACGATGGGAGATGATCCTAGTTGTCGTAACCTTCCTGGGGTCCATCCTCCAGGTACTCCTCTTCATAGTATGACCACGGGAATAGCCAGGGACAAATCCATGAGTACTCTTTAAGTATTCGCAAACTAATACTAACAAGTGAAAGGGGTTTTTGATAATAGCACACTAGGCTCTAGGGTTGTTTTGCAAAAGCCAGATTTACCTCTACTAAGTTTAGAAACAACGACCGCTAGTTGAAGTTTTATAACACCTAAGTGGGAACTTGTATCTCATGCCACAACTCTGTTGTGGTCAAGTCAAAGTCTCAAATCATTTCACAAGTCATTTTGAAAACATCTGACGGTGGAACAGTATGGCCACTCCAACTGTCCCTAACCGCGGACGCGGCTATTCGAATAGTTTGACACTCTGCAGAGATCGTACAATTTCACCACAACATTCGATACATCCGTTAGGAAAAAATCCTGAATTCACCATACTCAGTATGCGGATAATCAATCCTAACCTTTCAATTACACGCCCTAGTATAAGCACCTCTCCTGTGAGTTTGGCCTCCCAACCATGACCAACTGTCATCTTGGATACTGCACAGGTGGACAATCTTCACAAGGTAGCCTCAGCTTATACCTTGGCCGTGAGGGAACTAATACTAAGGTATATAAGTTTCTAGTCAAGCCCTACCCAATTCTCGAGTATTGTGGTTGTACGGTAAAATTGGAATGGTATCGCATCCAGACAACCATCAGTTTTATAAAGGGCTAAGGCTCATGCCTCAAAATTTTCATCACCATAAATCATCTGGTGTTCGGAAACACATGTCCAAAACATTTCAATAGAATGATCCATCATTCCAAGGTTTTCATAACCATTTTTTCCACCAAGTATTCCCATCTAAATTTGATCAAGTTTTATGCTTAGCACTAGCATCTACAAGTGGGAGTGAGTATTAATGAGGGGTGGTAAACTAGTGGAGTTTTAACTAAGTTCAATCTCATGCCTTAGGATGACATAAAGATTATCTAGCTTAGGCCAAATTTTATGCTCTTTATACAACCTTCAAATATCCATCTAGTATCTATAATTCACTTAAGTAAACTCTAAGTAATAGCTTTGATAAAGAAATAAAGTATAAAGCTTGTAAGTAAAAATTATGATTGGTTTATCAAGTGGGTAGGGTCATCTATGCTTAAGGCATATAGTTGGCATGGTGACAAGCAAGTATTGGCTTGCATAGGTCAACTTTATTAGTAAGGCTTTCTCAATCAACTGGTAGTATTAGGCTTGCAAGTATGGGCTTGCATCAGTATCAGTATAAGCTTGCTAAATTGCAAGTGTTAGCTTGCCTTTTGCATAGCAGTGGTTGAAGTTCTCCTCGGCTTCTTCTTCGTAGTATCCTCCTTCCTCCTCGTATCCTTGGTCGGTACTAGCATCTATGAATAAATACGAGGTACACAATCACCAAACAATACTTAACTACTTGCAATCATCACAAAAAAGGGGTCCTATAGATGATCTAGCATCATCACTAACATTACAAGATTAAAGCTTGGTTTAATTACTTTTATTTTTAGAAAAGTAATTTCTACTCATTGAAAAACTACTTAAGATTTAATATTCTCCAAACCAAACATGGGATCATGTTGACACATGTCATCACCACATATTTTAGTCCATGTGAATGTGATTTAAAGTGGTGTCACAATTTAATAAGGTTTTACCCTTTTATTTTAATTAACTAAAGTGGCTAGAAATGCCTATGTGGCATTCTTTTATTACTTGAACATTATTTCTGTAAGTAAACCTATATATTTTTATATATTCTGAAAGGTATGGTTGAATGTGATTTTTGAGAGTTGGAATCAACTCAAAAGCTATTATGGTTTAAATTTGAAAAATGTTTGAATGCAGAAAAGCTTCTGCCTTGTTATTTTTACCAAGGGTGATCTACAGATCCAAATGATTTGAATCCAACGGGCTTGGATTCAGCACTTCCAGACCTTTCTAACAAAATCGGTTTCATTCAATTTGGTTCACTGAATCGAGCTGGGTTGATTTTTGAAACTAGGTACAAAAGTGTGTTTGAATTAAAATGGAAAAAGGTTAAATTCAAATGACTGGGCTGCGCGGGAAACGATACTGGGCCGGCCTGCTAAGCACAGCGCTTACGCGGGCTGGTTAAGTTGTTGTACCCACGCGTCAGTGACACAGGGGGGTGCGAAGCTGTACGGGGAAATGTGATACGTTCGATCTAGTTCTAATCCAACGGCTGAGGGTCATCGTCCACGTCGCGAAATGCCGGCGAGACTAAACCCTAACGCGGCAGGAGTGGGTCATCGGGGGCTCACCGGGGCTCAGGCGAGGCGGGCGAATGACGAAGTCGATGACGGCGAATCTCCTGGTACCGGAAGCTTCTCCTGGGGCGGCTCCAATCGCTGGCTCCCTTCTTCTCCAGCAGCGGCGGGCTCCGGCCAAATTCCGGCGATGCGCTGCTCGCCTTGCTTCGGGACTGAGGCGGGGTGGTTCTAGGTGAGAGGGGAGTGAGGTGGTGTGCTCAATTCGGCTGGGGGTGGCCTCTATTTATAGTGGCGAGAGGGGACCGACGGGCGCAAGCTGAGCTCGTCGTGGTCGACGGCACAGAGGGCTATCGGCGTGGGCAACGGTAGGGGACGGTGCTGTGCTCCCTGGCGAAGCTCAACGACGTGGTGGCGAGGCGTGGGGCGGTGCGGATTGGTCGGAACGCGGCGGTGCTCTGCGCATGCCCGACGGAAGTTTTTATGGCGCACAACGTGCGTGGTCCGCGCGGTGGCGAACGAGCGTGTCTGCGGGGTTGCTGGGACGGTGGTGATCACGTATGCACGCGGCAAGGGCAGCGCGCGGTCTGTGGGCGTCTGTCGAGCGTGGCGCACGGGGCGCGCTCTCGGCATGGTTGTTGGCGAGCTTGGCATGGTCTATGCGTGTGGTCCAGGGGCTGGCAAGGTTCGAGCGCTGGACAGGGAGTGGCAGTGGGTTGTTAGCTTGCTCCTAGACATGTTGGCTAGGCTTGGTGCTTCTGAAGGGAATATGCCCTGACAGGCAATAATAAAGTGTTTATTATGTGTATTCCAAGTATATGATAGATGTTTATTTTGCATGCTATAATTGTATTAATACGGAAACGTTAATACATGTGTGTTTAATAAACAAACAGAAAGTTCCTAGTTATGCCTCTCTCATAAACTAGCTCGTTGATTAACAAGATGATCAAGGTTTCCTGATCATGGACATTGGATGTTGTTAATAACGGGATCACAACATTAGTGTAATGGTGTGATGAACATTCATCCGAAGTATAGCATTACGATCAAAGTCATTGAGTTTATATTGCTATAACAACTTACGAAGTGATCCTAATCCTTAGACCATGAGATCATGTCAATCACTAACACCGGAAGAGTTTCTTGATAACATCAAACGTCACACCGTAACAGGGTGATTATAAAGATGGATTCAGAACTAATAAAGTGTTATGTTGAGGCTCATGGATCGAGAGTGGAATTTGTTCATCCCGATGACGGATAGATATACTCTGGGCCCTCTCGGTGATATCACATTGATTAGCTTGCAAGCAAGTGATTTGATCACTAGAATGTTATATCACAGGAACGAGAAAAGAGTGCATGTCGGTAACGAGATCAAACTAGGTATGGAGATACCGATGATCGAATCTCGGACATGTAATATATCGTGAAACAAAGGGATTAAGATACTAGCGTAAAAGGTTCCGACGATCACAAGAAAGTCATCGTTGAATGTGTGGGAGTCAGTATGGGTCTCCAGATCCCGCTTCTGATTATTGATCCGAGAGGGGTCTCGATCATGTCCGCATTATTCACGAACCGTAGGGTGACACACTTAAGAGACACCGACATCCAATTGGAGCAAATGTTTCATGCCGAAAGAATGAACAAGCGCAGGAATTTATTTCACTAGATACCGAAACAGGTTTTCGGGTGAAATTGCATAAAGTGGTTATGCATGTGAAATAGAATTCTAGCAAGGGGTTATTTGTGAATGTTTATCATTAAAGTAATTGACAAAATTCTGAATAAAATAAAAGAGTTTTATTTAATGAGAGTTTGCATTAAATTTGGTGGAAATTTAATGGGAATTTGAGTGGACTTTTGAGTGGAGGAAATTTAAAGGGCATTTTGTGAGTGGAGTGTCCACCCACATGAATGAAGGAGGGGAGGGGGCAGCCCCCATGGCCGGCGGCCACCCCCTTGGGTGCCCCCCCTCCTCCTATAAAAGGAGCCCCCCTCCTCACTTGTCTCTCACACCTCCTCGTGAAGGATCTCTCTCCCCCTCTAGAATTTATCCCCCATGGTCTCGGACTAGCGAGATACATGTTCCCGGTGGCTATTCGGCAAGAAAGAGTTGTGCTTCCGCTGCATCGCTGGAGCGAGGAGGCGGAGGTTGCTCGGTGCCTCGAACGTGTGTGCGAGCACGGATGCGCTGCTGATTTGCGGCGCTAGGACTTCCTCTCGATCTTGAGATCGGCAAGAGATCGTCTACATCAACCACGAGTTGAACTCGTTAAGCTTTGTCGGTCTTCAAGGGTATGTTCTCTACGGATATACATCCGCCCGTTGTTTGTATCTAGTAGATGGATCTTGGTATATAGTTCACATCGTAGGAAAATTTTTGTTTTCTATGATGCGAACCCTACAGTGGTATCAGAGCCGGATCTATGCGTAGATACTTTACACGGGTAGTACACATATGAGTATGTGGGCGATGATGATCATGTTGTTGCTCCTTTGTTGTAATTTTGGATATTGGTGGCATAGTGGGATGAAGCGGCCCGGACAAACTTTACATGTCCTCGCACATGAGACCTGTTCCACGCTTGACATGCAACTAGTTTGCATAAGTGGCTAGCGGGTGTCTGTCTCTCCTACTATAGTCAATATCTATTTTGCAAGCGAGTTGTCAACAATTTGATTATCCTCGTTTTGGTTCATGTTCGTAGGTAAGAACGGTTCTATCTCGAAAGCCCTAAGCCACGTAAAACTTGCAATGGATAAATTAGAGGCGTCTAGTTTAGATTGTTGCTGGGCTAGTGTTATGATATGGTAGTGTTGTAAGTAGAAGTATGAGATGATACTCTTACAACACACATAGCGTGTAAAATCCATAGACCTTGGATTTACACATATAGGTATGATAATGATCATACCACGATGCACATGATAGAGATCATCTGCGGGAACCATATAATTTCACTAATAAACATATGATGTTTGATAGCATCTTATATTGCTTGTTTAGCGCTTTGTTAGCATAATAAGATGATCCCTCATTTAAATATCAAGATAAGAATGTGTTCTTCCTTTAGTATGCACCGATTATGTTTTCGTCGCTCCAAGACATCACGTGATGATCGGGTGTTCTTGGATCCACAACCATATTTCGGGTGTAAAACAGTTACACATGCGAATACTAAGGTTCTAACTTGGCGAGCCTAGCATGTACAGACATGGCCTCGGAACACGGACCGAAAGGTTAAGCATGAGTCATATAGTTGATATGATGCCCATTTGATGCTCGCCTTTGAAGCTATACCGACTCACGTGATGATCGGACTTGGTGTAGTGGATTTGGTTCATGTAATCACCAAAAAGGCACGAGGGATGTCATTTTTGAGTGGGAGTTCATTCGTAATAAAGAATAGTTGAACTCAATCTATCATACACTTAGTCTAAACTTTACAAATTTTGTTGTAGATGGCACCACCTGCTTTTAATTTCAATGTGTTCATGGAGAAAGAGAAACTAGCAACGAACGGTAGCAACTTTACCGAATGGGCCATGAATTTGAGGATTCTCCTCTCTGCTGCACAAAAGCAATATGTGCTAGAAGCGCCGTTAGGCCCCCCACCTTTTGATGATGCCCCTGGCGAGGAGAAGAATGTCTATCAGACTCGTCAGGAGGACCACAACTTAGTTCATTGCGGCATATTGTATGGGCTAGAGCCAGAACTTCGAAAGCGTTTCGAAAACGGCAATGCATTTGATACAATGGGTGAGTTGAAAATGATTTTCGACACACATGCTGCTGTAGAGAGCTACAACGCTTCAGAAAAGTTCTTTAGCTGCATGATGGAAGAGCACAGCTCCGTTAGTGAGCATGTACTCAAGATGTCGGGTTACGCCGATAAGCTTGTGTCCTTGGGAATATCGATTCCCATTGACTTAGGCATCCATCGTGTTCTGCAGTCTCTGCCACCTAGCTATAAGAGCTTTGTGATGAACTATAATATGCAAGGCATGAAGAAGTCTCTCCCCGAGCTTCTGTCAATGCTTAAAACTGCAGAAGTGGAGATCAAAAAGGAACATCAAGTGTTGATGATCAATAGGAACACTGGTTTCAAGAAAGACAAGAAGGGAAAACGGAAGGGAAGTAAGGGCGGCAAGCCGGTTACCGCGCCTGAAAAGAAACCCCGAGTTGGACCTAAGTCTGATTCCGAGTGCTACTATTGTAAGGGGACTGGCCATTGGAAGCGCAACTGCCCCAAGTATCTGGCAGACAAGAAGGCCGGCAAGGCAAACAAAGGTATATATGATATACATGTTATTGATGTGTACTTTACTAGTGCTCGCAGTAGCACCTGGGTATTTGATACCGGTTCAGTTGCTAATATTTGTAACTCGAATCAGGGGCTGCGGAACAAGCGACCGCTAGCAAGGGGTGAGGTCAAGATGCGTGTCGGCAATGGATCAAGTGTTGATGTGATCGCCGTCGGAACGCTGCCTCTCCACTTACCATCGGGATTAGTTATAAACTTGAATAAATGTTATCTGGTGCCTGCACTGAGCATGAACATTGTATCTGGATCGTGTTTGATGCGAAGTGGTTATTCATTTAAATCCGAGAACAATGGTTGTTCCATTTATATGAATGAAATCTTTTATGGTCATGCACCGATGATGAATGGTTTATTTCTATTAGATCTCGATGATAATGTTACACATATTCATAATGTTGATGCTAAAAGGATTAAACTTAATGATGATATATCCGCATATATGTGGCACTGCCGTCTAGGTCATATTGGCGTTAAACGCATGAAGAAGCTCCATTCGGATGGACTTTTGGAATCACTTGATTATGAATCATTTGATACATGTGAGCCATGCCTTATGGGCAAGATGACTAGAACGCCGTTTTCCGGTTCAATGGAACGGGCGACAGATTTATTGGAAATCATACATTCTGATGTATGTGGTCCAATGAGTGTGTCGGCGCGAGGTGGATATCGTTATTTTGTTACTTTCACGGATGATTTGAGTAGATACGGTTATATCTACTTGATGAAACACAAGTCTGAAACCTTTGAAAAGTTCAAGGAATTTCAGAATGAAGTGGAAAATCATCGTAATAGAAAGATCAAATTTCTATGGTCTGACCGTGGAGGTGAGTATCTAAGTTACGAGTTTAGCACTCACATGAAAGAGTGTGGAATTGTTTCACAACTCACACCTGCCGGAACACCACAGCGAAATGGTGTGTCGGAACGTCGTAATCGTACTTTATTAGATATGGTTCGATCTATGATGTCTCTGACGGACTTGCCGTTGTCATTTTGGGGATATGCACTAGAAACTGCTGCATTCACTTTAAATCGGGCACCATCTAAATCCGTTGAAAAGACACCGTATGAATTGTGGTTTGGAAACAAACCTAAGCCGTCATTTCTTAAAGTTTGGGGATGCGATGTTTATGTGAAGAAACTTCAACCGGATAAACTCGAACCCAAAGCGGAAAAATGCGTCTTCATAGGATACCCTAAAGAAACTATTGGGTATTCCTTCTATCACAGATCCGAGGGCAAGGTTTTTGTTGCCAAGAATGGATCCTTTCTAGAGAAAGAGTTTCTCGCGAAAGGTGTGAGTAGTCGGAAGGTAGAACTCGAAGAGGTTGTGGAACCTTCTCTTCAAAGTATGGCGAGTAGCGCAGCGCCGGAAGTTGTTCCGGAGTTGGCTCCACCTGTTGAAGAGGGAACTAATGATAATGATCATGAAACTCCGAAAGAGAGTACTACCGAACCTCGCAGGTCAAACAGGACGCGTGCAGCTCCCGAGCTGTACGGAAATCCTGTCATGAATTTCATGGTTGATGAAAATGATGACCCTGTGACGTATGAAGAAGCGATGATGAGCCCGGATTCCAACAAATGGTTAGAAGCCATGAAATCCGAGATGGAATCCATGTATGAAAATCAAGTTTGGAACTTGGTGGAACTACCTCACGGCCGAAAGGCCGTGGAGAACAAATGGATTTTCAAAAAGAAAACTGATGCTGATGGTAATGTGACCGTCTATAAAGCTCGACTTGTCGCAAAGGGGTTTCGACAAATTCAAGGAGTTGACTACGATGAGACTTTCTCTCCCGTAGCGATGCTAAAGTCAGTTAGGATTATGTTAGCAATTGCTGCATATTTCGATTATGAGATATGGCAGATGGATGTCAAAACCGCGTTTCTCAATGGGAATATTGAAGAAGAGTTGTATATGATACAACCAAAGGGTTTTGTCGATCCTAAGGATGCTAACAAGGTGTGCAAGCTTCAGCGATCCATCTATGGATTGAAGCAAGCATCACGAAGTTGGAATCTCCGCTTTGATGAGGTGATCAAAGAGTTTGGATTTGTCCAAACTTATGGAGAAGCTTGTATTTACAAGAAAGTGAGTGGGAGCAATGTGGCATTTCTGATATTATATGTGGATGACATATTATTGATCGGAAATGATATAGATCTTTTAAATAGTGTTAAAAGTTATCTAAACAGCAAATTTTCAATGAAGGACCTAGGTGAAGCGTCATACATATTAGGCATAAAGATCTATAGAGATAGATCTAGGCGCCTAATAGGGCTATCGCAAAGTACATACCTTGATAATATTTTAAAGAAGTCTAAAATGGACGGAAGTAAGAAGGGGTTCTTACCTATGTTGCAAGGCAAGACATTGAGTAAGACTCAAAGTCCGGCTTCGGCGGAAGAAAGAGAGATAATGGACAAAGTCCCCTATGCTTCAGCCATAGGCTCTATAATGTACGCCATGCTATGTACAAGACCGGATGTGGCACATGCTATTAGTTTGACTAGTAGGTACCAATCGGATCCAGGTTCGGAACACTGGATAGCGGTCAAGAATATCCTTAAGTACTTACGAAGAACTAAGGATATGTTTCTTGTATACGGAGGTGAAGAAGAGATCTTCGCTAAGTGTTATGTCGACGCTAGCTTTGACACCGATCCGGATGACTCTAAGTCTCAATCCGGATACGTATTTCTCATGAATGGCGGAGCGGTTAGTTGGAGGATCTCCAAACAACCTGTGGTAGCGGGATCAACAACGGAGGCCGAATATGTTGCTGCTTCAGAAGCGGCTCAGGAAGCAGTTTGGATGAAGGAGTTCATATCCGAACTAGGAGTGGTGGCAAACGCATTGGACCCAATGGTGATCTATTGTGACAACAATGGTGCCATTGCCAATGCCAAAGAGCCAAGGTCTCACAAGCATTCCAAGCATATTAAGCGCCGGTTTCACTCCATCCGCGAGCATGTCAAGGATGGAGATATAAAGATTTGTAAAGTACATACGGATCTCAATGTAGCAGATCCGTTGACTAAAACTCTCCCTAGAGCAAAACATGATCAACACCAGAACTCAATGGGTGTTAGATTTATCACTATGTAACTAGATTATTGTCTCTAGTGCAAGTGGGAGACTGAAGGGAATATGCCCTGAGAGGCAATAATAAAGTGTTTATTATGTGTATTCCAAGTATATGATAGATGTTTATTTTGCATGCTATAATTGTATTAATACGGAAACGTTAATACATGTGTGTTTAATAAACAAACAGAAAGTTCCTAGTTATGCCTCTCTCATAAACTAGCTCGTTGATTAACAAGATGATCAAGGTTTCCTGATCATGGACATTGGATGTTGTTAATAACGGGATCACAACATTAGTGTAATGGTGTGATGAACATTCATCCGAAGTATAGCATTACGATCAAAGTCATTGAGTTTATATTGCTATAACAACTTATGAAGTGATCCTAATCCTTAGACCATGAGATCATGTCAATCACTAACACCGGAAGAGTTTCTTGATAACATCAAACGTCACACCGTAACAGGGTGATTATAAAGATGGATTCAGAACTAATAAAGTGTTATGTTGAGGCTCATGGATCGAGAGTGGAATTTGTTCATCCCGATGACGGATAGATATACTCTGGGCCCTCTCGGTGATATCACATTGATTAGCTTGCAAGAAAGTGATTTGATCACTAGAATGTTATATCACAGGAACGAGAAAAGAGTGCATGTCGGTAACGAGATCAAACTAGGTATGGAGATACCGATGATCGAATCTCGGACATGTAATATATCGTGAAACAAAGGGATTAAGATACTAGCGTAAAAGGTTCCGACGATCACAAGAAAGTCATCGTTGAATGTGTGGGAGTCAGTATGGGTCTCCAGATCCCGCTTCTGATTATTGATCCGAGAGGGGTCTCGATCATGTCCGCATTATTCACGAACCGTAGGGTGACGCACTTAAGAGACACCGACATCCAATTGGAGCAAATGTTTCATGCCGAAAGAATGAACAAGCGCAGGAATTTATTTCACTAGATACCGAAACAGGTTTTCGGGTGAAATTGCATAAAGTGGTTATGCATGTGAAATAGAATTCTAGCAAGGGGTTATTTGTGAATGTTTGTCATTAAAGTAATTGACAAAATTCTGAATAAAATAAAAGAGTTTTATTTAATGAGAGTTTGCATTAAATTTGGTGGAAATTTAATGGGAATTTGAGTGGACTTTTGAGTGGAGGAAATTTAAAGGGCATTTTGTGAGTGGAGTGTCCACCCACATGAATGAAGGAGGGGAGGGGGCAGCCCCCATGGCCGGCGGCCACCCCCTTGGGTGCCCCCCTCCTCCTATAAAAGGAGCCCCCCTCCTCACTTGTCTCTCACACCTCCTCGTGAAGGATCTCTCTCCCCCTCTAGAATTTATCCCCCATGGTCTCGGACTAGCGAGATACATGTTCCCGGTGGCTATTCGGCAAGAAAGAGTTGTGCTTCCGCTGCATCGCTGGAGCGAGGAGGCGGAGGTTGCTCGGTGCCTCGAACGTGTGTGCGAGCACGGATGCGCTGCTGATTTGCGGCGCTAGGACTTCCTCTCGATCTTGAGATCGGCAAGAGATCGTCTACATCAACCACGAGTTGAACTCGTTAAGCTTTGTCGGTCTTCAAGGGTATGTTCTCTACGGATATACATCCGCCCGTTGTTTGTATCTAGTAGATGGATCTTGGTATATAGTTCACATCGTAGGAATTTTTTTGTTTTCTATGCTGCGAACCCTACAGCTTCTCCTAGCTCGCTGTCGACATGTGGGTGGAAAGGGTGCACTCGGCCTGCTCACCATTGATGACAATGGCTAGCTTATAGTAGTGCTAGAGATTAGTTTAGGTTGTTAGATGATCTACTAAGGCTAGTGGTGGCCAGAGAGGGAACAAGTTAGGCTCCAATCACTACTCCAAATAGTGTTTAGATTTTGTTTGATTTGTATCTGCAAGGTGTTTGATGAAATGGCCGCAAGAATTCAAGTTTTGAATTTTGAAAAGATTTTTGGTGGGTGTGCTAGGTTGGTGCTGGTGAGTCTGTAGATTCTTGGGTTTTGAAAGTTGGGCTTGTTTGAGTGGTTTTTGAAAAAGTGGGATCTTCCCATATGATATAGATTCAATTTTAAACTGTCCTTTAAACTATGCATTTGAATGTTCCTGGAAGATCACAAAGTGGGCCTTGATACTTTGTTATGAGTACTATCAAGGGGTGCAAAGATCCAAACAAGTTTCTGTTAAGTTCTGAAAGTTTGAGACAACCAAAGTAGGCATGGGAGTGAAATTGGTCAAAATGACCATTCACTCATTTTGTTTGTTTTGAGTTATTTGTCTTTGGGAAAAGTTTGGGAATTGTTTAGATGATGTTTATTTCACCTAAGAATCCTTTTACAAGCAAAGAAACACATAAACAAGGAAATTCAAAATAATCCAAATTGGAATGCATACACACATGCATGCTTTCATATTTTTATTTAGAAAAGTTTTTGTTAACCCTAATTTTGAAGATTAGAGTTTGATGATCCAAGTTTAGTATTTTTGGGATGTTACATAATACCAAATTAGCTGAACACATTCAGGGAAAAAGATCTCACAGATGAAACCTGGACAAGGGGAGGTTCCTGGACCATAGCAGGCACAAAAACAGGCAGCTCACACATGCATGCATGCATATGTGCTGTCAACACCACGGCTACCTAGGAAACCAGATAAGAAGGAAACAACTGTAGCCAACAAGTACCTGCCCACACTCCACAACACATTCACACAACATCACCACCAAAGTGTCAAACCACACCACCATAGCTCTGGTTGCTCCCAGGAGCCATCCTAGAGCTAGGACAAGGGGAAATCAAGGCCAGATGTACAAGGCAAGATTAATATCCAACAAAATGGACATGAATCAATCAAGATCCATCACAAGGGCAAGACAACAACAACAGTAGATCAAGAGCAGCTGCAGCTTAACCACAATCTCACCAAGTCAAGCTAATCTACTCTGCATATCAGGTTACCAACTATAATAGTAACAGCACATGCTCATTTCATCTTTTAGAGCATAAGTGTTAGTGGGGAAAAATGGAGAACTCTCAGACTAGCATAGACGTGCTATGCTAGTCTCATCATTGAGTTAGAAAGGATAAAATTGTAGCATCTGTTTCAATCATCATTAGGGCCTCAGCCTTTGCATCATAGGCTGTATCTTGTTGCTCACAACAATCATCAAGGGCTAATGAGCCTTGACCATGTTGATTAATTAACATAGCAACAGATCCTACTCACTATGAGTATGCTACTATGCACCCTTCAATTGGGTTCCACAGTATTAAGCTCACAACAGATCTTGCAAACAGGATTTGTCACTGTGCACACTCCAAAATGGAGGCCCCATAGTGACAGTCTGATACACAATGGCTATTATAATGTATCATCACCCAAAATCATCATTGAGATATCTCAGCCAAACAAACCTATCATCTTCCTAGCAACACACTCTAGGAATCAATGGTATACTATATTTTACTATCAATAAAGACAGTAAACCAAATCACCACCATCATCATATATGCACCTGCGTCAAGGATCCACACCTTTTGTTAGAGAAGCCAACCAAAAACTAAAAGGGACTAATTCATATCATTTTCTTAGGCATTAACCCTAAGAATCAAGTATATATATATATATATATTCAGAATTTCATTCAGTAATGAATTCAAATCATATTCCTAAAAATAAACATTAGGAATCAGATAGATATGTATTCACTGCTCAACATAATGGAAGCTAGAATATTATCAACTTAATCATATTTTCCACAGAGCTAATCACAACAATGATAGTCAGGCACAATTGTGCATGCTTGGTTCAGGTGCTAGTTAACAGAGATCATTCAAAGGGGACCTTTACATTATCACATAATCCCTGTCATGTAGACAGAAACAATAATATGGACAAGCTTTGCTTGTACAACTTATTCTCACAAGACAACAAATCATTTTCCTAGGATGGCTACCAGGAATCAACTTTGTAGTCAAATCTGTTGCCAGTCATAACAATCATCCTAATATGGAGATAACAAATTAAGCCAAGGTATAGTTATAGTAGATTCAAAGCATCAAGCACATAAGCAAGCTTCAACATCTTATATTCCAAGTATGAATTCATCAGAATACAACAGAGGCTCATTATATTTAATACAAGTAACAACTTATACCACTAGCATCAGGAGCACTCAATCAAGATAAGGGTCACATGCACACAATTGATCACTGAGCAAACCAATGTGAAACATCAAGCATCCAAAACATGTGGTAAGAATAAATCTAATTAAGATTGTGCACTAGGTGTGAGGACCGGAATTTAACCTCCAGACCTCCTGTGCATCTCGTCAATCCCAAGATCAAGTTGACGACACAAAGAAATGAATACCATTGCATAACGTTCAAAAAGTAATTATTACAAAGTTTGAATAGCAATAGCCACATAGTATAATGTCTTGTGACATTTATTACAACCAGAAATACAGAGGAAATAAAATGTGCAGTGACTCCATCTCAGCCACAGGCAGTCGATGTAGTCCACGAGGCGCCACTCATCAGCGTCATCATAGTAGTCGTAGTCCTCCCCTTCATAGTATTCTAAATTTCAACAAAAATATTGCCATGAGTACATAGAGTACTCAACATACCCCTTATGCAAAACCTGATATAACTACATGTGGCTTTATGTGGAGGTCATATGGTTCTTTTGCATAAAAGCCAATTTTATTTGCAACTCATAGTAGTTTTGATAAAAGCAAGTTTTGACGAAAACATATTTTATCATCAATGTGGTGTTTCTCATCATTGTGGTTGTCCTCGACAACTCACCTACTTCATCAGATTCCAAGAGAAGGATAGAGGCAAAGAGGGAAGTAGCAAGACAGGTTCCTGTATGTCAAGAAGGATTCATGTGTTGTCCATGACCGTGACACGGCTATTCGAATAGTTTTAACTCTGCAGAGGTTGTATACTTTTCCCACACGACACAACCCCGTCTTGTTGCCCACCAGTGTCCGCTGGTTTAGTACACACCATTTGGTGTACCGGCAGATCAGAATCGTGACAAGGTATTTTAGTTAGATCTCCCAAAGATGTGATGAGCCCACCGGGTCTGGCGCACGGAACTGAGAGTATGTCCCCAAACCGGTCCCCCCATCTATGCTGAAGGCTCCCCCGTAGGCAGACACCTCTTCAGCGGTACGACGACATCAACACCTAAGGCTGACTGACCTCCTTAACCAAGCCAGTGCCCATTGTAGCATGTGGTTGTACGGTGGTCACAATCTTCAAATTCAAGACTTATTAGGCCCTCATGCGGCACGGACGACGGATTGCTCCCTCCATCTAGTGAAGGGCAGCCAATCGCTCCTTCCTTTGATCCAGCTGTCGCCCGCGTCAGTGTTTAGATGGTAAGTTTCACCTAGAGTAGAATAGAGTAGAAGAAAGCAACAACATCTAGCTCAGCGAGCTCAACAAGTTTCAAAAGTGTATATCTGACCCGAGGGTCATCCAATTTCTCCGAAGAGGGAAGATCAAGGATCCTAAATATTATTGAGCATGGCTAAGCAATCTACTCTAACAGGATCACTATATAATCTCTACTCAGGGTAGTGTATGGCGACAGGTGTATCAAGATATGTGTGTATCCAAAATAGCAGTAATACCTGTAAAACAATAAATAAGATGCACTTGTAAAACATAGGATAATTATGAAAGGGTCATGCCTTTGTTGTTGTTGTTGTTGTTGTTGTTGTTGTTGTTGTTGTTGTTGTTGTTGTTGTTGTTGTTGTTGTTGTTGTTGTTGTTGTTGTTGTTGTTGTTGTTGTTGTTGTTGTTGTTGTTGTTGTTGTTGTTGTTGTTGTTGTTGTTGTTGTTGTTGTTGTTGTTGTTGTTGTTGTTGTTGTTGTTGTGTTGTTGTTGTTGTTGTTGTTGTTGTTGTTGTTGTTGTTGTTGTTGTTGTGTTGTTGTTGTTGTTGTTGTTGTTGTTGTTGTTGTTGTTGTTGTTGTTGTTGTTGTTGTGTTGTTGTTGTTGTTGTTGTTGTTGTTGTTGTTGTTGTTGTTGTTGTTGTTGTTGTTGTTGTTGTTGTTGTTGTTGTTGTTGTTGTTGTTGTTGTTGTTGTTGTTGTTGTTGTTGTTGTTGTTGTTGTTGTTGTTGTTGTTGTTGTTGTTGTTGTTGTTCTGATCTTCCTCGTAGTCTTGATTCTGATCGAACTCGTCACTCCCTACTCGTCATAACGATAAACCACACATAAATACAAACTCCGAATAACCACAAATAAAAATCCAAATGGAAAGATCCAAATAAAAAGATTCAAATTGGACGGTTCGGGATATAAAAGTCGGTCTACCGTTCTCGACAAATAATAATATTAGGAAAATAATATAGTTTTAATATAGCCAATACACATGGTATAGATATAATATGTAATGCACAAGCAAGCTATATGCTAGCTAGCCAAACACATGAACTAAAAGAAACATGTCAACAAGCTACCGTGACTACACACATGCAATAATAAGCCCAAATACCTAAGCTGAAATTAGAAGTACAACAACATGGTCTTATGAATATCTAGCAAAGCTAATGCAGCTGAGGCAACAATATACTACAATCTAACACAGGTTACCATGAAATAACCAGATAATTATAATAGTACAATTAGCACACCGTACTTATACTAACCAATTAAAATCTATAGCCAAGCATGCACAAGCAGGCAGTATAAAGAACGTAAAAATTTGCTAGGTAGACTGGTAATTAAGCATGCAGGTGTACACGTACGTTTTACAACAACTACTACTCAGACATCAACAAATCAACGGATGGCATTCGGACTCACGATATTCAACTAGGCAAACATTCTACCTAGTTAGCTAGCAATCGTACAGAAGGCAAACAAGAAATACACGAACAAGGCCAATTACAGTTTAACCTACTGAATATGCAATTAAATCTAGCAATCTGATGTCAAACGATCTACAAAACAACTCACTGAAAACCAACAGAAGAGCAGTATGCATGCCCTATGGGGACGTGGTCGTATGTCCTTATGCACCAGTACCCACCTATTCCTTAAAATCGTTTGATATAAATCAAACAAAATTATACCAACAACACTAGCAGGTTACTGGAGCTGATTGACACGTTTCCTAAGTGAAGCTTATCGAAATCGAGATGCGAAAAGCCGTCTACATGTTCATGCCATCAATCGGCATTCGGTTCACCGGCAACCGTGCAAACTACAAAACTATGGCTAGAAATCATGTCTAGGAGGTAGGTCGCATCGACTAACACGTGTGTGCAAGCATTTTGGCTGGGGCTTACCGAGCGCGACACGATCGTCTGCGGAAGGTGATGAACCGAGCTGGAACGGCGGGCGAGTACGCCGAACATGATCCGTGGCTTGTCCTTCTGGTTCCACGAATCAGCTCTCCTCCTCCTCTTGTTCCTTGCGGCGCAACAGCTCCTCCTCCCGTGGCCGGATTCGTCGGGAACGCGTGCGGCGTTCGGCGGCGGCCTCGTGGAGCTTCGCGAGATTAGATCCGTTTTTTGAGCTAGGGTTATAGGTGGCGGGGTGGGGTGAACGAGAGAAGAGGGGCGACGACCTGGGGCCTTTTATGTGCGAAGGGGATATGATTTGCGGCTGCTGAAGAATCGGAGTCGATCGCGAGCGTCCGCTATACGCACATACTCCGCCTGCAGGACGAGGGCAAGCGACTGATTTGGCTGGGTCTCTACGGCTGCTCGGCTGGGCCAAAGTTGGGCTGATAGTTTGCAACAAGAAAATAAAAAGGAAACCAGACATGATAGGTATACGTATAGAAAAAGAGAAGAGAAGAGGAGCATGTCGGGTGTGCATGCACATATTAATCCATGTACGTACATGTATGTTTATGCACATGAAAAAATCCAAATTCAAATATAATTTCAAAGAACCACTTTAAAAACGAATTGGGAATCAAACCAGATCCAAATATTCTCTTAATTAAATTAATTACAAATAGTTTGGAATTAGTTTCTAGAAACTACGAATAAAATATTCCTTTATTTTATAAAACTGCAACATCCTTTGTTAAAAAAAATGACCCGTAAAAATCAGGATGTTACAATTCTACCCTCTTATAAAAAATCTCGACCCCGAGATTCGGCCTAAGAATAGATTTGGGAATTCCTCGCGGAGAGCATCTTCTCGTTCCCATGTCGCTTCCTCCTCGGTGTGATTACTCCACTGAACTTTGCAGAACTTGATCACATTTCTTCTAGTTGTCCTTAACTGCTCATCGAGAATTTTTACTAGATACTCTTCATAAGTCAAATCATCTTGAACATATATGGCCTCTAAGGAGGTTTTCCGAGCCTCTTCCTCCGGCTTAGCAAAACATTTCTTCAACTGAGACACATGGAATACGTTATGTACCTTGGATAATTTCTCCGGTAAGTCCAACTCATATGCGACCTCACCACGACGGGTCGTGATTGTAAAGGGTCCAATATATCGTGGTGCCAACTTTCCCTTTAGTCCGAAATGGCGCATACCGCGAAGTGGGGATACCTTCAAGTATACGTCATCCCTCTTTTTAAATGCCAAATCATGACAACGTTTGTCGGCGTAAACTTTCTGTCTAGATTGGGCAGCTCGTAGCCTTTCTTGAATCATCCTTACTTGCTTATCTGCCTCCTCTAGGGTATCAGGTCCAAATACCTGGTTCTCTCCCACATCTGCCAATTGAGTGGAGTGCGGCACTTCCGTCCATACAAAAATTCAAATGGAGACATTTCCAAGCTTGCCTGAAAGCTGTTGTTATAAGAGAACTCTGCATACGGCAAACTCTTATCCCAAGTGCGCTGACAAGTCAATACGCATGCCCTAAGCATGTCTTCCAAAATCTGGTTCACCCGTTTAGTCTGTCCATCTGTCTGCGGGTGATAGGCCGTGCTAAAGTTCAACCGTGTTCCTAAGACTTCATGTACCTTCTTCCAAAACCTGGAGGTAAATTGGGTACCCCGATCAGACACTATCTTTTTAGGAACTCCGTGTAGGTAGACAATTTTGGCCATGTATAATTCGGCCAATTTCTCACCCTTGTATGTAGTCTTCACTGGAATAAAATGAGCTGACTTGGTTAATCGGTCTACGATGACCCAAATAGAATCATATCCTGACGATGTCCTAGGAAGTCCTTAAATGAAATCCATCCCGATTTCTTCCCATTTTGACTCAGGAACCTTGAGTGGTTGAAGTAATCCTGCAGGCTTCTGATGCTCAGCCTTGACTCTTCGACATACATCACACTAAGACACATATTCCGCAATCTCCCGCTTCATACTAGACCACCAGAAACTGTCTCGAAGATCATGGAACATCTTCGTACTCCCCGGGTGTATGGAGTATGCTGATTTGTGTGCTTCCTTCATAATTGAATCCTTAAGCTCCTTTTGGTCCGGTACCAGCAGACGATTTCGAAACCAAATGCTTTCTTTTTCATCCTCCTTGTATTTAGGTGTTTCCCCTAACTTGATCTTCGCTCGAATCTCTTCAATTGCCTTGTCATTTTTCTGAGCTTCTCTAACTTGATCTGCTAGAGTGAACTTCACTTCTAGCACCTCTTCATTCTTAGCAAGGTTAACATTCAGGTTCAACTTTCTGAATTCCTCATGTAACTTTGGTTGAGCTTTCTGAATCGTCAGGTTATTGCAATAAACCTTTCTACTCAACGCATCCGCTACGACATTGGCTTTACCAGGGTGGTAATTGACGCCAATGTTATAGTCCTTGATTAATTCCAACCATCTCCTTTGTCTCAGATTCAAATCAGGCTGAGTGAAAATATACTTTAAGCTCTTGTGGTCCGTATATATCTCGCAACGATTACCAATAAGGTAATGTCTCCAAATCTTCAGGGCATGCACTAAAGCAGCCAATTCCAAATCATGGGTAGGATAGTTCACCTCATGCGGGCGTAACTGTCTCAATGCATATGCCACCACTTTGCCTTGTTGCATGAGTACACAACCCAAACCTTGCTTGGAAGCATCACAATAAACTTCAAAATCCTTCCGGATATCAGGCAAGATCAGAACTTGAGCAGACGTTAATCTCTTCTTGAGCTCTTGAAAACTAGTCTCGCAAGCTCGTGTCCACTCAAACTTTTTGTCCTTCTTGATCAACTGCATCATCGGGCGTGCAATCCTCGAGAAATCTTCTATGAAGCGGCGATAGTATCCGGCAAGTCCGAGGAAGCTGCGTATCTCTGACACATTCTTTGGTTGCTCCCAATTAAGTACCGACTCCACTTTAGCTGGATCAACTGCTACTCCTTCAGCTGAGATGACATGACTAAGAAAGTCCACTTGCTTCAACCAAAACTCACACTTGCTAAACTTGGCATAGAGTTGATGTTCTGTAAGCCTTTCGAGAACAATCTGAAGGTGTTTCTCATGCTCTTCTTCATTATGAGAGTAAATCAACACATCATCAATGAACACCACAACGAACTTATCTAAGCAGTCCATGAACACTTTATTCATCAAATTCATGAAGTAAGTTGGTGCATTCGTGAGCCCAAATTGTGGCGCCCCGCAAAAACCACTACTAGAAAATCGCGTTGTCTTTGTGCATTGCATCGTTATGACCGCATGCTCATGTCATCATGCCACATTGCATTTGGGCATCGTCATGTCATCTTGCATTTGTTTGCATAAAACTATTTTGAAAAACCTGGTTTTGTTTTCTAAACGCCCCGTCTTTAATTCAAAACCAAAACCCGGGTCTCCGGAATGTTTTGTTTTGTCTGCCAACGGTTTACAAACGCCTCGTTGTTAATAAATAAAATATTTATTTATTTTTGGGAGGCAGCCAGCTAGGCCCGAAAGCCCGTCCGGCCACCTCCAAACCCTAGTCTAAAATATCTAGTCCTAATTCTACCCAACCCTATTCTACCCAGCCTCCCTCCACCTCACCCTGACCAATCTCCTCCCTCCACCTCACCACTCCCTTCCCCTCCAGCCAACCACCAGCCGCCACCTCACCCTAGCCAGCCACAGCCACCTGTCCGCTCCCCCGTGCCGACCTCCTCCACCTCCCTCCCTCGATCCCCACGTCCCGCGCCCGGCCCCACGTCACCTGGTCCGCCCGCCCGACAACCCCGGCCCCACCCGCAGACCTCCGCTCGCCCACCCCACCGCGCGTCTCTCCCTCCCTCTCCTCGATTCTCGCCTCCGCCGGCGCGGTTCTCCACGCGGCCTCGCCCCACCAGCCGCGCCGCTCCCCACTGCCGCCGCTCAGTTTTCCCTCCCAGTCCGGCCGCCGCCTCTTTGCCGTCCCCCTCACCGGCTCTCCCCGCGCCTCCCTCTCCGCCGCATCTGGCCTCTGCATGTGCCCGCCTCCTCTTCCTCTGCTCACCTCCGGTGGCCGTCCTTAGCGGTTCTGGCCAAGGCCGCCTCGGAGCCTCTGTCGCCCGAGCTTCTCCGTTTCCCCCCCTTCGTTGCCGGCCCGGGCCTCCTCGTCGCCGATCGCCCCCACCGCTTGCTCGGCTCCCGCTCCGACCGTGGCCGTCCTCCTCCTCCTCTCGCCGCCCCATCGGCATGGTCTCCACCCCGTCGGCCGCCTCCCCGTCGGCCTCCTCGCACCGCCGGAGCTCCTCTCCCTGTCGCTGCGGCCACCGTCTCTGTCGGCCTGCACAGCTTCCGCCTCAAGCTCCTCGTCCTGGCCGTCCTCCTCCCCGGCCAACAGCAACCGCCTGCGTGGCCGCCACTGCCTCCTGCTTTGCATCGGACCGCCGGCCTGCTGGTCGCCCTGGCGCCTGCATCCCGCGTCACGGTCGCCGTCGCCGGCTGCACCATCCCCGACCTGGACGTCTGCGTCGAGCACAGGGCCATGCGTCCAGGAAGGCTTCAATAGTTGTATCCTCTTTTGGCTAGCTCTTTTCTGTGATACAGTTTTGTTGTAATGTGATGCTGACATGATACCGCGACCGTGAGGATCTTCCTAAAAACAAGAGCATCAACTGTGTAGATACATGAAGATGGTGCTTTGAGTTATCTGTGGTGTGAGTGGGCTCTGCAAGTTCTGCCTGATGGATACTGCTTTGGTTGATCGAGGCCTTCCAAGGGACAATTACTACCAGTTATACAACGACCACCGCCAAGCTCTTCGGGCAAGACCCATCTACAAGGCCTCCCTCATGAAACCCCGAATACAGACACCACCGAGACGGAACCCTAACCCTCGGAGCACCAAGTTCTTCCTGATCCTGTATCCGAAGACCGATCCCGGCGCCCGAACCCCGTTGAACCTTGGAACCAAGATCTTCCGAACCCAGATGTGTGACCCCTTTTCTCGAGCCCTATTTTTATAAATGTAATATCAAACTGTTGCATATTTAATTGTCATACTCGCATACATAATGTGGTTTGGGGGCATTATGCCAATTCATCTCATAATTAAATATGGAGTCTATATGCGGGATATCTTTGTTTTATTCCGGACTCCATTTAAATTTGTGTAGCGAACTGATACCATGATTTGCCATGTTAAGACAACATTTAAATTGCGGGGGTTCTAAATAACTTGAACCGTTTAATTAATTGTCGGGACCCCGGTTTCGCTTCATATTGCCTAGTTGCATCGCATCTTGCCATGTCATACATCATACATGCATCATGCCCGATCTTCTGCCGTAGTATTAAATAGTGCATCCGGTGTTTCTTCTAGTGCTTTGCTTCTTCACGGATTAGGCCGATGAGTTGAAGCGAGTGTCGACCCGATCTTCGGATGAACCTTCGACAATGTTTTCAGGCGAGCATCTCCCCCTTTCTACCTATCTTACTTTCATAGTATTTATTTCCTCCTGTTGATCTATTGCTATCTGTGTTGCGATGCTCTAGTTTTCGTACCCGTGATATCCCGTGCAGCCTTATATTTCCTTGGACACATCCTATTACCTGTTGTTTGGTAGATAGTTGGACTTGCGTGTCATAGTCGCTTGCTCAAGTGCTGTTGCGTGTCGTCCAGTACCACAGTTGTTTGAGTATTGCCGTATGTTTAAGGTTGGAGATGATCATGGCTTTAATTATCGTTTACTTTAATTACTATTTAATAACTAAAATTGAATTAGGTAAATGCAGAGGCACCGGTGGGTAATAGACAATATTTGGATTTTAACCGCTCACTGGTGTCCCGTAGGATCCCGAGTTCTTGACACCTGTTCCGAGATCGAGCGCGCTAACCACAGGTGGGGTGTATGGGCACCCCCATCGATTAGTACCTGATTTCAAAGTATTGTACCGGGGGCCACAAGTAGTTTGGGGCTTTATTACTATTCTGTACTTATGCCATGCTTTACTGCTTAATTTAAATTGTGCGAGGTTCTGCACTTGTACTGTTTAGGTAAGCGGAGTGTTTTCGCGGTATCGACAAGCCCAGTCTCATTTTCGGGTTCCCAGTCGTTTACAGCCATTGACGCAAACCCTGAGTCCGTCTCGGAGATCGACCGACTTCGTTGCGGGTAGCTTAGTGGGGTGGCCCCCATGTACTTGCTTTGGGTCTGGGAAACGTCATGACTTAGGCCCCGCCGACATACCGATGGGTGTATGTTAACTGATCTGGCAAAAAGGGTCGAAGTGCGTGTGGATACTTTGGTGCACCCCTGCAGGGTTAAATCTTTTCGAAAAGCCGTGTCCGCGGTTATGGACGACTTGGAGCACAGTTCTCGATCATAGACAACTATAACTAAAGTTTACTATTATAATTTGACTTGTATCCGATATGACTAGTAATCAGCTTCACTGCAACGGAATGGCTAAATAAAAGTACCAACAACTGCTGGGTTTGGGCTATCTCATGCTAATTGTATCTGACTAGTAAGTGTTGCAAACTACAACGGAATGGTTATCTAAAAGTGCCCACTGCTTATTGTATCAGGATGACTATCTATACCTGACTAGTAATTGCTGCAACGATAACTGAATAAATAAAACTGCCAACGGTGTGAGTTCCTCGGTTGACTTCCTCGTTTGGTCTCGAGGGGGAAATACCAGGATGGGTATGTTTGGTGGTAGTATTAGGTTGGTTCCGAATAGGTCTTTCTTATCCCTTTCTGATAGCCGACAGTTATATCGAGTCTCTATAGGGTGTTTAGTGCATGCTGCGCTGCCGCTTCAGTCCACCATACCTATGTAGGCGAGGACCGCCGAATTCTAGCCTCGCCGTGTACTGGCCTCAGTACTGACCGCTCTCTCTTTTTCCTTTGCCCTTTGTCGGCATCCCTTTTGTTTAAGCAGGTTTTGAGATCGACGTCGTTAGCAGGGTTACCCTTCCGGCTTGGCCTGGGCAGGGTTATGGACGCCATTGGTTATTCTCCAGGGCTCTTAGCCCCATTTGCATCTTGTCCGTAATCGGACGCTGTATCATTTTCAAGGTGATTTGGATCTTTGTGCCGTATATCTGTATTCTTGACTCTTTGAGTCGTTGTTGTATATATCTGTTCTGTGGGTTCCATCGTGGACTATTGTGTAATGATATTACTTCGTTTTCCACCCGCACGAAAGTGCCTGGTGGGCACCTTTGAATCGTTTCTATGCGGGTTTGGCGGGTTTCGCTAAAACTTGCATAGGGCCGATTCTGAGGGTGTTACAGAGTGGTATCAGAGCTCAGCAGTTGCGATACCCCACAAGTCCAGCCTGTAGGATAACCTAGCTAACGGCCGAAGTAGAGTGTCAAAACTATTTTTGCAAAATCGGTTGGATAGTTCTGATTAGGTCTGATTTTACTCCTTACCCCTCTGCTGCTCTCCTCTCACCTCTGCGTGTTTTGAATCCGCTCTCTTCTCTCTCTTCGAGTCCAGGATTTCTCGTGGTTGGGTTCCATCGTACCTTCAGGGTTTCGCTTCCTCCTTTGGTAACGGTGTTGCTACATCTGGTCTTCATGCTATCCGAGGAATCCTTCGTCTGGTGGGCTTCTCTTTGTTCCTTCTCGTGCCTTCCGATGTTTTCCGACGCGACGACATCATCTACGCTATATCCGATGCAGAGTCTGCATCACTTCTTTGTTTCTGAACCTCGATTGTCGAGATCTTTAGTCTGATTCCGAGAATGGTTGCACGATTTTCTACTGATTGTGCAGAGTAATAGTTTGGGTGCGTGATGGATTGGCCCCCATGCCGACTACTCACTCTATTCGCTTGTGTACATTGAAGTGGATGAGAATGCATCGGTTCTCTCTTTCTATCGAAGTTAGAGGTGGATTGATTGGTTGATACCTCTACCTTCGCCTTTGTTTTCCGGAGTGTTCCCTCGACGATCACGGACAACGACCTCTTGTTAGTGGTGTCGCGAGGATCTACACGATGCGAGAAGATTCAAATCTCCGCCCTTCGTCCCGGTACCATGAGGAGGATCTCGAGGGCGAGATCCATTGTTAGTGGTGTCGAATTGTGGCGCCCCGCAAAAACCACTACTAGAAAATCGCGTTGTCTTTGTGCATTGCATCGTCATGACCGCATGCTCATGTCATCACACCACATTGGATTTGGGCATCGTCATGTCATCTTGCATTTGTTTGCATAAAACTATTTTGAAAAGCCTGGTTTTGTTTTCTAAACGCCCCGTCTTTAATTCAAAACCAAAACCCGGGTCTCCGGAATGTTTTGTTTTGTCTGCCAACGGTTTACAAACGCCTCGTTGTTAATAAATAAAATATTTATTTATTTTTGGGAGGCAGCCATCTAGGCCCGAAAGCCCGGCCGGCCACCTCCAAACCCTAGTCTAAAATATCTAGTCCTAATTCTACCCAACCCTATTCTACCCAGCCTCCCTCCACCTAACCCTGACCAATCTCCTCCCTCCACCTCACCACTCCCTTCCCCTCCAGCCAACCACTAGCCGCCAGCTCACCCTAGCCAGCCACAGCCACCTGCCCGCTCCCCCGTGCCGACCGCCTCCACCTCCCGCCCTCGATCCCCACGTCCCGCGCCCGGCCCCACGTCACCTGGTCCGCCCGCCCGACAACCCCGGCCCCACCCGCAGACCTCCGCTCGCCCACCCCACCGCGCGTCTCTCCCTCCCTCTCCTCGATTCTTGCCTCCGCCGGCGCGGTTCTCCACGCGGCCTCGCCCCACCAGCCGCGCCGCTCCCCACTGCCGCCGCTCGATTTTCCCTCCCAGTCCGGTCGCCGCCTCTTTGCCGTCCCCCTCACCGGCTCTCCCCGCGCCTCCCTCTCCGCCGCATCTGGCCGCCGCATGCGCCCGCCTCCTCTTCCTCTGCTCGCGTCCGGTGGCCGTCCTTCGCGGTTCCGGCCAAGGCCGCCTCGGAGCCTCTGTCGCTCGAGCTTCTCCGTTCCCCCCCCCCTTCGTCTCCGGCCAGCGCCTCCTCGTCGCTGGTCGCCCCCACCGCTTGCTCGGCTCCCGCTCCGACCGCGGCCGTCCTCCTCCTCCTCTCGCCGCCCCATCGGCATGGTGTCCACCCCGTCGGCCGCCGCCCCGTCGGCCTCCTCGCACCGCCGGAGCTCCTCTCCCTGTCGCTGCGGCCACCGTCTCTGTCGGCCTGCACAGCTTCCTCCTCAAGCTCCTCGTCCTGGCCGTCCTCCTCCCCGGCCAGCAGCAACCGCCTGCGTGGCCGCCACTGCCTCCTGCTTTGCGTCGGACCGCCGGCCTGCTGGTCGCCCCTGGCGCCTGCATCCCGCGTCACGACCGCCGTCGCCGGCCACACCATCCCCGACCTGGACGTCTGCGTCGAGCACAGGGCCATGCGTCCAGGAAGGCTTCAATAGTTGTATCCTCTTTTGGATAGCTCTTTTCTGTGATACAGTTTTGTTGTGATGTGATGCTGACATGATACCGCGACTGTGAGGATCTTCCTAAAAACAAGAGCATCAACTGTGTAGATACATGAAGATGGTGCTTTGAGTTATCTGTGGTGTGAGTGGGCTCTGCAAGTTCTTCCTGATGGATACTGCTTTGGTTGATCGAGGCCTTCCAAGGGACAATTACTACCAGTTGTACAACGACCACCGCCAAGCTCTTCGGGCAAGACCCATCTACAAGGCCTCCCTCATGAAACCCCGAAGACAGACACCACCAAGACGGAACCCGAACCCTCGGAGCACCAAGTTCTTCCTGATCCTGTATCCTAAGACCGATCCCGGCGCCCGAACCCGAACCCCGTTGAACCTTGGAACCAAGATCTTCCGAACCCAGATGTGTGACCCCTTTTCTCGAGCCCTATTTTTATAAATGTAATATCAAACTGTTGCATATTTAATTGTCATACTCGCATACATAATGTGGTTTGGGGGCATTATGCCAATTCATCTCATAATTAAATATGGAGTCTATATGCGGGATATCTTTGTCTTATTCCGGACTCCATTTAAATTTGTGTAGCGAACCGATACCATGATTTGCCATGTTAAGACAACATTTAAATTGCGGTGGTTCTAAATAACTTGAACCATTTAATTAATTGTCGGGACCCCGGTTTCGCTTAATATTGCCTAGTTGCATCGCATCTTGCCATGTCATACATCATACATGCATCATGCCCGATCTTCTGCCGTAGTATTAAATAGTGCATCCGGTGTTTCTTCTAGTGCTTTGCTTCTTCACGGATTAGGCCGATGAGTTGAAGCGAGTGTCGACCCGATCTTCGGATGAACCTTCGACAATGTTTTCAGGCGAGCATCTCCCCCTTTCTACCTATCTTACTTTCATAGTATTTATTTCCTCCTGTTGATCTATTTCTATCTGTGTTGCGATGCTCTAGTTTTCGTACCCGTGATATCCCGTGCAGCCTTATATTGCCTTGGACACATCCTATTACCTGTTGTTTGGTAGATAGTTGGACTTGCGTGTCGTAGTCGCTTGCTCAAGTGTTGTTGCGTGTCGTCCAGTACCACAGTTGTTGGAGTATTGCCGTATGTTTAAGGTTGGAGATGATCATGGCTTTAATTATCGTTTACTTTAATTACTATTTAATAACTAAAATTGAAGTAGGTAAATGCAGAGGCACCGGTGGGTAATAGACAATATTTGGATTTTAACCGCTCACTGGTGTCCCGTAGGATCCCGAGTTCTTGACACCTGTTCCGAGATCGAGCGCGCTAACCACAGGTGGGGTGTATGGGCACCCCCATCGATTAGTACCTGATTTCAAAGTATTGTACCGGGGGCCACAAGTAGTTTGGGGCTTTATTACTATTCTGTACTTATGCCATGCTTTACTCCTTAATTTAAATTGTGCGAGGTACTGCACTTGTACTGTTTAGGTAAGCGGAGTGTTTTCGCGGTATCGACAAGCCCAGTCTCATTTTCGGGTTCCCAGTCGTTTACAGCCATTGACGCAAACCCTGAGTCCGTCTCGGAGACCGGCCGACTTCGTTGCGGGTAGCTTAGTGGGGTGGCCCCCATGTACTTGCTTTGGGTCTGGGAAACTCATGACTTAGGCCCCGCCGACATACCGATGGGTGTATGTTAACTGATCTAGCAAAAAGGGTCGAAGTGCGTGTGGATACTTTGGTGCACCCCTGCAGGGTTAAATCTTTTCGAAAAGCTGTGTCCGCGGTTATGGACGACTTGGAGCACAGTTCTCGATCATAGACAACTATAACTAAAGTTTACTGTTATAATTTGACTTGTATCCGATATGACTAGTAATCAGCTTCACTGCAACAGAATGGCTAAATAAAAGTACCAACAACTGCTGGGTTTGGGCTATCTCATGCTAATTGTATCTGACTAGTAAGTGTTGCAACTACAACGGAATGGTTATCTAAAAGTGCCCACTGCTTATTGTATCAGGATGACTATCTATACCTGACTAGTAATTGCTGCAACGATAACTGAATAAATAAAACTGCCAACGGTGTGAGTTCCTCGGTTGACTTCCTCGTTTGGTCTCGAGGGGGAAATACCAGGATGGGTATGTTTGGTGGTAGTATTAGGTTGGTTCCGAATAGGTCTTTCTTATCACTTTCTGATAGCCGACAGTTATATCGAGTCTCTATAGGGTGTTTAGTGCATGCTGCGCTGCAGCTTCAGTCCACCATACCTATGTAGGCGAGGACCGCCGAATTCTAGCCTCGCCGTGTACTGGCCTCAGTACTGACCGCTCTCTCTTTTTCCTTTGCCCTTTGTCGGCATCCCTTTTGTTTAAGCAGGTTTTGAGATCGACGTCGTTAGCAGGGTTACCCTTCCGGCTTGGCCTGGGCAGGGTTATGGACGCCATTGGTTATTCTCCAGGGCTCTTAGCCCCATTTGCATCTTGTCCGTAGTCGGACGCTGTATCATTTTCAAGGTGATTTGGATCTTTGTGCTGTATATCTGTATTCTTGACTCTTTGAGTCGTTGTTGTATTTATCTGTTCTGTGGGTTCCATCGTGGACTATCGTGTAATGATATTACTTCGTTTTCCACCCGCACGAAAGTGCCTAGTAGGCACCTTTGAATCGTTTCTATGCGGGTTTGGCGGGTTTCGCTAAAACTTGCATAGGGCCGATTCTGAGGGTGTTACATAAATGACATCACTAGAAACTCATATAGACCATACCGAGTCACAAAGGCTGTCTTAGGTATGTCTTGTGGTCGGATTTTTAGTTGATGATATCCTGACCTGAGATCTATCTTCGAGAACACTGAAGCTTCCTTCAACTGATCGAATAGATCATCAATCCTTGGCAAAGGGTATTTATTTTTAATGGTTACTTCATTCAGGGCACGGTAATCCACACACATGCGCATGGTACCATCCTTATTTTTCACAAACAACACCGGTGCTCCCCAAGGTGAGGTGCTCGGTCTAGCGTATCCCTTCTCCACGAGCTCCTGGATTTGCTTCTTCATCTCAGCTAGCTCATTTGCCGGCATTCTATATGGTCTCTTTGCAATAGGTGCGGTGCCTGGAACTAGCTCAATAGCAAACTCTATCTCACGGTCTGGTGGAAGACCTGGTAACTCATCTGGAAAAACATCTGAGTATTCCCTGACCACTCTAACATCAGACACATCCATCTCCTTCAAGCTGTTCAGTATACTATCCACTGCGGTTTGGGATGCTAACTCCGGTTTATAGTCCACAACAGTTCCATTAGGACTGGTCAGTGTTACCGCTCTAAGGCCACAATCTAGCATAGCCTTGTGTCTTGTTAACCAGTTCATGCCTATAATGACATCTAACCCTTTAGAGTCTAACACTATGAGGTTTGCTAGAAACTCTACTCCTTCGATCGTTATGATCACTTTAGGACACCTTAAACCCGTCCTAAGAATTCCCCTAGGTGATTGTGCTGCCATCTCCTGACTCATATCCTCAGTTTTCAAATGATGTTTTTCAACAAATTGCTTGGAAACAAATGAATGGGAAGCTCCAGAATCAAAAAGTACTGAACCATAGCATGAGTTGATTGGGAACATACCAAGAACAACATCTGAGGCTTCATGAGCTTGTTCAGCCGTGACATGGTTAACTTGACCACGCCCTGGCTATCCTGACGCATGAGCCGCACCTCCTGGGGTAGGCAGTATGCCTCGCCCACGTCCCGCTGCTGGTGTCTTGGCTGCAGACCCCAAATTGAACTTCACTGGTGTCGGCCCCGTGTTCTTCTTGCTCGGGCACGCTGCAGCAAAGTGTCTCTCTACGCCACAGTTGTAGCATGCTTTTCTAGCAGTGTTGGCAGGGTTTCCACCGACTTCAGATCTCGGAGTACGGTATGCATTGTGCGAATAGTTGTGATTACTATTTGTCGGCTTGGGAGCTGGTGCACGATAACCTGGGTTGTTATTGTTCTTCTGGCGCGAGCTCCCTGCCCCATGACCCTGTGGTGCCTTGCGCTTGCGGTGTTCCTCCAGTTCCCTCTTGGAGTTCTCTTGCAGAATTGCCTTGTTGACCAAACTCTGGAAGCTGGGGAAATCATGAGACACCAACCTATCCTTCAGACCTGGGTTCAATCCCCTCAGAAACTTTGCAGTCTTGTCTGCTTCAGTAGGAATATCCGCCTTCCCATAGCAAGATAACTGTGTGAATCTGTCCCAGTATTCAGAAACTGACATCTTTCCCTGAACTAGAGCTCGGAATTCATCCCGCTTCAGTTCCATGAGACCAGCAGGAATGTGCATAGTGCGGAAAGCCTCTGCAAACTCATTCCAGGTGATCCCCTCAGCATCATCATGTGCATCATAATAGTTCTCCCACCAATCTGCGACGACACCTTTGAGTTTGTGCGCAGCAAACCTCACACGGTCCTGAGCATTGACATTCACCAGATTGAGCTTCCGACGAATGTCCTTCAGCCAATCATCAGCCTCAATAGGGTCAACCGACCCCCCAAAAGTAGGTGGCTTTGTACTCATGAACTCAGCTAGCTTGGACTGTGGCGGTGGCTGGTTCTGGTTCTGATTCTGGTTGAGGTTCTGATTCTGGTTCTGGTTTGCCAGATTAGCAGCCATCTGCTGCAATAACTGGGTCTGCATCAACATCACTTGCGCCATGTCCGGTGGCGGCGGTGGTGGTAGCGGCTGGTTTCCCTCATCCTCGGTGTCCGTATCAGTGTCATGGACTTCACCTTCGGGGATGTTCCCCTGGAAAGCTGGTCCACGACCACATCCACGTCCACGTCCTCCGCGACCACGACCTCTGTTGGCATTCATCCTATTGTCGTTCACATTAGGATTAGATAAGAGGGAATATTGACTAACCCACACCAATAATTTCAAACATGGCAGAGAGACAAATAGAACCACAAAACTCCAATCCAAAAGCAATAATTCCATAGCTCACACACGATGGTTCAAACAAGCAAAGAGAAATTAGCTACACCACATGCATAATGCATAGATAGGTAGTCTACTATCACACACCAAGTATATAGATAAAATAGCTAACGAGTTCTCACACTTATTTAATAATAACTCAACAAAGGTCTTCTCTCATGGTCCCTATATTAATACTCGTCCGTGTAGGCACTCCTGGTATCACATGTGGTTGTTCCATTGCTTCCATGGCTACGAGTCAAAAGGTTCATCTATGGACTCCTCCTCTGAGCTAGCGGGAATTCGCTCTTCTGGCTCCGTCTCTTCCTGTGAACTGTCGGCTGAACCTTGTTGTGCAGACGGCGGTGCCGGCAAAGCAAGAAACGGCGCCATGATAGGCCGACGCTTGATGCAACGCTTCTGTGCACGCAGGCTCTTCTTCGTCCGAGTGACCATCATGCGAGGATGATTTAGGGCTCTGCGCTGTGGGGCTTGAGGCTCCGGTTCCTGTAGTTCCGGTCCCTGTCCTTCGCCGCCATGGACTGCCAGCGCGGTCGCCGTAGCGGCCTCGACCTCCTGCACTGCCACGATGGCATCCTCCGTGGTAGCTCAGCAATGTCATGAGCAACTTCAGCAGCGTCACGAGCAGCATTAGCCGCGTCCAAATCTGTGTTGGCATCTGCGAGCTGCTCCCATAGAGTGTCAATTCGATCATGGTAGCGGTGGCCACGGAGAATTGCTTCATCTAGCATCCTTGTGGTGATGACCAACTGGCGTTCTAGTCCGAAGTTCAGTGATGCCATGTGAATGATCGTGGGATCATCCTCCTCCTGACGGTACCTCTCGTCTTGGCGTAGCTGTCCTCCATCGTTCCGATAGGCGAAGTAACGGAATGGGGTGTCACGGAGCTTCTTCCTGTAATCCCATGCCAACTTATGTAGTTCCTCGCGAATGGTGCCAATGGTGCCCTCTGCGAATTCCTCTCCGATCGCATTGAACGTGTACCCCCTAAGTCTCTCACGACGTCCAGGTGAGATTAGACTAGGGTACACCACTAGAGTCACCCTCACGTATTCCTCATCCCAAAGTGACTGTCGGGTACGTCCAGTAGCCTCCGGGTCACGCTCATAGCCCTGGGTGAGCATGTCATGAAACTCCCGTCCCAGGTTGCCGAACTCTTCAATCATGCGGGTCGAGAAAATGGCCATCTATTAATATTTGAATAAGACAAGTATAATCAGTATCAAAATTTTGTAGAAGCCAAAATAAGGTAGACAAGTTATAGCAAGAAACATATTTTTATTTGTAACATATAGCTTTAGTATAAAGTAGGATACTAGGGCTTTCCATTCTAACTAAGGCCACGCGATTAGGTCAACCTCGGCTCCGATACCACTTCTGTGAGGACCGGAATTTAACCTCCAGACCTCCTATGCATCTCGTCAATCCCAAGATCAAGTTGACGACACGGCGAAATGAATACCATTGCATAACGTTCAAAAAGTAATTATTACAAAGTTTGAATAGCAATAGCCACATAGTATAATGTCTTGTGACATTTATTACAACCAGAAACACAACGGAAATAAAATGTGCAGTGACTCCATCTCATCCACAGGCAGT